>JAODJU010000041.1:12160423-12176466 GCA_026776725.1 Gnathonemus echidnorhynchus
GGGGGGGGGGCTACATGTCAAGGGGAGGTGGTGCATTTCAAGGGGAGGGGGGTGCATGTCAAGGGGAGGAGAGTGCATATCAAGGGAGGTGCATATCAAATGGAAGGGGGTGCATATCAAGCTAAATAATTAAAATTTAATAGTATTACGAAGTACCTTCGTAAATGTGTCTTAGCTGCTTCCATACCCTTTTGAGCTAGAGATCCATAAAGCTAACTACCATGAAACTCCTGCAAGGCGTGGAAGAGCTCAGCATCAACGTGCAGGAGTGTAAGCTAGCCTCACAAGGAGAATCATCAGGGCAAATAAAAAGCGACAGGTCTGAAAGTCTGCTCTCCGACTGCGCGATCATGAGACAGACAGCCTGATCACATGACACATCCCCGAATCAGCGGCTGTCAGCTCGGGGGTGTAGATGGAGAGGGGGGTGAAATATCCAGAAGACTGTTGCTAAAATGAGTACTCCCACAGAACTGGGATTCATTTATTAGCGAAGGAGCAGGGAAGTGGATGCTGTCGTTCACCGTAATGTTCACCGTAGCATATTTTTTTTTGGCAAATCATTTTGTTTTTATATTTAGACGCATGAGACAGCGCAAATAACGACCCTTTTAAAACACATGATCCCGCCTCAGTAGTTTGAAACGTATGATCTCGTCACGCGCATTAAAGACACTCGCTCATATCCAGCGCATGCGACCGCGGGGAAGTCTTATATTAACTCCTCCATCCATTTTCGATAAGTGCTTATCTGGTGGGCTTGAAGTCTTCCCCAGAAAGCCCAGGGCATTATGGGAGACACACTGGATGGGAGACCAGTTCATCACAGGGCATATTTGCATTCAGCCAAATAAGAACTAATGAAGTCGTATGGTAGACATACCGGCTGTTCAGCAGAGGAGCTAATCAATATCTCAAACATGATGAGGAATGACGGCATGCATTTGCACGAGCGTTAAAACTCACACACCATTGATTAACAACTGCCAGGGGATCTCTGGCTTCGTGTTTTCTTGATATTTCCCATCTTGTTCAGTAGCTTCACACCCAAGGCATGATAAGTGACCCAGGTAGCATCGACCTCCACCTGACGTTTACGTTAACGTTTCTCACTTACACCGTAAGGCATCGCTACAGCAATCGCCTCCCTCTGCCCCCTAATTACAAGCATTACATAACCGCCGACAGCAAATCATACACCCGTCCTCACTCGAGTCCAGGTTACAATCACTTGAGGATCGCTAAGGACAATGTGGTGTTGTCAAACCACTGAACTGTGTATCTTTGGACCATGGGAGGGATACAGAGGAGCCAAAACACTGAATGATGCTATAAAAAAAAACAATAAAGGCTTTATTTTTAAACATGCAAGCTCAACAGTAATTGGCGGTGTCTGCAATGATATCAGCATGCTGCTCTGCCCCCTGGAATTCAGTTGGTGGTAGGCGGTGTAAAAAGTCAATTTTAAATTTTTTAGTTTATCTAAATGAACGGATGGCATTGTTTATACCTGTGCTGCTCTCACTTACAGGAAAAGAGCTTGCTGAATTTTTCGCCGGGGGGGGAACTCACGTACTGGGTTTGACTAAAGCCACCTTATGACCAACATGCTACAGGAACAAAAATAATCTTCATCCTGATTCCTTCAAACAACGTTAATAAGGTGGATAACTTATAGGGAAAAATAGCTTTAAATCCAGCAGAGGGGTATGATGAGGTGAGTTTATTTTTACACGTCCCTCCCTCAGAGCGACATGTAAAACGTGACGGTTTTTCTGTTAGCAGGCAGGACACCCCGCGTTCCGCTCCCTGAAAGTTCACAGGAAGGTTCCCTGTTGGAAAGTCACTCTAAGCTGGGACTTTAAGCGGCACAGAATTTCAGCTGCTCTCTCTGCTCGTCTCTCATAATCGAAACCAATAGTAAGGGAGAAACGCAACACGAGCGAATGTTCACTGTTTGGGGTTCAATGAAACGGGACGCACATAAACGCAGGTTTGGATCGTTTACACTGGTCCAAAACAGATTGAGCCGATTGTTATTTTTTTGCCAGGAATGAGTATGAAACTGCCTTTTTGACTCCAGGAAAAGTCGGAATCTGATTCATTTTTAACAGGTGAAGGGGAAAAAAAACAGGAAACGCATCAGATTCCCTGTTTATTGTCCCTACTGCCGTGTGAATTATTCCTGCCAGACTGTTACCTGGCCGGAGTGTATACTGGGGCGGGACCACAGAGGCACCCGCCCCAGCCGACAGCTGATTGGTGGCCTCACCTGTTACTCACCGCTTCCAAATATATTATTGGTCAATGATAAGGTTGGCCCCTCTGAATGAATTATCAGAACAATCTGACACAGAGGCCCGTGGCTAAAGGCTCCATCCAGACATTAATTACACCTGGCTAAGGCCACTGTCTCCAGGGACAGTTGACACTGGCATCTCTGCTCTGGAGCAGATGAAATGGAGGTATTTTTCACAGGCAGGGAGCAGGCGACACACGCTGGGGGCGGAGCGCAGGTGCTGTAAACACGAGTGATCCGTTAGCGTTACAGCGCAAAGGCAGACGGGGCGGGAAGCGGCAGGCGGCGGCACAGACGTGCTGATGGTGGGCTTTCCATACCTCGTTCACAAACACCCAGTGGCTGTCCTTCGAAGCCAGGTTCGTTTCCACAGCCTGTGAAGACAGAAGACAAAAAGATGAACAAATTAAAAGATGTATAAGGACAGCCTGCAGCCCTGTCACACACAGAGGTACACACGCATGCCCCCGGAGCCCTTATCCAAATGTGGGATTCTGGGTAAATTGTCACTCAGCATTTGGCCATCGCCTCATCATTGAATGTGACAAGGGGACGTTTTTTCCTGCACCGTCATTTTCATATGATGGTGATACCCATTCCTTCTCATCTGGCAAACTGAGCATGTTATAAAACGTCGTGGAGATGCCCTTAAAACACACTCTTCACCCACGCCTGGGAATAACGACCTTTTAATGGTGATCGATTTCTTCAGCCGCAGGAGCAAAATTCCGGCACGGCTTAAGCTGACAGATACTTCTTTTTTTTGGGTGGGGCTCAAAATGGCTTGTTTTTCTTTAAAAAGTCACACAAAATAAACAGATGTGCCTCGTCGGGGAAAGATGTGAATAAATGGTGAAGAGGGGTCGAAAGAAAAGAGACCAGCAAGGAGGAAAACTTGAAACAGCTGCCAAACCGGTGACCCGGTCCAGTTTACCACAGCAAAGCATTAGCGCTTGACACCGAGACCCAGGTCTGGTCAAGCTGCCAGATGTTCCTGAACCCCAGCAGTTGTTGACATGGGTGTTTATTATGTGTACAAGCACCTATGTGTTGGTAAGATAACACCATTTAACATTCCTCACACCAGTGCTACTGTTCCTTATACTATTATTATTATTCTTACCATTATTTGTATTTAGTTTTATGCCAAGTTATTTATTCCTGGAGGGAATTGCACAGCTGTGTACCTTGATAGCTTTTTTGTTCCGGAAGATACATCCCCACCTCCGCTGCCCTGGAACCTTCCGACTAGCTACCTGCTGTTGCTTGGCTTGGAGGTAGACGCTACCCGTCCCCTCCCCTCCCTCCCGCCTGTCACTCTGTCACAGATGGCGTGTGGGTTGCCGCTGCTTCATAACAGTCCATGTCTGGTGTCGCTGGGGTGAGGTACTGCTCTGTGACACCTGAGCATGAGGAGGTGTTTGAGCTGAAGGCTCGTGGGTATGAAAGCCGGGGACGCACGTTGGATGGGGCGGGAACAGACATGGCGGCTTCCCAAGAATTGGCTGTCCAGCCCGGCATCTCCCATATCGACATACATCCCTGTTAACTCCATTTAGGGAAAGGCAGCTCGCTCTGGACTCCACATTACTCAGTAACAGCTGATGGTATCATTACCCTGCCCCGGTGTACCTGCGAAAAGGTCATTTTCTGTCCGTCCTTAAGGCTCTGTCTCGCCCTTAGCCAAAGGGAATGTGGGTAAGCAAGTCATTCAGAGTACTGACAGAGAGTGCTTGGTCTGTCAATGTCAGACGGTGAAAGGGTCACCTGGCGGAAACTGGAGCTCCTGCAGGTGTTTGCTTCAAATCATCATGACAAGAGAAACAGGGCCATGTCAGCAATGACGAGCATTTGTGACAGTACAGAGCAAAGCACACAGGCAAAGACAGGATGCCCAGAGCGCTGGGCAGGGGAGCCACCCTGAATGGGACGACAGTCCATCACATAAATCTCTCTGTGTGCTCTATTCAGAGACACAGATTTACCTAACTGGATATTTTTTCGACAGTGCAAGGGAACCAGAGATTCCCCAAACAAACACGGGAATAGCACGCTAACGCTACATACACATTTTCAAATCCCCAATCCAGGAAGTGTGATGCCACAGTGCTAACCAAGTGGCTGCCGTTCTGTTACACAACCATCATGCTAAGCTAATTATTAACCCGTACAGCCAAAAAGTGTCTCAAAACAACAGGACAGAGTTAAAGGAAATACAGTTTCGTTAAGGAGGTCCTGAGCGTGAGGCACTGTCCCAGGCCAAAGGGCACATGCCCGAACTGCAAGCACCCATGTAGCCAGCTCTTCTGTATGTCAGTCTGTTCCCTGTTGACTGGGGAGTATCTGAGTACTCAGCGCTGACAGGACTGAGAAGGCCATTGGCTAAGCTGAGGGGGCAAGCAAGTACCCAAGCCTCAAGGGGTATCACTAAGGATGGGGTCAAGGAACCAAACAAGGGCAGGTGATTGGCAAACAGGATCCAAAAGTCAGAACCAGAACAAATCAGAAAGCTCAAATTATAGACCTAATCCAGACAACCAAGAGATTGGAAACAGATTTTTAAAAAGCCAGAACCTGAGATCACAATGCCTAGACTGGTTATGAAAATAACACCACAAGAGGAACAACAAGGAAACACTGAGAAGAATGAGCTCCAATGCACTCACTGCAGGTGTGGGTGATTATACATTAGCAACAACTGGTGGTGGGCGTGGCCACGAGGGAACAACCAGTCTGCAGCAAGTTACACAACAACTGGATTCTGGATAGGATGTGACACTGCGTGGTGGATTGCGGTGACCATTGATTGGTGGAGCAGAAGACCTTGGAAGAGGCCAAGGAGCTTCATAAACAGCACACAGAAAAACAATTTGCAAACTCTTGCAAAAGTTCAGATCTGCAAAAAAGAAACGCAGCAAGTGAGATTTAATTTAAGGAAACGGCAGGAGAGTGGAGCTTAAAAATCGAACTCTGCCAACTCCCTTACGTTAGTATTATAAAGACACATCGGTCTTACATTCATATTAGTATGGCCATTAGTCTCATAATCAGTTTTCCCAAGAAACGCCAGCTGGGTATCATTAGCTGTGAAATTTGGACCCGAACTAGAAAAACGGCTTCGAAAAACAACATATCAGTCACGTTGGCCGGATGATCTGAACGGCACGTCTCTAATCCCGAAACGCAGGGTGTTGGGTAGTGACCGACTCTGCCCGAAAACGTCTCGCTGAGGCCGGGCCAATCAAACGATGCCGGGCAGAGAGGAGGAGGGGCCTGGGGGCTGCCAACACAATGAGGGGGGCAAAAAAGCGGGACCTGGCTAGAGAGTTTGGCAGGGTGGCAGGACATCCAGGATATCTGTCCCCCCCCACCCTGTTAGCCATTAATATCCTCTAAATGAGGTGAGAATGATATTAAACAAATTGCTGCCTTGAAGGGCAACAGCAGAAAAGGGCAACAGTAGAAGGGCAACAGCAGAAACCCATGTTGGGCTTATTCGTCCATTTCCGTGTGTCTAAGTGTGGCTGCGATTTACGAAGCAGCAACACTTCATGTATCAGTGAGACGTCACCCCTGAGTCAGCAGATGGACATGCTACCTGAAAGACACATCCCATTCTAACCATATGACAGATAATCTCTTGCATTTGTGGGCTTGCACCCGCCACACAAACACATGACACATAACATATACATTTAATGCCATATCACAGATAGAGGGCCGCAGGCCAAGACAAGGATTACATACGTTTCTTGTTAACCAATTAGATTGAGAGGGTGAACAGGCATTATGCACAGGATGGATGTGGAAGACTGTCAAGAATTAGCTACCAAGCGACTTTGACAAAAGGCACTGAAGGATTATCAAATATAATTACATGTTGCAGCACAGCGCCGTTGCAGCACGGCAAACCTCATGCAGTGCAATGACAACATTAGCGAGAGGGGGAACACGCCCCCACGCTCATACGTTCAGAAAAATACTGCCTGAACGGCTCAGCGTGATGTGTACATTTCGAGGAACAGATTAAAGCAACGGCAACAGCAACGAAAAATCAATGATGTAACTAGACAAAGGCTAGCTATAGCCTGCAGACGTGCATGATTTTAAGCTGATTTCACAAAGGCAGGAGGTACCTGGGCATTAAGAAACCGGCTGATTCTTGTCGCGGGAGAGGATCTGCTCTTGTGCCTTTATGATCGGGTGACTAAACACCTGAAGTTCCAAAATTCCAAGGCAGAGAGATATTTTTGGGGATTCCGCAGCCCTCCTCCGGAAGGCCGGACACCTCAGGAGGAATCCCCTGATATTCCAGGAATAGAGACAGATTGTAGACCTCTGTTTGTCTTGAACTTTCTTGTGCAAAAATGGCAACAAGTAAAAAATTTCACTCTATATACATTAACATATATTTATGCATTATTTTCTGGCAGATTAAAATGGAGCATTTATTATGCTCAGTAATGAATATACACTAACAGATGTTCATATCCATCATTCACAAATGTTGTGTTTGAAACAATCAGCCCCCCATTTATATAATTTAAGAATGAAGTCTTAGCAAAAATACATTTCTGTGTAATTTAAATTGTGCAGTAAAATGTATTCCTTCCCTTTTAAGGACGCCAGGTTCTGATTTTGGTTTGAATTGTTACAGTTAAGTGGCATTACCGGAATGGTGGACCCCAGTGTTTGGATTGCGTCAGTGGTCTTGGGGGGTCTTCTGGTGGGCACACCAGTATCACCCACGCCTGCATGCCAAATATGCACAATGCATGCCCTAGTAGCAACACAATATTCTCAAATTATTTTGAGCTTGAGCCACAATATTTCTACCAAAGGTTATGCCCAAAATATGATGACTTCATTCTCTAAATCCATTAGCCTATTATTTTATTTCTATCAATGCCCTAAAAAGCCATCGTAGACCTAAAAATAGAAACAAATCACGTTTATAATTCAGCCTGACTCAAACGCAAATATTAATATGACAAAATGATGCCCGACGCACTTTACACGCTTAATTTTTATCTGGTCGCCCTCAAATTATCCAAATACCATGAAAATATTTTGTCTGACTCGTAAGAGCGGGCCCATCTGACCGCGTATCACTGGTGTGCATACCACGAGCAAGAAATCTGCGGGGGCCCCCTAGGCAGACAATCCATTTGGTTTGTCCACTGATAACCACAGCTCTGTTACAGTTTGCTGCCGAAATCGGCCTCGCTGCTTCACATTTGGGGGAGGTATTCTATCTGAACAGGATGTAAATAGACAGCGATCTGGACACATTATATAGCCTGCAAATTTCCAGCTGAATGACACTCTTTGCCAGATCTCTCTTAAAAGGCATCTATCAGATCCATTTAGCAAGCATATTACAAGCGTACAAAGCTTGCATTATGCACCAGACAGACGGCACTTCAATTCCGTACATTTCATCCACTCAGACCACTGGTATAGTCTTCTAGTGCTCTGCTGCTCCTTGCAAAGTTAACTGTTGTGTAACTATGGAAACTGTGATTTAGACATCAGCCCTGTGCTGCAGCAGAAAACTTCATACGATATTTTGCCTATAAACTTCACTTTAAGAGAATATTCAGTGCACAGTGAATATGGATGAAGGATGAATAGTTGAGGACTTTGATAAAGAAATCTGCAACTGTCCGCTACATTGTATCACTGAGAAGATGCTAATTTATGCTAATGAACTGAGACATAGGAACCTAAAAATATTCTGCGGCTGAAAACTTCAGTTAAAATACTTGCCTTCTGCTCATTGATGTTTTAGAGGACAGAATCACTGAACTTTATTCTGAGGAGCTGGAAGGGCACATGTAGGGCTCACTGAACTCATGTTTCAAAGTCTGTTCATTTACTTTTGTCTCCATGCATATGCGGTGTATAATTTGGACATAATTTCCTTAGTCTCAGAAGACATGCAGAACCAAAGGCAGGATTGGGATTACAGCTACACAAAGAGAAATGTCGGTTAACAAACAGGAAAGCAGCAAGCCTTCCTTAGGAAATTCAAATGCCAGGAGAGAGCTCTGTTCATGCCCTCCTCCCATGTTTATGTAGCTAGGGTAGGGACGTGTGAAGTGTGATGGCATTTCTGGGCATGCGGGGGGCATATTGGGGGGGGGGTCCACATCTGTGGTGTGTTCCCCTTTAAGGCTGCGTTTAGAAGATGCACAAAATGTGAAGCAGGCCCCCCCCAGTGGGTGGGCTCCGGAGACAGACCTTGGCAGGGGGCCGTACCCTTCAGAGGTGGCGGCGGTGCCAGGGTGGGTGGTGCCAAAGCAGCTGGAACCAAGGTGGGTGATGCCACAGTGGGTGGTGCCAAAGTGGGAGGTGCCACAGTGGGTGGTGCCAAAGCAGCTGGAGCCAAGGCAGGTGGTGCAACAGTGGGTGGTGCCAAAGTGGGTGGTGCCCAGCGCTCTCAGATCCGGTGATTTATACCCTGCCTGGTACTGCGAGCCACACAGGTGCCAGTAGCCCCCAAGGAATGTGGGTTGCGGTAGAGGGGACCTGAGGGACGGGCACCTCTCTCCACCCGACGCCTCCCTGCTGATACCAGCTTTTTTTTTTTCTTTCTTTCAGTAAATATGAATCATTCCCATCCAGTTGTGGCACAGGGCACAAATCATGGTGTAATTATCCTCACTTAGCCCAAAGCATTATGAATTTAGTTATGAATCTTCATACTTATTAAATCATTACTGTTTAACACCAGACTCTGCAGTAATGTGCTGCGTTAAACTGGAAGCTGCTTGCTGTCCAGTTTCATAACCTTACTGAGTACCAGTGTACTCAGATACTTTGGGCATGCAGACATTCTCACACACAACCAGACACACAGACACAAACACACACAGGTTTGTAATTACATCTTTGTGGGGACTCTCCATTCATTTCTATGAATAACCTTAACAACAAGTAACCAAACAAAATACAAGACTTTTGGCATTTTAGGTTTTTTGATTGCATTCACAGATCTTTGTGGGGACCTGAAAAATGATCCCCAAAACATCAAAAATAACAGGTTTTTATCACATTATGGGTGACATTTCGTCCTCACAATGGAATACAGACATAACACACACACACGAGTTTGGAGACAGGATGCATATCTGTGATTGGTTAATGACTGGAATATTAGTATAACCTGGACCAGTAACATATAAAACGATATAAAAAGCAAAAGAATCCGCCCGTAGCTCTCTGCCTTAATTATAAACTCACGGTTTAAATTTAAAATGAGTATCTTAAGATACAAAAAGTTGGGGATCATTGGTCACTGATGTCTTTACTAAACGCTACTTCGCCTGAGTGTGTATCACTTAGTAAGTTAGAAGTGCTTTCAGTCAAATATCATTAACAAGATCGAATTAGGACAGAATCAGCAAAAATTAATGAGACGTGTCATTTAAAAATCATTTTTCCCCCTAATTCCATTATTTCTGCTTGTGCTTAGCTGAAAGGATAATTGAAAATCATAAGGGATGAGGCCAGTTCTTTAGTGCGACCTGCTCAAGCTCTGCTGGTATAAGGACGCTCGGGGGGTGGGGGGCTGTCTGATCTCTTCCATGTGCTAGAAGGCCTGATGCCAGGGGCCATAATTTATACCGGGGGGGGGGGGGGGGGGGGGGGTCAACCTTATCATTTGCCTATGATGTGTTTTGAATTGGTGTGTGATAGGGGAGGGTGCACCCCAGGGGCCAATTAGCTTCCAGCCTCCGTGGCCCCGCCCCTGTCTACACCCCAGGCCAGTGCCTTTTACTTAATGGGCGTGTCTCTGTCCTGTACCACGGCAGGTTAAAGGCACCCGCCCTCCGGCATGGTGCAGGCGGGACAAAAGGGTGACGGTCCGTCGGCAGCTCTGAGACACGAGGGGGTTTATTAAAGGGGCTAACACATACGGCAAAATAACAGGACCACGGGGGGTCAGAACTAAGCAGGGGGTTAACACTAGGAAGGGAACCGGGCAACACCCGGAACAGAACTTCAGAAAAAAGCCATGTAGCAACACACAGGGACATGACACGCATGCTAGGGACTCGGGGACACACGGGGACAGCCAGCAAAGGGGACAGACTCCAGTCATGCCAGGCTGCTCGGCGGACGGGCTCGGACCCTGACAAAGTAGAATAAGACGAGAATTCCTCGAGTCTTTATCTGAACAGTGGCATCATGACGACACCATCCTGGGTTTTATTGGTGGGTCATTCCATGGTGTGTCAAATGCAGAAGTTTTCAATCAGGTTGGCGGGCTGCTGGGCGGGGAGGGGTCTGGCTACCCATTGGGTGCCCACTCGCTGGGGTCTGGTTCCAGCTGGATCCTTCCTTAGCCCACCAAAACGTCTGTTCATTGACTTTATTGACAATGTATCAGGGACGCAGAAAGAGGTTGAGCCTGTCTGCGGTGCAGCTAGGTGGAGAGGTAGCTGTTACGAAATAAATCCAGCTGATTGCAGAAACAGCCGTCCCGCCCGGCAGTAAAAGCCAGACAGGTCGCACCGCCACGCCGCTTCGGCGTGTGAGTAAATACAGCGCAAAAAGATGCGACGCCTCGCCGGGCATCCGGACCCCACCCTCTCCTGCTGTCCTGTGGCCCCGGGCGGGCCCCGTAATGGAGCCCTCACCCATAAAGGTGGTCGATTTACATCACAGAAGAAAATGACACTTTCGAAAGCCTTCGGAAAATGGGAGGTAATTGCATCGGCGTGACGATGACACGCTGGATGTTGCGCTCTCGGGGTGATTAATGCAGAGCCTCGATATTAATGCCGACCAGACAAACCACCTGCTTTACATTTTTATGCCAGGGTTGGGCACATTAAAACAAGTTTTAAAGTCTAGTCATATCTAAATGTTGACAGGTAATTTATAGCAATTTACTGCTATTGCAAGAAATGTGGGTATCCACCGATATACCTCTATAATGGGTATCTTTACACTCTGCTGCAGTAATGAGAAATGCATCAGTCCCAAGCCATCCTTGGAACCACCTTTCACCCACAAGGTCACGTAGCGATTTTCCATGACCTTGACTCTGCTGGAACTCGCCATTTTGCCAGGCTGCTTGGAGACAGTTCGGTACAGTACAAACTGGTTTGCAGTCTAATACAGCTAAAAACAGAACAGAGCTGACTGGCTTTGCATAAAGGACGCCCACACTGCTCTCTACATATTCTTCCCCAAAGTTTCTGAAAGCTGCACCTCAAATCTGCTCCCCTGGTACAAGCACCTTGCAACAAGAAGTCGACCAAGACTGCAACAAGAAGTCGACCAAGACTGCACCCAGACACGTTCAGGGAGCCTCCTGCAGCTGACACAGTATATAATCTTGTACTTGCTCTCTCTTTTATGTAAACATATTTGATGATAATTATTCTACTGGTCTTAAACTGAAACTTATGGCGGTTTTGCTGGTAATTAGCATACTATTTGACGTAATTGTATTCCATAGAGCCTTCGTTTACAGCGAGACTATTCAGAGGAAGGGTATAAAAGACCCCAATGAACTACAGTTTCTGAGGACAAACATTGAGATGTGGCACAGGAACTGGGAAATGCCAACTGTGAAGGTTCAGCTGAACTTTCATGACTGGAGCGTGTCCCACAAATGTTTCTGGAAGAATTCGAGTCAGTAAACCACAATACGGAGTCCCTGTCCCCAGATCAGTGAGCGGCGGTCTCAAGGGTCTCCACATCATCACTGGCTCATCTGAGAAGTAGGAGAGGAATGGACCATCCCATTCAGAGAGTATCAGAAATGTTCTTGACGTACTGTAGTTTTATATGACGGCATGGGTCCCTTGTCGAGCTAAGCACATGAATGTCTATTTACTGGAACTCTGATTAGTCTGTATCTCTTAGTTTGCTTCATTCAGCTCTCCTGAGCCAACTGCTTATAGTCTTCCTCTTTACTATGGCTGTTCATGTACAAACAGGGTTGCATTGAAACCATATCACTCACTGATGTGGCTTCAAAGATTTTCCTGCAAAACTGAAGGCTGCTTTAATTACACATCAAATAGATAACAATGTTGTATTTTCCCAAATTTTCATAACTTTTAACACTTCAACAGAGACACTATACTCAGAACGACAGCTCTCAGTCTGCTACCATGGAGTGAGTGTTTAATTCTTGATAAAAGAGTTGATAAAAGAGCTGTATTTTACAATACAGATCCGCTGTTTATTTACTTGTTTGCAAACACATCACATCATGCTAAATATCCATTGTTTCTCGGATAACTGTAGGTGTCTGAGAGAAGGTAATGTTCTGTGCAAACATGCAAAATGAATATGCATGAGGTGTCTGATGTCAGACAGTCATTGGCCCCTGAAATGAGCAGATAATTGTAGTTTCATCTATAATATTCCATTATGGCTCTTCAGATAGGTGCAGCAGCTCATTTTAAAAATGAATATTAATTTCCCTGGACATGGTCTAAACTTTAATTCCACATTCTTTAGTCTGCGCCATCTGTTGATAAATTAAAGATTAATATGATGTTATATAAACACAAAGGTCAAACCTCCATGCTAGAATTAATCACCCAGCGTCATGTACCACCATGTACAAAGCCTTTCTTTTAACTAAAGATTCTTTCCTAATGCATTTTAAAAAAGGTGACATCGTATGACTAATAGCAGCTATGCAATGGTGTGCGGAGGGTCACAATTTCCACTTTCTTTGCATATAAATGACCGACAGAGTCAGGTAAACAGTGTTTATGATTTTTTTCCCCCCCCCCCTCGCATTATGGAGTTTGTATAAATTCTGTATAAACTCAGATGCTCTGTTTGAGGGTCGAGTGTCTGATCTCAACCTCCAAAAAAGACCCCCAGAAAAACAGATGTGCAGATGTAAACAATGTTATTATTATGTAAATCAGTTACATATAGCAAAAAAATATACATATATAAATAATATATTGCCAGGATTTCTCATTCGTGTGGCTTTTTTTAAACATAAAGATACACAGTATTCATCATCAGATAGGAAATGTGCAGCTCTGTAGAAATATATGAAGCCAGTCAGCAGACACTGCATTGTGAGATTTATATTAAAATGATTTCCTTGCGTTTTCTCAGTTTCTGTTCCCACAGTTCTGATGCTGGGAAAAGGTTAATAGTGAGCTAGATGATGAAAAAACACTGAAACGGAAAATTGGCTGCATATGACACTGGAAACAAAATAGTAAACGTGAGAAAAATATATAATGTGAGATTTCCTTTATTTTAACCTGTCCCTTTTGAAGAAATGTAACCTTGATATATAATGTTCTGTGGATATACAGTGCATTTCACTGCAGGTATAGTGCAATATGGTGAAAGAATAATTGGTAATGACTTCATACGTGACAAAAGACTGCTTTTCAAATTAAACTGCGAACAGCTACACACAGCAAGTACTCAGGTATTGTGATGCTAAAGTACGATCGAGCAGATGTTAAACACGTCACCCGCCACTGCAGATCCGTAAAGAAGGGCCGTCAATCCCTGTGTGGGAATGTAGGCCGGCTGCAGGTGTGTGGCAATAAATCTGAAACATGGCCCCCTTATTCACCTCTGCTTTTTGCACACGCCCCCATATTCACCTCTGCTTTTTGCACACGTTCCCTTATTCACCTATGCTTTTTGCACAGGCCCCCTTATTCACCTCTGCTTTTTGCACAGGTTCCCTTATTCACCTCTGCTTTTTGCACACGTCCCATATTCAACTCTGCTTTTTGCACACATCCCCTTATTCACCTCTGCTTTTTGCACACGTCCCCTTATTCACCTCAGTTTTTGCACAGGCCCCCTTATTCACCTCACTTTTTGCACACGTCCCCTTATTCACCTTTGCTTTTTGCACATGCCCCTATTCCCCACGTCTGATTATCTCATCTTTATTTATATGCCTAAATGTTTGCTTATTATTGGCATCATTCTATTTATAGTGTCATTTCTGATTCTATGTATTGTCTTCTCCCTTGATTGTATGATTACTGTATAACTCATGCCACCACCTCCACCAGAATGAATTCCTCACACTTTCCATACTTGGGGAATAAAGGGATTCTCATTCTGATATCAGCGCAGTACTGATGAGGAGTCTGTACTCTGCACGCCGTTGTCAATGGAGCAGTGGTGGTGGTGGGGGGGTGATGCAGACACTGCTGAAATGTTTCGCTCAGTTCTTAGCCTCGTGTCAGCTGACTAAGCGTGTGACCTCCTGCAATGCTGAGCATCATAAAGGGGGTGTAAACAAGTAGTGAAAACTACCCCCGTGTCCTACTCATCTAGCTTGGATTTTCCCATTCATTGCTCCTGGAATATTCCCTAAGTTTCAGCAGCTCTGACTCTCCCAGGATTTCCCCGGGCACTTCCTGTCCGCCAGGCACGGCAGCCCAACCGAGCTGGGAGAGCCAATAGCGGGCGGGGCTGCCCTGTCACTGTTTCCCCACCATCTCATTTTTCCGCCGCTGTTGTTGTCGACACAAGGACTGGCATGATAGGCACGGCGTGAAAGATGAAAACCACGAGCTAGGAGACGAGTGCGCCTAGCGATGGGGGCCACGGGCAAGACTTGGGAGCAGACGGGTTGATTGAATGCCGGCGACGCGCATTAAAACTGCGATAGGAGTGGAGAGGCTGAATGTGACTCTCAGGACGATGGGGAGACTGCAAGTGACCTCAATTACAGTATGCAGATGGGTGGCTTGCCATTGCCATGACGACAAGGGAAGATCCACCTGTCGCAATAAACTGGGGGGGGGGGGGGGTGATACCTTCTGATACCCAACTCCACATCAGTATCCATAGAACAAGTCACTGCTGCATGCTCTCTTCCCAACATAAAATAACCATCTTCAGCCTGAAACAATCCATCAAATTCCTCTTATGAGCTTGAAGACATTGTTGGGCACAGGGGGGATTTAACTGGAACTGCTTTGGTAAAAACACATTGATATAAATAAATGAAATATAACTAATGTTTGCTAAGAAGATTTTCAAAGACGTAGTCATTTATCTGGCATCTAAACAAAAAAATCTGGGATTAACATTTGACTGTGTTAGTGTATATGAAACAAACAGCCCAGTTCTTTGGTTATTACGACCCACAGTGTATTAATAATTAATTTGAGCCAATTGTAAAATAAAAACAGTTCAATGCTGGGCCTACAAATTCACCCCATAAAATATTTAGACCAGTGACTATGCATTAGTTTTATTTTGGCCAAGTTGACTCAAATGAATAATTACATTTATGATACTGTGATTTGAAAACATATGCATTGCCATTTAACATCCGTGCATTAAATATGGAATAAATATTCTAGTATAGATCCTACATCAGGTAACATTCAGGGATCTGGTACAGATCCTACATCAGGTAACATTCAGGGTTCTGGTACAGATCCTACATCAGGTAACATTCAGGGATCTGGTACAGATCCTACATCAGGTAACATTCAGGGTTCTGGTACAGATCCCACATCAGGTAACATTCAGGGTTCTGGTACAGATCCTACATCAGCTAACATTCAGGGTTCTGGTACAGATCCTACATCAGGTAACATTCAGGGTTCTGGTACAGATCCCACATCAGCTAACATTCAGGGTTCTGGCAGAGATCCCACATCAGCTAACATTCAGGGTTCTGGCAGAGATCCCACATCAGGTAACATTCAGGGTTCTGGTACAGATCCTACATCAGCTAACATTCAGGGTTCTGGTACAGATC
>JAODJU010000041.1:12176566-12192245 GCA_026776725.1 Gnathonemus echidnorhynchus
CTACATCAGCTAACATTCAGGGTTCTGGTACAAATCCTACATCAGGTAACATTCAGGGTTCTGGTACAGATCCCACATCAGGTAACATTCAGGGTTCTGGCACAGATCCCACATCAGGTAACATTCAGGGTTCTGGTAAAGATCTTACACCAACTAACATTCAGGGTTCTGGTACAGATCCTACATCAGCTAACATTCAGGGTTCTGGCACAGATCCCACATCAGGTAACATTCAGGGATCTGCTACAGATTCTACATCAGGTAACATTCAGGGTTCTGGTACAGATCCTACATCAGGTAACATTCAGGGATCTGCTACAGATCCTACATCAGGTAACATTCAGGGATCTGCTACAGATCCCACATCAGGTAACATTCAGGGTTCTGGCACAGATCCTACATCAGGTAACATTCAGGGATCTGCTACAGATTCTACATCAGGTAACATTCAGGGTTCTGGTACAGGTCTTACACCAACTAACATTCAGGGTTCTGGTACAGATCCTACATCAGCTAGAATTCAGGGATCTGTTACAGATCCCACATCAGCTAACATTAAGGATTCTGGTATAGATCCTACATCAGCTAACATTCAGGGATCTGCTACAGATCCCACATCAGGTAACATTCAGGGTTCTGGCACAGATCCCACATCAGGTAACATTCAGGGATCTGCTACAGATTCTACATCAGGTAACATTCAGGGTTCTGGTACAGATCCTACATCAGATAACATTCAGGGTTCTGGTACAGATCTTACACCAACTAACATTCAGGGTTCTGGTACAGATCCTACATCAGCTAGAATTCAGGGATCTGTTACAGATCCCACATCAGGTAACATTCAGGGATCTGCTACAGATCCCACATCAGGTAACATTCAAGGTTCTGGTACAGATCCCACATCAGCTAACATTCAGGGTTCTGGTACAGATCCCACATCAGCTAACATTCAGGGTTCTGGTACAGATCCCACAGCATGTAGTGTTGGGCTGATCCACATTTTATCAGTTCCAATACCTGAACAGAGCCTTTCGGCTAATACGCTTATCAATAACAATCTGATACGAGAGCTAGAAAATACAAATGAAAACAATGTATTCCAAAAAATCTTTAATTAGGCTCCTAGAAACATACTGCTGTTCCACCTCATCTGTACATCTTGTTTTAAGCATTTTTGAGGCATTTGCAGTGCAATTTGAATATCTTCCAAGCAAGGATACGCAAGTGGCCAATGCTTAAAATGGCCCACAATTTCTCTCCCACTGGCAACAGTGTCACTTATACTTCGTTACGATAGCAGCCCCTCGTGTATCACAAATTGTAGCACAAAACAGCCCAGGCTAGTGACTCCCAAATCATCCATTGCTTTCTTCATATTACTTGCATTGTCTAGCACAAATTGCTGTACTACTAGAACTAGTACTAGACAGCAAGTAGTAGTAGTACTCTTTGTTGCTTTAAGCATAAAATACTTCCAAATTGCAGACACGTTTGTTAGTTTGCTTTGCAAGCATGCAAGTCACATTTTGTTCTTGCATGCTTATCTGATGTTCTTACACTCCCCCTACTGTGAAGGGTATGCGCATGATGTCACAGCAGGGGGAAATCACTGCGCTCACACCCACTGAGTGGCAAAAAGACTGTCAGCGTTAGCGTTCAGCTTGAATGCTGCAAAAAACACATTTAAAGTGGGAAAGAGCTGCCATGTGATTAATTGTTCAAATCAATCTAACAAGAAATAGGAGCTATCTTTTTACAGACTGCCAAAACCTAAATAAATATCGGACATTGATCGGCCACATATGGCCAGTACCCAGTCCGTTTAATAGGTATGGATCGGTGCCGATACTAATTGAAAAATCACTCCGGTGCACCTCAAACATCAGGTAACGTTCAGGTTCCCAGCAGTTCTGTTCATTGTTCAAGAACCAATAATCTCTTTCATACTTTCAAAAAAACAAACAAACAAAAACAAATGAATAAACGATCTTTTTTTGGTTACTTGTTTGTTTACTTCCTTTGTCCGGTTTTGTGGAGATGACTTGTCTTGCCAATTGCATTGGTGTTTATTTCCGTTGACGACTGGATTAATAAAGGTTGGTAAAAGTCAAGTCAAATCTTTTTCTTTTTCTTTCTTTCTTTCTTTCTTTCTTTCTTTCTTTCTTTCTTTCTTTTCTCTCTCTCTTTCTCCCCCCCATTCCCCTGTTGTCTCCTTCTGTATAAATGATGTGGTGATGCATTACAACACGCTCAAGTAAACAGCCTTGTGTTCCTGTTGTGAAAGGTGCTACTTTACAATAAAATGACTTGACCTACTGCAGAGCTGAGACTTGTTTGAATATCGCCCAAGTGCGGCAATGAACCTGCTCAGTCACCCCCAGAATTACTGCAAAAAATCCGTAATTTCACATTCACCAATGACCCACAAATGCCTCAAGTCCTCACACAACAGATGAGTTACAGAAATATGCGATGCGGTAAAAGGTTAGTTAGTGATGACGAGCAGCAGGACTCTGATGGAAAATGTGGAGTTTGAATCTTTAGCTGAAAAATTATGATTAATCTGAATAATGGAACAACGGTGGTCAATTTAGGGCTGCATTTCAAGGAAAGCAAATCAAGTTTTACTCCATCCACAAAAAGGCTCTTTTGTTGGATAGTTCACTCTCGCTCTGAAAATGGCCAGGTATTTATTAAGTACCTGTTCCTGCACATATAATCAAAATGCTAACATTCAATTATTTCACTTTGTGCTTCCTGAAAGCAGCACAACGGTTCTCCTTGTACCTTCAATTTCATGAATACATTTTTTTTTTTTATCATGGAGGACTTAAAGTGCACACAGATGGACCCTTTAAGAGGAACCTGCCTGGACGCTTTCTCACGCATGACTGGGACCCGAGCCCAATATCTCATCACCACCACGCGTGGTGCATAAATAACAGCCTGTCAGGGTAATTAGGATATAAAATGTTTTACTCTCCCATATTTTCTGACATAATCAATCACGCTGATAAATGCCGGTGCACCATAGACAAAACAGCTCATCACATTAGGTTATAGCTTAGGCTCGCGCAACCCACCTTGCCCTGCTTTCAGGGAGCCTTCCATTACAGCCCTCCGAAAGGCTATAAGGCTAGAGACACTACAAGTGATTGAAAATAATAGCCCACAGAGTCTGCCATCTGAGGGAAGTGGGCCTGGCGTCTGGCTAAATGCCTGGAGAACAATCCTGGACTGAGGCTACCATCTGTATACACAAGGAGTTGCAGACAGGGCTATTTGCACATCCATCCATCCAGTCATCCATCCATCCAGTCATCCATCCATCCGTCCATTCATCCATCCATCCGTCCGTCCGCTCATTCATCCGTCCAACCATCCGTCCATCCAGTCATCCATCCATTCATCCATCCGTCCATTCATCCATCCATCTGTCCGTCCACTCATTCATCCGCTCATTCATCCGTCCAACCATCCATCCATCCATCCATCCATCCATACGACCAACTTCTAACTGCTGAGCTCTCATTTATCAACCATGGGTACACATGTATGTATACAAATTTGTACACATAGAGTGGCATTTATCAATTACTCCCTGCACATAGAAATGTGCATCTGTTTACAAACACTCCCGACTGTGCGTATGCACAAACAGCAATAAGGAGATAAAGCTATATGTCTCTTCAATTCCGCAGCACGTTCTTTTATTGTGCGGCTCAACGTGCACGTAACTCCGGTGTGCACCCAGCTGTCACACGTCTTATAAATTCCAGCTATTCAGGAGAAGTGTAAACACACTTCAGTCGCTATAAGGTCTACAGGTGCAAGCATGAAGAAGGGTCTTTATCGTCAGTGATGAAGGGAGCGATGAATGGCTCAGCAGGCTAAGTCTCTGTGCACATGCTCAGAAAGTTCAAGCCCCAGCCCTGGTAAAATGGTGAAATGTCCATGGGCCCTTGAGCAAAGCCCTTAACCCCCAGTTTCAAGGGTGCTGCATGTTGGCTGACCCAGCGCTGAGACCCCCAGGCTAGAGAAGCAATCCTTAAGGATCTTAATATACAGTATCATCTGTATAGAACTATGACAAAGTATTTGTCTAACACCGAAGTGCCTATCTATAAAGAGCGTGCAATTTCAACAGGAATCAGGGATGATGTTAAAATTTCTGCAGGATGGTGTCACAAATGCAGATGTACCTGGGGATGCACGAGCGGAGAACGCAGAGATTAACCCGCTGTGAGGACCTGCAAAGTGCCACACTCGCATTCAGCGTAAATAACAGCCTGTTCGTCAACAAAGACTAAATGCTATCCTGTTTGTCTAACTTTCAAGAAACAAAAAAAAGAGGGGGAAATAATTCTCAGATTTTTCTGTTTCGGAATATCTATCTGTTCCTGATGGTTTTAGCTTCTGCTTTTACTGCTATCAGCGGACAACCAGAGGATTTGCATGAAGTTGCTGTCTCCCTGAACGTTCTCTGGCCCTTCCTGTGGCACATGTTCCAACACGAGGCGCTGAGTGTTCCTCAGGGAGGGCTGGGCGCACGCTTATATGACAGACACAGATCAGCACCGTCTGTGTCTTTAGCCGTTAGCCTTAGAGGTAAGTATCTGATGCTAACTTCATCGCCAGGCTTGTTTTCTGTGTCGCTAATCACGTGGGATGTTCTGTGCATTAAAACGCCTTTATAATATTATTAAACGCAATCCACTAGTAAAATAGAGAGTTTCAAGGACAAAAGGTACCAGGCAACTGTGCATCTCAAAACATTCCATATTGTTCGTTAAACCGCAAAATGGAAATATGCGAAGAATCTACCTAAGATTATATAGCATTATATAGTATTATGTATAAAAAAGGCCTGACAGCACATTTAAAAGGGATGTGAATGAGGATGAAATGTTAATCAGAGCCCAGCGATGCTGAGAGTACCAGCTGACACACAGAGCCAGTTATTAATCACTGGAGACGTGTGTGCGCACATCCACGTGCCTCTCAGAGGCCACTGCCGAGGCTGCCTTTACTAAGCAGCCACTGGAGGGGTCACTCGCGACCCCCCTGGCCAATCAGCGGCATCGGTCAGGTCCCACTTAAATGCGAAATTTCTGTTTCATACTGTGTCGGCACTACAATAAATGTGGCCCATGTTTTTCATGGGGGGGGTGAATGCATCTTCTAGGATGCCACCTGGGACAACGGTATAAGATGTCAAGTTAGGTGGGGGCGTCAAACACCGGCACACACAGTCACAAAGCATGTACTTTGTTAGCATCTTTGATTATTTTGGGGCGCCCTTCCCCCCTCCCCTGGGCGCCAACGCTAGTCTCTGAACTTCCAAGAAGAGTGACAGGAATGATTTCCTGCGGGGAGAAAGTCGGAGCCCGGTGACAGAGACGGGTGGCCTCTTCCCACCAATCTGCGAGAAACGCTGCCTCTTTCTGCGCGCTGGAAGACCGTCGCATTACTTTGTCGCATTTAAGACGCCGATTTGGCGTTCAGGCTGCCGCGGCGATATCTGCCTGCAAACGAATTAAGACCCAAAAAAAAGCATGCAATTTACGGCACCGTCCATTCCCAGCTCCGCGTTGAAGTGCGCTAACATCCCTGAATATGTAATTGCTTCCTCTTTTGAAAAGGGACACTTTTGCAGTAATTATCATGTAAATGACCGTTTCAAGATGTTCTTTTGAAAGGTACACCTAAATCAAATAAACCACTTTATATGCGTCCATCCTGTTTGGTCCCCAGAGCTTTAATAATGCACTAGCCGCCTCACCACAGTTGGTGCCCTGACCCACCCACCCCCCCACCCCACCCCTCAGCCAACAGGATACAGAACAGCTTGGCTGGAGGGGGAACCTCGCGAACGAGACGTCCGCTGTAATCTAATTTTGATTACAGATTACAGGCCCTGCGAGGAGCACCTTTGTTTGTGTTGGGGGGGGGGGCTTCACATGCAAATTCTCAATATCTGCAAAAAAATTTAAAATTATTTAAAAATAACCCAGGGAGTTTTTTTGGCCCCGGCGTAGCCTTGGCAGAGGGCGAAGGACAATCTTGAAATTCTGCCCCCCTGACAAAATGTCATCTTGGGGCCCCCCTGCCCAGTAAAATTCTAAGTGCCGGGCCCCCGGAATCTGCCAGGTGGTCGACGACACTACTGCAGCCCAGTAACAGTGCAGATAAAATCCTACAAACTTCCCACCTCACTAGATATTTTAAAATACGTGGAAATCTGTCGAATTCAGGCAGCAGTGCTGAGCAGTTACTATGGAATTGTATGCTATACTTTCTCTGATATTCTTTGCACTGCTACTGTTTTGTTATTACTGCTACTATCTATCTATCTATCTATCTATCTATCTATCTATCTATCTTCTAAAGCCACATAACTGGATGTTTCGCTGTTGATTTTATGGAAATCGACTTCCAGCCTTTTATTTACCCTGCTAGATGTTTTACTGGTGCAATTCTGGACAAGTAGCGGACCCTGGGGGGCCTGAGACAGACTCCTTAATGGACCTCAGAGACCCGTGAAGCTCCAGCCCACAAACTCAGCCCCCAAACGAGCCATGGCTCACTCAGGATCAGCCGTTTGTGTGATTACCACAGGTCAAATTCATGGTGCGGGAATCAAAGCCAGAAAATAAGAGTCTCAGGCACTCTGCTCCCATAATTCAATTCACTTTACTTTTATATAGCGCCTTTCACAACAGTGTTGCCCCGAGGCGGTTTACATGGGTATGTTGTGATGCGAAAACTCCCAAGTAAGGAGAAAAAGGAGAAAAAAAACTCTGGGGGTCCAAGGTCAGTTGGCTGCCCCCCCTCAGGCTTGCTAACATTATAGAAAAAGAAAGAGTGGGGGCTCGCTTACTAAAAGCAAGGTGTAAACTGTGGTCAAGATCAAAGCCAAAGTCCGTCTATAAGTCTGCTCTCCACGCCGGCCTGTGTAGGGTGGCAGACTGAAGGCTGCATCCACGATGCTACAGTACTTCTGAAACATTTACTATTATCGTTTTTTTTTTTTAGGTTGAAGTCTTTTCAAACATCAAATTATGACCTGAATGCCCCTACCCCTTTCTCACATGTAACGACAAACGACTTGTCGCTGTGGAAAAATCGCTGACTATTTTTTTTTTTGCACGCACTTACCAGCAGACGGGGCTGTTTAAGGCTGGGGGCAAAAAAAAAAACAACTTGTATGAGTGACGAGAGTGCGGGAAAACATGATTAAAGTCTGTATTTCAAATCACTTACTTCTCCATTAGTATGATTAATGGGGCCCAGACAGAGACAAGCCTTGAAAAATGATGCAATTACTCCATTTTGAATAGGAGAAGAAAGAACCTGTTGAAAATGGCATTGGGGGCCCAGGACGCCGTCATGCGAGCTCTTGGCTTCTACTTCTATGGGACAAGAGGCTTGGAAACTACCACCAAAATCAGCCCTACAGCTCCTGGCCTGACCTCATTAGATTTCCGAGTACCGATGCTGTATAACTGATGTATTATATAACTGTGAGGACCAGTTGTCTGGGGGGGGAGAATCATGTGACCGCACTCAACATACTTCAGGTCAATAAAATGGGACGTTCCGCAATTTTCTGACCCAGACCACAGTACTGAATCTATCCCAAGGCTCTGACAATAAAACACCTGTTTGTTTTAGGCCGGCCTAGCATCACAGTTTGATTTCCTGCCGTCTCCGCCAAACGGCTCACTCATTTCTCATGTTTGCTGGGAACATTGTGTTGCCTGTCTGCACCCAATCCCCGTTACCGCTAAAAGGAAAGTCCTTCCCATGATTAATCTGCTTATGGGATTGGAGGGGGGGTGGTCTCCCCAGGAAGCAGGGTCAGATGATCAAGATTATGGGCTTGGATTTGCTCCACTTGTAGCCCATGTTTAGGCTGGTGTGGTCTGCTTTTCTTTAGCTGAAATCTCGTTGCAGGTGCATAGCCAGTGCTTATCTGATTGGCTTCCCAAAACCCGAGCCAGGTTTGATATATTCAGTTTTTTTCTTCACAAACCTGGCTCCCTGCTTATGGTGTTTACATCTGTCTAATACTGGCTATATCCTCAGTCTTTGCCAATTCCTATTAAAGGAAAAGTGGTAATACTTTACATAAAGCACTTATGTATAATGCATTATAGCCACCTCCATAATGAGTTATAATGTAGTCATAAAGTATTATAAACATGACTATAATTATTTATAAAAAGTCACAACACATTATAGCCATGTTTATTATGCATTATGAATGCTCTATATAAATACCTTCACACTGCATTCTAATAGGTTATACTGGACATTATAATGCATTATGAATGTATCTATAATGCATTATAGATGACAGCTTCATAGATCATTCATAGTTATAGCCATGTCTATAATACTTTATGGATGCATTACTATGTATTATGAAGGTATCTATGATGCATTAAGACCAATAAGTCTGCTGGTCACCATCCTCTTCCAGCGTCACACAGCTGTGTCCCCATCCTGAGACATGGGCACACACACATTCTCAGAGGCCTGCACAGCTGTTCTTCCTGAGTCGGAAATCCCCCGCTGATCTACGTTGATCTTTGTGCCTCGAGGATATGAAAAGTTTCGGTTTTTAAGTTTTAAGTTTTGAATCCATTCTGTTTTTTTGCTCTGTTCTTCTTAGCATTATGTAAGAAAATTAAATATTCCTTTAGTCCTTCAGAGTTCAGTGAGACAGTAAGTTATATAAATTTAGTGTATTTAATAATTTAACGATAATTTTAGTTTATTTAATCACAATTGAATCTCCAAGACCTCAGCATCCTTTCAAATTGTTCTATGCTCTAGAAAACTAATTCAATAATCATATTTTTTTTGTAATATGTGTAAATATGCTTAAATATGAATAAATGTTACAAATGAATTTGCGGAGGAGATGAAAGTGTAAGTTCAGTGACAAAAGAACAGAAAAATATACAAGTTTAGATGCTTATGTCCATCCAGGAAAGAATCTCATAAGCAGAAAAACTTTTTTTTTTTTTTTTTTTATATTATAACCAAACCACTTTCAGATCTGAATTCTCAAATGAGGCCCAAACAATGCTTGAACAGAGGAAGTCTGGCTGCCTCAGTCTGAAGGCTTCTCTGCTGTCAGGAACATCTTGCTATCCTTTGGTTTATAGCCTCATGGGGGAGGAATGGTGCAGTAATGTGTCTGATGCAGGTCAGCCCCCCCCCCGATTATGGGCCCCAGTGGAGTCCAGATAGCAGGAAGCGAAATCTCTTCCAACATCGGCACAGACTTATTATTATTACTCATTTTTTTTAAGGGGTGGGCGGCGGGGCAGAGGCCGAACTTTCCGATTGGATGGCGTCACACACTCAATATCACCACGTGCAGCACTGTCCTTCCGCGTCATTGCCTCCTATGCGCTAAACGCTATGCTACATAGTGGCTTCCCCGGGAAGTAAATAGAAGTGATCAGTAGACTGTAAATAAGATCATTAAGTACTAACAGCAAAGTAGCGGCAGTGCGACGCTCCCCGCTCATGGCCACGGGGACGCTATCAGTCTCTCAAAGGCATGAATCGCACAGCAGGCCCTCAAATGGGAATTCCTAATGGGGTAATTCGTTAAGGCCACTGTACTTTTCATCTTTAATAAATGTATATGCTCAGAGTCGGAGCGGAATAATATATTTTTCTTCTCCTCGGTCTGGGGAGTCTCCTGACTTGCTGTCCGAGAATGGCGGTTAAACAGACGAGGGGCCTGCGGGGTAAACAGGCAGCCCTGATGCTCATCTCTGTCCACCGTGGAGATCGCTATCAAGTCCATGGATGAAGACAACATAGATAAGTGGCTGGACTCCTCTGGAGAGCACAAAAAGCACCCCCACCGCAGCATGAGCGATGGATCTGAAAGATCGCTCAGTCCACCGGACTGACTTATTTCAGCACATGGCCTATGGGGAGCCACTGCTTGTTGCCTCAGAATGAACTTTTTCATCCTAGTCTGTGTAGTATCCTCCAAACTGGATTTTTAAATGGATTTTTTATAATGTTTCCGCCAGCAGCCCACAAGCCCTGGCAAACGCCTCAAGGTCAGGGGGACACGGCTGTCGCTTGGCCGGAGCTGGATTTGGAACACGACCAAGGCCATAAGAGCGTAGAGACATCACCTGAAGGAGACGGCAATTTACCGGCAGCCATTAAAGCCTCATGCCTTAAGTGCCAGCCATCGGGCGGAGAGAGCAAGTACAGAATTTCAGAGATAACGGGAAATAATCTCTGCGATTATTCGCACTGGAATTCCAGGATAAGGCTGCGGCCTCTCCGGAAAGAAGCCAGGGAGAGCGGAAGCAAGAAATAAAGGAGGAATATTTCACATTCTTGCGTAATAATAAACACTCGGGGATAATTTGTATCTCTCTAGTAAGTTTTATTATACCGAGTCACATTTATCCAGAACAATGCAGAAATACAGAACAGTTAATCCCTTCATTTTATAAAACAATAAACTATATTAGCATAAAAATACAGGAGTCACCTCTCTGATCTCGGTTACGCTCCGGGTTTGAACCATCCTACCACGGATCGTTTTATATCCGTCCGCAGTGTTATGAGAACGAATCAAGCGATATCAACACACTGACTTTGATATTTGAATTAAATATAGGAAAAAACGAAGAATTCGATTAGCGCTTCAGCTGTCCTCCCCTGCTCTAAATACGATTTCTACAGCGTCCTCAAGCAAATATGGTTTCCTACATTTTCATGATTCACACAAACTTCGGCAAATTAAACATCATCCAATAGCATCGAAGAGGCAGAGCTCTAGACTGAAGCAGGCAGCACATCCATGCGCTAATTTCCCAGTGTTACGTACGGCTCCGGTTCATTGTTTGTCTAATGTGGAACGTCGGCTTCGTTAAGCTGCGTTACGTTATACTACGTAGTAAATATCAGTAGTAGTCTGCCCTCCGTCTCCCCCTTGCTCATGCTACATGCTGCTTAAAAATACCGATGATTTTTTTTCACGTTAATTATTCCAAAAAATCCGTCTTTAGCACTGTAGCGTCTGTCCTGGAGGAATGTCAGTTCACTGTGTGTACTGCACACGGCTGGGATGAGAGTATAGCTTTACTTGACGGGGCCTGATTTATGTTTTACAGTAAAAACAAAATGCTGTCATTAGATAGAGGCAGCTCTGGTTTGGTAGCTTTTGGACGTGGGACAGTGTGTTTTGAGGGTGGCGACATCTTGGGGACCGAGGCTTCAGAATATCAGTTAGGTGAGGAAAAACAGACGTCTGGCAAGCTGAAGCTGGCCTGTATATTCTGCCATGCAAGACCACAAGTGGGAAATAATAGGGAATTGCTTCATTCTTAATTGACTATTTTAATGAAGTAATCTCCTGCATCTCAAGTAGGAAATGTTCACGGAGCCGTAACCGAGTCGAATATCCACGTTCCAGAGAGCAGACAGGCCAGTCGCACGGACTTCATTAAACCTCCACATCTTGACGTCAAAAACTGCTAATGTCACAGTGTTTCTACACACGCAGTGTGATTTCCCTGCAAACATGAGCCAGAGGAGCACAGTCGCCCGCCTTTCAAGCACATTAACTTCACTGGAGCAATAAAAGTTTCTGGGAGAATTATAAAAATGTAATAAAAGCGACAAATCTCGTCCGTCGGGGAAGCTGCACTGGGAGCTGTGAAGATGGAGTGGGGCTCATCTCTTAGTGTGACCCAGTGCTGGGACGCAAAGCAGAGATGGCAAACTTGCAACGTCGCATTCAACTGTTATAGGAGACCCGACCACTGGACAGCGGCCACGGAAACGGCGGCGCGGTGTAGAAGCGGGCGGCGGTTGACGGATGAGTCTGGGCACGCGTCGCATTTCCGGGAGATAATGGTAGACACTCGAGAGAGGAAAATTACTGGCGTGTCTGTGGATGTCGCCCAGGCGACGGGCTGTTGCTAGCCCCACTGACTCAAACAAAAGGCCCAGATGATAAAGGTTGCATTTTGGCTGAATCCAGCAGCAGGGTCAAGCCAGGGGACTGAAGGAGCCGGGAGGCACTTGGGAAGGACCTGGAATGTCAAGGGGGACATGTCACGCTCACAGCCAAACTGCCTTATAAATGGTGAGACTTTTTTTTTTACTCAAAACCCCAAACCCTTTAGCTCAGGCAAAGGGGAACCTTTCATATCATATTCAGAGCCAAGCCAATCCTCAGCAGGTCGTTGCCAGGAGGCTGGCAAGGGAAGTTGGCCCCACCGGTCATAAGATCCCTTCACCTCAAATTACTGCGGCAAATGGCATGGCCTCGTTCCATAGCGCCGCCCTTCTGGGTGCATTTGGGAATGAACTGCGAATGCAAGCTGTGCTCTAAGATCGCTCTGTGACATCACTCATTCCCCCTGCTTTCTCAGTCTGTGCTCTAATTCTGTCTTTTTTCATGTGATATTCAGACAAATTAGCTGCGTCTACCATACTCTTCAGGCATGGTTAAATATCGATCAATCCATCCAACCATCTTCTACCCGCTTATCCTAGTCAGTGTCATGGGGGTGGTTGATGGGTAGCAGAATGCATTTTTTCTTCTTTTACCTCAATAGGATAATTCCTAATTCCTAATGATTCATTCACTGGAACACATATTCCTGATGCCGTTCAATGAACTGGCTGTGGGTTTTCCATGAGGCCTCAAACGACTGCATTCTTAAGCAAACAAGAAATGCTGGACCTAGAGACTACTGTACGCTAAGTTACATTGACCAATGAAACTGCAATCACAGCATCACAATGGATTAACGCCCAGAGAAGCTGCCACACAGTGAAAATATTCTAAAGTAAATAATAAATGTTGACGAAGCCTTTGTAAGCGAACTGTCCACATTTCCACACTGATAAACTGGACTCTTATCATGAGTTTGTCAACACGAGCCTTTGGGCTTTGATAATGAAAATTCACTGTGCAGAAATGCATTAAAAGCCACTTTATCATTCTGAGTCGAGATCATCTGCAACAGCGAGTCCATGCCTGGGAGATACACCGGCTTGGTGCTTTTTACGACGCAGCGCTGTAACACCAATGGCAGATGGTGCATATTATAACAATTAATGGTAAAATTCACAATTAAATGATGCTGCATGAGTCATATATTTTAATAAAAGTTGTGATAACACACAAAGTAGTATAAAGGGTTATAAAATGTCCGGTAGGGATTAAACTGATAATTTCAGACTTATACACGAAATCAGAAGTTAACTGATAGCTTGGACTTGAAATCAGAAGAAGGGAATATAAAACCATCATACTCGAGCACTGCTCATCTAATCCTGCTAAAGTCTTCAAACATCATCCGCGGATCCACAATGGGGGGATTTGTTTTGCCCCACGTGGGATGAAAGGATGAAAAGGAACACTCTATATTTTCTGCTTTCCTACAGAAACATGGCTAACGAGCACATAGGTCTAGGAGCGCAGGCTGCGATCGGCAGGCAGTCGGGAAAGAGGTACTTATCCAAATTTGGCTTTTAAACCTGCCTTTTGTCTCGGATTCATGTAGTACCTCCAAGCTAAACAGATCTAGCTAAAAGATGTGCTTGTTTCGATGGCGTAGCTGCTGATAGGGGCTGGTGGGTGGTGGTTGGCGCTTTCTGGGAATCTCTGTCAATCGCGCTAAAAAAGGCCCAGCGAGCGCCTGTGATGAATTTTCATCCCATCGGATGCAGATTGATGGTTAATGAATCCACGCTGGGTTGTTGGTTCAGGACCATGTTGTTGTTCCTGTGAAGGTGGTCATTAAAACAGTGACACGTTCAGCTGTATCAAATGGCCGGAGATGTAATCTGCGTGAGACATTTTTCACTTAAACTCAGTTACAGGCGATGTAAGCGGCAGCGGGTTGATGGCGACAGCTGAGAGACGGCCCCGTCTGCACGTGCCTGACCAGCCGGTCACCTTTGCGAGGTGACGGAAATTCAGCAGGGTTGGTTTTTGAGATACAAAAGGGGCACCTTGGGTGGCTCGGATTCGCAGTGACGCACTCACGATGGAGATGCAGTGTAAACGTACCCCCGGACGTGAGGGACAGGGGAGGGAGGCGGAGGGAGGGGTCAGTGCACGAAAGGCCACCCCGAGGTGAACGGAAGCGGCCCCTCGTCTTTAAATCACATCAACTTTAAAGGGCACATCCAGTGAAACGGCTGTGCTTGGTACAGTGCCGCGTGTCACATCCCCAGCACGATAAGTGCCAGCTCATCACCATCAACATTTAAACTGCGTCGTACTCTAATGTACCACATCATGGCAGGATGGGGAATCGCTCACAGGGAGGCGAAATGGCACTACAGTGAGGAGCAAATCGAAAGAATTCAGTTACATTAAGACAGGATGACTGCACGCGTGCTCCCTGCCCCTTCACCCTCCCGTAGAAACCCACACGGAATTAACACAGGTACCGAGTCTTTAGCAAGATGGTGTACAGCTGTGTTTCCCAATCCAGTCCTCGGGGACTCTCAGCCGGTCCATGTTTTTGCTCCCTCCCAGCTCTCAGTAAGGGAACACCAATGAGAACTGTCTGACAAGGAGTTCGGAGGGAGCAAAAACGTGGACTGTCTGGGGCTCGCCAAGGACCAGATTGGGAAACACTGCAGTACTGGATCACAGACAGCGGCGTGTTTTTCCGAGTAGACGGCAGCAATCGAGAGACGCTCACCTCACAACGTCGCCCAATTAACGGCTGCTGAAGCTCATGCTGAGGTATGGTGTATCACTGTCGCGTGGAGCAGCTGTCAGTTAACACCCCGTGCTCCCAAAGGAGCCGGGGCCTGACTGATTAAAACCTCACAGTCGGCAAGCTTTGGTGCTCGCCTGTTAGTGGGCGACTCAACGAACTGGAGTGTGAGGAGTGAGCCGGCGTACTGGGAAGACTTCCCTGGGTGAGACAGCTAAGGGATCCATGTGACATGGGGATCGGGGGGGGGGGTGTCGCAACCCAGTGGGATGGACTGTGTGAGGTCAACGTTTCTCGACGCCCTTTCCGGGAGCTGGGAAGGAGCAAGAAGGTGGACCGTCTGTGGGTGTCTGAGGACCGGATTGGGAAACACTGCTGTACAGCATTAGAATGTTCAATACACACTGAGAACTTGCAGTGTAAACCCAGTCACCACTGTTTTTTATTAATCACTGCCATTTTACACTTCTGTACCTTGCTGTCCTACTCGTATGATATTGTGTATTGTACATATTATTGCTCATTTTATTTTGCTTGCGTATTGTATGCATGTTATTGTTCACTATAATGCTATTTGCTATTTATTGTTCCTATTTATTGTTATCTATGTTGTTTAAATCTACAGGGAGGTTTGCAAGCAAGTACAAGTATAAGGCAAAGAATTTGAGTAGAACATTGAGTTTGGGGGTGGGTCATAAAATGTGGGAGGAGCTGAATTAGCCACTGCGGCTTCAGTGCCCCCCCCCGCGCAGAAGATGCCACACACAGCTGGTGACGTCCCCGCGCCACATGGTGGCGAGAAGGAGCTCTCAGAGACGACCGCTCGCACGGGACAGCCGGGGGAAGGAGATTAATGCTGATTTGTCAGGGATGTGTTCCGGAAACGTCCTTGCAGACGCTGGGTGTCGGCACCCTACCCCCCCCCCGCCCCCACA
>JAODJU010000041.1:12210065-12224134 GCA_026776725.1 Gnathonemus echidnorhynchus
CCCCCCCCCCCCCCCCCCCCCCCCGACCGATTAATCACAGCCGGCACTGCGCTGCTGCTTTTCCCAGGGACGACGTCTAAAGTGAGGAGCTTGGTCTCACACCAGCGCAGCACTCACACCAGGACTGACTGGGAGGTTTTTCATGGTCGTAGTTACTCTCATCTATAATGCACTACAGATACCTTTATAATGAAGCACAAAGCAATCTTAATGCTTATGCCGACCATTAAAATGCATTATAGAGGTGTAGTGCATTATAGATGAGAGCTTCATAAAGCATTCGTAATGCATAATACACATGGCTATAATGTGTTATGCCTTTTAATCAATATTTATAGCTATGTTTATAATGCTTGATGAATGTTTTATGAATTGTGTTTATAAATGACTAAACACGTGGCATTAAGTGTCACCCAATATACTTAGTGGAATAAAATAATGAGTAAGCATTTAAGAATAAATATGTGCAATGGACAGAACGACAGCAATATAATGATCACTATAAAAACTGACTACCAACGTCAGGCAGCAAAATCTGAACGACATCATCCGTAGTGTCCTGGGAGACATGCAGGATGGAAGCTTCTGGGGAGTGATTTCCTGTGTAGGTGGACAGTCCTGCCCCCTAAAATCTGCATTTCTCTAATCAGAGGCTAGACTTCAAAGTCAATTAGCAAAAAATAAAAAATAAAAAAAGCTCCCTTCATGGATCAGTGTTTCGCTCCCAAAAAAACATGTTGACAATGAAGAGAGAGGAAACCCAGCGATGTTCTGCTGACTAATTCTGCTAAATACACATGGATTGCTACTCAGAGAGATTCCCACTCCATCTAACACGCCTGAACATCTTGTCGTTATTAAAAAGACGGGATGAAGCGGCAGTGGTGGCAGCGGCCGGTGACAGTATTGGGAGCGGCGTTGCTGTACATTCGCAGAATGACGGTGGCAGTGACAGCTAATTCCGCCGTCACCTTCACGCGGGCCCGCATTTTAATTATAATCCCTTTCGTGGGCCACGCACTCGTTTGCGTTGATTTCTTCCGTTTCTATTTTCAATAACGCCTGGGCTTTTAAATTTCCTCCGAGATGACAAGGCGGACGGGAAGCCCGGCCCTCAAAGAGCGGTGAGCATACCTTCTCGGGGGGGGGGGGGGGGACCGTTACCGGTCGCAGCCCGACAGGCACGAAGCTGCCTTCCCCAATCTGTCAGGACCATCTGCCCCAAGGAGACAGGTGCCTGTTGGACACATATCACCTCTGCTTGATGTCATCTGTCTGTCTGCATCCCCATCAGCTCTCCCAGGGCCATAAACAATCCCTTCCGAAAAAAAAACGAATATAAAAACGGTACCAGTGACAGACAAGTATGTTGATAAGAAACATAAATAAAGGAACCAAAAAGACACTCCTGGTCATGAGCAGCCCCCAGAGGGCAGCTTGCGGCCTGCCGGCAGCCCGACTCTCTGGGGGGGTGGGGGGAGGCGCATGCAGAGATACGGCGGTAGCAGCAATGGGTTCGACTGAACTCTGACCTCAGTGTCGCCTGTGGCGATACCGGCAATTTCTACTTCCAGTGCCGCCCAAAAGAGAGCAGGAAATTGAACCTCACGCCACTGCACAGGACACAGGATGAAGAGACATAGCACACAATACCGGCTCAGGCAGAGCACAGATACAGATACACCTTAAGGGGCAGTGTAAGCTAGGGCATTTACCCTAACTGGGAGATACCATTTGAAGATGGAGGGGTGGGTGGATTTATAGATTTATACAAATAAAATATCTGATGAAGCATCTAGTAAATAATAAAATATCTCTGCAAAGAGCATGGAAGTTTGCGATTTTTAAATAATCATGGCGAGGTGTTTTGTTAGTATGTTCTCTCCTGGTCAGAAATGCCCCCCCCATGACAGAGGAGTGCCAAACCCAGGCTCCAGTCCTACAGCACTACAGGCACAGGGACACAAGGTGTGAAAAAGAGCCGGCGATGGACCCACACGCTGTCATGGCTGTCCTGCCCCACCCACCCAAACACGGGGAGAGCCTTTTCATCCCACGCTCACCCGGTTAAGCCCAGACTGACCACGGCAGCTTGTGGGGCAGAGGGGGGGGAGCCGTGGGCCAAATGGCAGCTAGGGACGCGGGACGTGCCGTCCACATAAACAGAGATCTGAGAGCTGCCGCTCCGGTACCAGTTCTGATTTTAAAAACCCTAAGAAACCCAGCAATCCGAAAATACCCCTTCAAATGTCAAAAGCTGCCCCTGTACGTTCCATACGATCAGACCCCCGTCCCTGCACTCACTCCTGAAAAACACTCACGATAAAAATAACCCAATCGATGTGCGGTGGCACGATCCAGACAGACGCACGTGAGCATGGACTAGAAAACCCTCCGAGGAAATGGGCAAACAAACCCCAGGCGAATACAGTGCGAAACCCTGTCTGATCCAAAGCCAAATCTGCACAATAACATACAGCTGTTTAATCCCACCAAGACTGAAAGCAAGCCCAGAAACAGAACCCAAACACGCAGAACCCAATCAGTACAGGGCAACTGCAGCCTTACCCACGATGCAACTGCCGCATCTGACACGACTGCAAACTAAAGCTTAGAGGCCTGAAAACATGCAATTAAGCATATATCTGCTGTATAAGTGAAGGTTAACATGCAAGGAAACAAATCTCACATAACTGTGTCAACACTGAAGCTGTGAGTAATACATTAAATGATACTGAGATGTCATAGGATCAGGTGTTGGAGGAAGCCTTCAAATGCATTCTCAGGGCATACTGAGTGAGGATTCTTTAGTCTCCCATAATGCCTTGCTGCTCAGAAGAGCCAATTAGCAATGAATCCAGCTGCGAAAGCAACCATGCCATACTCCATGAAAAGTGTGACAAATCTCACATCAAAATGTGATGCATGGGGAAAGATAAGCTACATGCCAGGCCAGGGGGCGGAGCCTGGGTTGCCATAGCAGCCGGGACTGAAGCACAGGGCTGAAACATGAGAGCATTTTTTATTTTATTTTTTACCTGAAACGCGGCTGGGAGAGGGGCATGCCCCCACTCCACTGTGTCATCCTGCATCGTCACTTGGCATGCCATAACCCTGGAGGCCAGCGGGGGGCGTGCACGGCTAATGGAGCGTTCAAGGCTCGCACCCAGGGGTCGCTATTGATTAGCCAGTGAAGGGCACTTGTAAAGTGAGAGTGCTTTGTTTATTTTATTATTATATCATCCGCCCCCCCTACCCTAACAAGGTCCTTGACAGAACAAGGCCTGAAAAAACCACTCACAGAGAACAAGGAACACATTAAAAGCTACAACAAGCCAGCAATTGGCAAGGAAATGCTTAGAACCAGAACAGCTATTCGTCCTTCCATCCATCCATCCCTCCATCTCGTTCTTCTCACTACAGGCTAATCCCTGGACACGCAGGGGCCAGTGGCAGGGGACACGTCAGACGGGACGTATTTATGTATTTCTGACACTTTGTTTCTACAATCCGTGCTACAAGCAGCTGGATGAGCAGTAAGAGTCTGTTTCAGGCAGCAGCAGGTGGGAAGCACATTCGCGGGGTTACAGGAGATGTCTGCCAAGTCTGCTGCACAGTAATGACCACGGCATGGTATTAATATTTCAGACATGTTTAAATTAGAGCATCTACTAAATCATTCAATAATAAGATAACTATTAATATGAACACTATAATAGAATGCATTTTCATTTCATAAGCCTTTCCTCTAATATCCTCAAAATAGGATCTAGGTCTACATATGAATATAGGTTCTGGGTCTAGACCTCTGTAGACGTACAGTCTTAATGTTGCAATGCAGTGAGGCATCATTAACTACTTAACAGGCAGTGGTGCCCCTTGTGGCAGACTTTTGAACACATTAAAACCAATCAGAATGTTGTTTTTTTTTTTCACCTCGCTCCCTGTTTCCCAGAAAGGTTGCTCAGAGCGGCTTGAGTCAGTACATTATTGATAGATCATTACAGATGAAGCCATTGGGTTGATTCGTGGCCCCTCGATCGGTCATTACTGCTGATGACACGCGTTCGTTCGTCCGTTCCATCTTAATTGTGTATTTAAGATTGCCGGTGGGGTAGAATCACAGTCCAGAGCCACCTGCATGTGTGCTTGTGTAGGGGAGTGGAAATGGGTTTTTACAAAAAAACAAAAACCCTGGGAATGAAAATAAAATGTGCATGGGGGTGTGGAAAGAAGAAGTCACCAAGAGACTGTAACCCGTCACATGTGAGTGAATCTGACCTGGCCCCGCCCCCTATTTTTGCCCGTGCTCCATATTATATCTATGGCTGTGTCTGAAATCAGGGGCCACGACCTTCGAAGGCGTAGCCTTTTGTAGGCTGCGTTCTTTGAAGGTTCAACAGAAAGCGCTGTTAAACGGGACAGTCTAGCCTAAGGATAATTTCATATTTGCTGTTGCATGTTTGGTAGCTAGATAGATCATTCTTGACAGTGAAGCCCTATCAAGGAGGGGGGGCAAGGGGGCACACTCAGCCAGTGAGAGGCCTTTCTGTAACATGCACGCACTCAGTGGCTCAGCACCCACCAGCCACGGCCCTCGAAATCCCATCCGGCCTGTCATCCTTCTACACAGACTTGCGGCCGAAAGTCTCCGGTTTACAGTCTGACCACGCTGCAAATTACCACTGTAAAGGTTGCATGTGCAAAAACATCAGCCCTGAAGATGTGCTTCATAATTACAATCATAATCTGAGCCTGGCGACCTGTGAACGGGAAGTGGAACCGGACTCGAGATGACAGACAGATAGACTACATCAGCGACAGCCAAACAGGATGACGAAGAGTAAAATGTTTTTAAGTCTCTTCAATCAGCTAAGGCCTAGATTCAAGAAGATGTATGTGACCAGAAAGGGCTTTCGGCGATATGACACACAGGGACCAAAACATGACTGTGTGACAGGAACGTTCTGGCAAACTCATCACGGTAAGAAGGGTTAGCATTCCATAGCGCCAGATAAACATCCCCTGGAAAGCCATCACAGACGACACATGTGTGCTTAGAACACTCAGGGAAGCGTATTTTATTTATTTTAAATAAATCAAAGTGTTGTGTCCCTGTTTAGCACTTTCATTTTACTGGGGGGGGCGGGGGTGGGGAGGGATTAGGTCTCTGTTTCAGCGCCAAGCTTGAGATTAGCTCTGTGTTCTTGTTTGAAATGCAAAAAACTCAAGATTAGCTGAGAGAATTTTTGAAATGGCAATTTGGGTGTCAGTCCTTTGGGTAGACAAGACACAAGACGTCTGTTCCTGTAACTGCGCAGTGACAGTGTGTCAGTGAGTGGCGGTTCCCGTGATGGGTGGAGCGTGGTGCGTTCTGCAGCTCACGCGCTATTAGGCTTCATCGAGTGACGAGTGTGTTCTTCCAGCCTGGGTCACGTGTCCATCACCAGGCCCAACGTGAATCCAGAACCAGGAGTCACCCTGGTGGCAGAACCACCCACCAGGCAGAGGAAAACAAGGCTGCGACTGAACGTAAGAACCAACAGCAATGTGCACAGTGTTCTACATGTTCAGACACTGCTGCTGAGCTGGACGTAAGGTAAGGACCGTACAACAGAGCCTGACAGGGAAACTATCAAACATTAATCATTTTTACTTATTTAACAGACACTTTAATCCAAAGTGACATATATATTCAGTGACGAAAAAAGTTAAGCACCCAGACGGAGTGGTGGAAATTAAACGAATCTGTGTGTGGTGAAAGGTCCCATGACTGTATCACAATTATGATAATATCAGATCAAGCGGACAACAGAGTTGGCAGTATGGGCACACTGTTGTTCCCCCCACCCCCCCGGCCTGGATTCATGCAGAGATACGGTCTGGAAGGGAGCCGTACAGCCGTTATATCCTCTCCTGTGGCAAGTCGGCCCGCAGCTGTTGTAACTGGCCCTCGGGATCCTGCAGATTGGCACTAGTGTGGTCTGTCTTGGGTGACCAGAACCTTCATGACGTGTGCGGATGCCCTCATGTGCCCATTGGTTCTAACATCTGCATGCCACACATGCAGGCCAGTTGCACGATATGACCACCCGGCCTCATGCGAACCCACAATGCGACCCCTATGTAACTCTGTCAAGTGCTGGTAATGCTGTGTAATGAGTCTTCAAGGCATCCTCTGTGTCTGGTGACCAGACGTGCAAATCAAATCATTTACTTACCCATCTCTGCACGTGTATCAAATTATGAAATCATCCTAAAATTACGAAAATTCCAAATGGGAATTTTACTTCTGGATGCTTAACTTTTTTTGTCACCGAGTCTAATTTCGAGGTTGCAGGACCCATGAAGCAACTGCACTGAAGGGCCTATGGCCTTCTGATCGTAGTCACATGCTGTCCCCACCAACACCCATCACCCTAAATCTGCAGCCACAGGTAACCACGTACCTCACGGGCCCCATGCGGGACGTGCATCACCTCCTCGATGTCCTACAGCAGGTTCACGGTCAGTCCCACCAAGACGGTCAAGCCAAAGATGCAGAAGGATTCACGCACAAACTCATCCTCAACAATGCTCCTGGCCTGACAGAGACGCGATGCCACACCAACTTGCTGAGTACACCAGTAACATCAAGGTCAGAAGAGGCGGAGCCTACCCAGACCACACCCCTAAGCGCTTTCATGGACCTGCCCCTCTGCTGTCTCCGTCATCCGTGGTGCCCAGGCGGCACGCGTTCCTGCCCAAGCGTGGCTGGCTGCCAGACCACAGGGCAGGTATTGGCAAAGCCAGCCAGCTGTTTGCTGTGCAATTTTCACGTCCTCACTGTGCCTTGTTGACTTTACTCAATAAAAACCACAGCAGCTACCGTGCTGTTTGTGCGTGAGGCGGAATGCATCGCCTAGTGACCATAACTTCTCAGCCTGGACCGTTACGAGCCTCAGGTTTGCTGTTATTACTATTACGATTGTTATTAAACTGTCTGGGCAGGAACTTTTATTTAAAGATACATTGATAAGCTTAATCCAATTTACACAGCAATACTTTACTGAGCCCCATAATCCCATATTCCCAATAACCACACTGTAATTCAACTTCCTTTAAATTCTACCCTCTAGTCGTTTTTACTTTACGGACAATCTGCAATTACAATATTGTCAACTGATCCATGGTAATTTTGAAAAAAGCAGTTCCAAGGATTGCACAAGTGCCCAAACTGGAATTAGAACAACCTTCTGAGTGGTAACTAATTAAGCTGATTACCCTGCGCTGGGCATGAGTACCTATACAGCCATAGGTATCTCTACTTCCTGTAGAAGAGGTGGGTCCAAGCAACTAGTGGAGGTGGGACCATGACATCTGATTGGTTGGTCCTCCCTCCTCTAGTTGCTTGGACCCACCTCCTCTACAATCTGATTGGTTATCTCTCTGGACCAATTATTTCTCCTTATGCCCTCAGAACATTTTTGTGTAAGTAAAACTCCCATGAGTGCAGCTCTGTTGGTGAGATCAGTGGCTTTAAACTCTTATTACACTGGGCGCATGCAGGGCCATGCCCGAGGAGTAGGAGGAGGGAGGGGGTGTGATAGGAGGTGCGGGCCCCCAGTGTCCGTTACCATGGCGCCAGGGCCGACAATGGAGCAGTCGCCTTCCTTGATGAGGGATGTGTGCGGAATTGAGCTAGCTGCTCCTATAGGTGTCACCTTCAAACCACGCTGCTGACATATCGGCCAATGGGTTTCCATGGCTTCCTCATTCTCCTCCTTAATAGCCTCCGCCGCATCTACGTAGCAGGATTTATTCAAGGGACCTACCGCGTGCAGTTCCCAAAACACAGGCAGGGGAAGTGGGCGGTAACCATTGTGACATCATCAGAAGGATACATTGTTGCAGTATGTTTGTTTGGTTCTAGGGTCAGAGGACATTGGGACTGTCACCCCTTGGCCATACCCATGGTCATTGCGATAAATGACCCCAGAGAAAACGAACACGAGATTAAAAGATGGAATAAACCGGTTGAATGATGGACTGGCCATTTGGTGCCGTAATGAAATTTGAACATGGAGCACCTCTGTTACCCGTCTTAATCTCCTGGGCCGGGTTCACCCGCACGCCGCTGTCCCTGCGATTCAGAACGTGCCAGATGCAGGGATCACGAGTCCTGCGCCGGTTAATTGGCTTACAAACACAAGCGAGCCTCCTTAGAGCAAATTATAATTGTAGTCCTCCAGTCAAAGGAGTGTTTTTCCCATTTAGCTCAGAAGTCTAAATTTAGCCAAGACGAGAGCATGTGACGGGCCTGAAGATTGTCAGTTTCAGCGTTAAAAGGCCCCCACAATTATCTAGCAGCCCCCCCTACCCCCCCAGCAGGCTCTGTTCCTGACACACGCCGACGTCACCAGAGGCACATTCGCCTCTCCGAATTTCATTTCTGCCGCTTGTTTTTTAGAGCAAAAACTAATAATAAGCTGTATGAGATGCCCTTTGTTTGTCAAAGACTGACAAAAACATGCATCAGAGGATATTTTCTTATGTGGATTTTTTTTTAATGGTGATGGTTTTTGTTAAACCTGTAGCTGCTAAAAGTAATGGCTAATTTTCAAACTTCTTCCAGTCCATTTCACCATAATGATGTTTCCATCATATCCCGTCTTGTATTCTTAATATATCTGGCGGACAATCCCTCCCTCCGGTCAGCCATTCGGATCTCGCAATGCGCTGTATACATTTACGAAGGTGCACCTCGCTAAATTGCAAACATCTTTAAATCAGAAAGGGAGGGAAGGTGGCTTTTTTTGGACCACACCGAGTACAGAGTTCAGCCTGGACCTTCTGCTTGACCAAAGCACCAGGAATCATGTGCCAGGAATGAGAACGGGAAGTAGAAGGTGTATTTGTGTGTGTGTGTGTGGGTGGGTGTGTGTGGATTATGTTTATATTACATTGTGGGGACCAAATGTCCCCCACAATATAATAAAAACAAGTTTTGTTGACATTGTGGGGACCGTTCTTTAGGTCCGTACAAAGATCTGTGAATGCAATAAAAAAAAAAATACAAAAGTCTTGTTTTTTGTTGGGTTACTTATGGTTACAGTTATGGCTGGGTAAAGGTCGTCATGTTGGAATTAGAGTTTTACCCATAGAAATGAATGGAGAGTCCCCACAAAGATATAATTACAAACCTGTGTGTGTGTGCGTGTGTCTTTATAATAAAGGAATGGTAGGGGATGCTGTGTGACACCAAGCTGATACTGGGATCCTAATTAGGATGATTTCACCAGAGGGAGGCTGCCTTTAACACAGATATTGAACGTTCCAGCAACATTCACAGAAGTTTGAATACTGAGGAAAGTTCAGAAGCAACTGTTTTAACAAAAGGACTGGGCAGGTAAGAAGAATGTACACAATATACCAGGGAAAGGTGATTCATTCACATTGACTGCAAAATGTCTGAAAGCACTGAAGATACAAATGGGTTAGGGGTCTTTACGTCGCCACCTATCGACAGTCTTTGTCCAAGTCAGGGGCGAGCTAGCCAGGAGAAAGGGGGCAGCTAGCAGATGCAGAGACACGTGAAGAGCCCAGCCCCAGGCCCAGATTCTACCCCACTAGCTAAAGTGCTGACATTGTGCGTCAGGAACATGGAGCACAGCAAAAACAGGACGCTCCTGGCACATTATTCCACATGAAAGGCATCAGACCGGTCATCAGGAGGCTGCTGACCTGCTACTCGATTCCAGCTGGAAACACTGTATTACATGACAGATTACCCATTTACTGCACACGTCTACAGAGCGTTCCCTTTTGAATGAAGAACTTAGGAGTCTTGATAGGAAAACCCTGGTAATACCAGGTAGCCTGATGGAAGCTTAATGGCCTAAATGACCAGGAATTTTGAGAGAAGGTGCACAGATATTCCAAACCCCCCAAGAGCGTCTGTCCTGCGCACAGCTGTAAGATAACAGCGGTGACTTCTAAGCTTTTTATTTTAAGGCAGTGTCTCTTTAAGGGTGAGGTGCGGTCAAAACATAAAGCCTGCAAACAAATAAAGCCAGAGGGCAGATTTAAAAGCCGCTCTGTCACGGTTGCCGAAGTGCCCGCGTAGCGGGGGGGAGTTACAGGCAGCGGGACGCTAATGTGCGAAATGGGGTTTTCAGTCCCGCAGGAAGGCATGGTGTCCAGACAGGTGCATTTTAGGAGTGTGTGGTGGTGGGGGGGGGGGCTAGGCAGGGGGCAGCACAAAGTCATGTCCACTTGTCTGTTTGTTTTTGAAAATCTCAAAAAATAACCTTTTGTTTATAAAAACCCAGGATATAATTCAGGCTTCAAATGTTTCATCTGTTTGCATTAAATCAGTGGTTCCCTATCCGATCCTCAGGGACCCACAGTTGGTCCATGTTTTTGCTCCCTCTGAACTCCCTGCCAGCGGTTTTTGCAGGGAGCTGGGAGGTAGCAAAAATGTACACTGTCTGTGGGTTCCCAAGGACCAGAGTGGGAACCACTGCATTAAATTATCGTAGGTAATTTTTTCATCCTTGTTCATCACTGCATTCCTAACAACGCTCCAAAAATTACCTGGCCATGGACACCCCCACCTATCTACCCAGCACCACAATGTACTCACACAGACAGTGGTCAGTTTCTGGCTAGCTTATCATAAATCCACCATTACGATGGAAACTGTGAGCGACAACAGGGTGGAATGGGGGATTAGAGGGGATTCAGACACCATGAAGACTTTTATCTCCTGCCCAGAATGAGTAGCGCCTCAAACAGATACTTCAGTCGGTGTGTGACTGGGCACAAGCAGCACAAATCATTAATATTTACAGATCCTGGGGGACAGGTCATGGTTGACCCCAGCGCTGCCTCCATAAGGATCCTCCCTTAGAACTGAAAGGGGCCTTGTTATGCTTTTCTGTTTTTTCCTGTTCCTTTACTGTGTTATATAGCTTTATGTGTATGTAAACAGTCTGCAAAGTCTAAAGGCCCAAAGTACACGCCAAAGGGAGTAACTCTCACCAGAGAAACCACTCTTCTATAATGTGCCTGAAATGCCTCGTTGGAATTCTAGCCCTTACTTCCGCGACGTGGTGAAGTCATCTCGTAACACAATCCTTATTGGCCGCCTACCTGTAAGGATCTGTTTGCAGGCTGCAAAACATGTACAGTTGTACAGTATGAGAAAAATAGTGTGTTTTTCTATTTTAGTAGACCCCAAAAATGAAATTAGGAACAGTGAAAATGAGCATAGTGGGGCCCCTTTAAGCTTTCCAAGGACGGCTTGCTAAGGGGCACCACTACCCCCACCTCTTGCAGTGAGGGGATGCCAGTTCTGTCCTGTTACACGTATCCATACAGACTAGAGGGTGACACGTACACCAAGTGGAGAATGATCACTTTCACAGTGCACGATGCATGTTGTGCAATATCATTACAATGCAATTATAATGCTTGGGTTATATAAATATATAAGACAATCGTCCGTGTCTGAAAAAAGAAGGCCCAGATGTTTCCTGTCCAAAATGGCAGATATAACTGTAATTCAGTCATCTGCATTCTTAAATACATGATGATTGAACGGCTAAAGTGTGTGCAAATAACCGGCATTGAGAATTCATGGGTAAACACAAGCTGAAGAAGTCTTTAAGAACATTATATTTGTTTTTCTCTGCCGTTAAAAATGGTCAACACACAATCTTGTTCCGTATGGATCTAACATTATCACACCTGTATATCTGCAAAGGAACATCCCAGATATATCACATCGAATCTTGGTCTCCAGCGGGTGTTTAAGACCTTGGTGACAACTTCACAGTGCTACTATAATGCCACTGCCCCTGTTACCACTAAAATAACACATAATAACGTATAATGGATGCCGGCTCTATGGCTTCAGCCTGAGGAAGCGTTAGTGTTTAATCGGGATTCAGGCCTTTCTGGAGAGAGTGCAGTGGGGATGGCTGGGGTCACTCGGTACCCCGGGGGTCTGCTATGACGGCACCAACACTGGCGTCCCCCCAGCCAGCTTATAATATACTGCCACAGATGCCAGTGCTCCTCCCCCACCTTCACATCCGACTTCCTTTCTGTCACTTTCATGATGGCTTCCTTCCCAGATTAAAGACAAACAGGTCGCACCACGCGAGCTCCTTCTCGAAGGCAGTAAATGTCAGCGGCAAACGTCTTACCGGGCGGCTAACCGTGTCATGTCAGGCGGCTAACGCTGCCGGGGAAGCACATGGGCACCACGTGGCAACAGGGAGGGGCGTAACAGGGGGGCGTAACAGGGAGCTGTGAATTCACACAGTGACGTTATCAAAGATCTCCATTTCTGTGCAAATCCCAGCAGCTACGGGGCAGTGGGGAACAATCGAGGGCTTCTGTTGTATTCTGTTCGGCTTGCGAAGAGCCCCTGGTAAACAGGCCCCCGCTTATACTTACAAGCAGAGCCCAGTTCCTCAATCCAGCATCCCCATTCCCAGTAACAGCTTACGCCGATGACACTGTTCAGCTGCTGTTTAATTCACCCACCTAATTTTTTCTCTCATGCTGCTCACTACTGTTTGCTTTAATCATGACTGCCTGCGAGTCACTTTGAAATTTTATTCAGATGAGCGCAAGAAAAATAAATCACAAATTCTATAATCGCTACTTATGTTCAACTTTTCTTTTTTTCAAAAAGGCAGTAATTACTTAAGCAACTGTGATGTTACGTGGCAGTCTGACATTTAGCCTCAAGTAATTAAAAACGAAACGAGGATCAAAGATTAATATCAGCTGGTTTCAACATTTGTTAAAAAGGCTTGTTTGGCGTGTAAATATATGCGTTTTGGGCGGGATGGTGCCTCAGTGGGAAGCGTGTCGGCCTCACAGCTCCAGTGTTGGGGCTTTGAGTCCCTCTAGCTCTCGGTGTGCAGACATCACATGTTCTTCCAGTGTTCACCTGGGTTCCCACGTGAAATCCAAGAACATGCAGTTAGACAAACTGGCATCTCTAAACTGCCTGCAGTGTGTGTGCTCTGGGCCTCATGCATCCCAGCTCGGATGTCCCCTGCTTTGTGGGGGAAAATGGAGAGGGTTATATTTCAGCAAAGGTTTCTCATAATATTTGACCTTTGCATAATACCCAATAATATGCACTAGAAATCCGTTAGTTTTTTTTTCTTTTTTCCTCAAAGTTGTTCCAAGGTTTTATGAAGCAGCACGAGGAACCTGCTCCAGCTATGATGAAGACTTTTGCCAGAGAAGGGTAACAATCTTCGGAAACGCGAGCACAGCCGTGGAGCTCCACTCCATCACAGACACCCAGTGCAGGAGCAGCATTCATCTGATGTCCCAGTTACAGAATAAGAAGGACAGAAGGTTGGAGGGTGGGGGCCGGCGATGGAGTACAACTGGAGCCTCAGCATAAGGCAAAAGCAGCTGAAAACCTCAAACCAGCCTGACGCTTTGCTCACAACCAAAGAGTCACAGAGGAGCTGTGACAGTCTCCTCTCTATGCTCATTATGGGGCTCTCAGTAATCTTGCCTTGTCTGGGAGGAGGATACAATCCCCCCCCCCCCCACCGAAGCACTCGGATCCCATTAAAAAGCTCTGGCCGGAACACGCCTCACTGTCACGGGCAAATGCCTGGGTCCCCGTCAACTGAGGCAGGACTGCCACTCGGCAGAGATGAGAGCCGTCTCACACACATGGGGCCACTTCGAAGGTGGAGACTATGCTGGAGGCAGAGACAGCGTTGGCTACAGACCACACTGGACATGGAGACCAAACGCTCTAGAGACCTAACATGGCGGATATGGAAAACCAAACGCTCTAGAGATGTAACATGCTGTATATGGAAACCAAATGCTCCTGAGATGTAACATGGTGGATACGGAGACCAAACACTCTAGAGACCTAACATGGTGGGTATGGAAACCAAATGCTCCTGAGATGTAACATGGTGGATACGGAGACCAAACACTCTAGAGACCTAACATGGTGGGTATGGAAACCAAATGCTCCTGAGATGTAACATGGTGGATACGGAGACCAAACACTCTAGAGACCTAACATGGTGGGT
>JAODJU010000041.1:12236934-12254491 GCA_026776725.1 Gnathonemus echidnorhynchus
AATTAGGGTCCCTCTTGTGCCCCCCCCCCCCCCCCCCCCCCACCTTATGAAATCTTAGAATCGCCCCTGTCTAAGGATCGCGTACTATTGGTTGTGGCAAACTGATATAAAAACTGTCACAAACCTTTGGTAATCAACTCTATACCCCAAGCCCTGGGATTTCTATTGAACCTGCATTGTACTGAAACCAAAAACTGCACAGGTAAGAAAAATTACAATAATAAGATACTGAAAAGGAGCAGATGAATCCGCACAGATTTAATACTGCATGCAAGGTAATATTTCCCCATCAATGCAGGAAAGTGTCTATTACATAACTCCCTGTGTTTAGAGAAAATCAGTGATGAAGAAATTCCATGTCGACATCTGGAGTAAGAGGAACATTAAAATTAACATCGGCAAAATTAAGCACTCGAAACGTTAAAATATTAGCACTTATTAATAATTACCATAGCTAACAGACTACACACCACAGAAATACTGTAGTAAAGTGGACTGGCTGTTATTACACTCTGTGTGTGTGTTATGCATATATTACATTTTGGGTACAAATGTGTGAAATATTTTTCAGTCCCCACAAGGGGAAACAAAATTTTATATAAATCTGTAACTGCAATCAAAAAACTAAAAATGCTGGAAGTCTTGCCTTTTGTTTGGTTGCTTATGGCTAAGGATAGGACTGAGTAGGGATTAAGGCTGTCATTGTTGGGATTAGAGGTTTGCCCATAGAAATGAATAGAAGGTCCCCAAAAAGATATGAAAACAAACATATCTGTGACGTGTGTGCTCCAACTGAAAATTGGTTAATAAAAACGTTTTGTTGCTCCTGACTTTCGTGTTCTGTTAAGAACCATGTATCCCATTAAGTTTCTCAACCCGCCAGTTGAGAAAGTGTCCTAGACACCTAGTGAAACAGATAAGCTATGAATGATCTTTGTTTCTAGAGTATTGTGCAGTTTCCCATCAGTAAATAATTTTTCCAGGCAAAGCCCGTGTCAGCTGTGCAAGACCCATTAGATCAGTGTTTCTTAACCCAGTCCTCAGGGAACCCCAGACAGTCCATGTTTTAGCTTCCTCTCAGCTCCCAGCGCACCTGTACCAAGTATTCGGTGTTCCTGATTGGCTGGGAGCTGGGAGGGAGCTAAAACATGGACTGTCTGGGGTTCCCCGAGGACTGGGTTAAGAAACACTGCATTAGATGAAGGTTAGGGACCGGGGGCGGGATGTAAGGCGGGGTTAGGGGCGGGGCAGGGTCACGGTGGGATGTAGGGCGTGGTTAGGGGGCGGGGCAGGGGTGGGACATAGGGCAGGGTTAGGGGCGGGGTCATTCCAGTACTCACCATACTCGCTGTCATAGAAGACGACGAACTTCTGCCAGCGCAGCTCGGCGACCAGCTGCAAGGTGACGTCATTGAGGCGCACGGGCGGCCGGGCGGCCAGGGTGTAGCGCTCGCCATCGGGGCTGGGGTTTAGCTGGCAGGCCGTGCGTGGCGAGCCGTCGCGGTGCCGCTGCACAAAGAGGTGCGGAATGTGCATGGCATCGGTGAGGGACTGCAGCGCACTGGCCGACGCGCAGCCCGTCGACGTCACCAGCGCCAGGATTCCCTGGGTCATCAACTCGCAGGCTGGAAAAGCAACAGAGGAAGAAGGCGGACTGGGTGTCATGCGGTGAGCTTATGTCTGATTGGTCGACTGCAATGTCAGTTATATCATGGTACAGGAAATACATCAAATGATATTCATGTTCACAAAACATCGGGATCAGTTATAGATGAACCTCACTCATCCTTTTTATCCATGCTTGTGCTACACAGAGAACCCAATAGAAACCACACAACAACATGGGGAGAACATGCAAACTTCACCTGAGGCGGCGGCTCGAACCCTCTTCCCAGAGGCAAAAGTGCCAACCACTGCACCACCCACCTCCCTTCATCCTTTTCATCAATCTAACAGCATTTCTTTGGAAAACCTGCTATCACAGCCCACAGGTTGCCTCAGTTCCAACGTCTTATCTCATTCCAAATACGAAGCCTATTATCTCCACCTTTTAAGACGGACTTCTGAGGATAAGGCGGCTTCAGCGTGGTTCCTCATGTGCCGTGGACAGGTTTCATAAAGAAAGTGCCTTCACTGGTGTGACTGCATAGCCAGCATCTGTGAAGGGGGGGGGGTTGGGCATTGAGGCTGAGAACCCCTAATTGCCCTCATTCCATTATCAGCCTACAGCAAAGCTCTCAATGCAGGATTGGGGCAGTTTCATAGCTACCTGTCAGATTTCACTCCTGAAAAAAGCCCCACATTAACAATACAAAGGATGTGGCGTATATGCGCTGTGCTTTACATTAAAAAAAGACGATACTGTACAGTATTTGTTTACTCATTTTAAAAACGTGTTGACACTAACCAATTTATATAATTGCATGTTGGAACAGAAGCAGTTTTTTATGGGTACAAAAGCAGGACTAATCTTGACAGCAATATTTTAGTCATAAGCCCTCTGCATTACAAACGGTGCTTTATCATAATACTGCATTTTGTCATTTATCTTTATGCTCTTTTTAGTTATAGAAACTCCTTTAACATAATGCTAGATGCAATTCTTTATCCTTATGCTCCTTTATGTTATAGACACTCCTTTATCATAATGCTACATGGTATCCTTTATCCTTATGCTCCTTTATGTTATGGACACTCCTTTATCATAATGCTACATGCTATCCTTTATCCTCACCCTCCTTTATGTTATAGACATTCCTTTATCATAATGCTAGATGCTCTCCTTTATCCTTATGCTCCTTTATGTTATGGACACTGCTTTTTCATAATGCTACATGCTATCCTTTATCCTCACGCTCCTTTATGTTATAGACACTCCTTTATCATAATGCTAGATGCTATCCTTTATCCTCACGCTCCTTTATGTTATAGACACTCCTTTATCATAATGCTACATGCTATCCTTTATCCTTATGCTTCTTTATGTTATAGACATTCCTTTATCATAATGCTAGATGCTCTCCTTCATCCTTATGCTCCTTTATGTTATGGACACTGCTTTTTCATAATGCTAGATGCTCCCGTAGGCTGCCTCTTTCATTATGCTAGATGCTATCCTCTATCCTTATACACCCTTGTGCTAGAGACTGGACTTTATCCCAATGTTAGATGCTATCCTGTATCATTATAGACTCTTATGCCACAGACAGGCCTTTATCTACATGCTACATGCTATCCTCTATCCTAATGCACCCTTGTGCTACAGAGAGGCCTTTCTCACAATGTTACATGCTATCCTTTATCGTCACACTCCTTTATGCTATAATATTTTATCATTATTGTACATACCATCCTTTATCATTATCCTACATGCTTTCTTTATCCTTTGCTAGTCACTGTACATATTATACTATATCTATTGTTTTAAAATTCTTCTCAGCGGTCCTGTTTTATACGTTCTAGGTCACTGCCTTAATCATTTCAATAACCATTTTCAAAGATTAGTGACATTTACTGTATGCGTGTATGGAACATTAGGAACTAGCAGACCTCTGACTGGTCTATGTCTGAGTCCAATCAGCACCCTGCCACATATCTACAGGGTGAATGGTATGAAATGCAAGGCCCCTCCATCGATCACTGCCATGCATCATAGACCAAAGCAATTCCCAGAAATAGAGTCACTTCACGCCGTGATGCCTTTGTGTGCCCAGTCTGCACTGTATTTTAAACACCTGTAGATAATTGGGCTGTAATTGCAGTACACTGATTGCCAGCCTCACCTCATAAACCCCGTTTAGAAGGAACTTTGCACTTGCCACGTAAGTCGCATTAAGGCATTAACAGCGGCGCTGCTCGCATCCCCATTCTGAGGAGTGGAGGCCGCGTTCGTTTCACTCATTATCTAAGAATCACTCAAACGGAATGATTTAATCGAAAGTTAAAATTATCCAAGCGCTGCACTTAAAAGCATATGAGACTTACACCCCAGAAGTAACTGGAAACAAAGGAGAATGAGGGAGATAACAGACAGTGTTGGGCGACGCCCAGATCGTCTCGCCGAATGACTGACTTGGACAGGAAGGATTGTTAGGCGCCCGGTTCATTATTTCTCAAGGCCAGTTCAGTTATAATTTGCACCGCGCTTAAAGTAAGAGCCCCTCTCTGTTTGCGTGCCTCCGCAGATCGACTTGCTGCCATTGTTATAGCTGGTCCTCTTGTGTTTGCAGGGACAAGGATGGAAAAGTGAGTGGACACCCTGTCAAACTGACAGCTGGAGAGGCACAGAGCTGGCCTTTGGCTCAAACAGGACGATCCTCTATATCCCAGGTTCACCTCCAACAGCACCACCTGGGAGCCACAGCATAAGCCCTTGCCTCTTATTTTAAGGGACCCTCTGTTGTATTTACATCTAGTCATTCGTCTGGACCAGGGGTGGCCAATGTTATCCGCAAAGGCCCGCTACTTATGCAGGTTTTCGCTGAAACTCCCTAATTAGATTACTAATTAGAGGACTGATTGGCTGAAGAGTCCTCACACCTGGGTTTGAACAGCTAAAGGTTATCCCAAAAACCTGCATACACACCAACCCTTTGCAGATAAAATTGCCCACCCCTGGTCTAGACAATGCTCACGCATCGCTGAGTGCTTCTGAAATCGCCCAGGATTTCAGCCCCTTAAACCGGCGATCCAGGTAACAAGAAAAAAAAGTACACCAACCGGTTATTGTTGCGTGTCGGCCATGTTTACCCCAATGCTGGGGAGAGACGAAACAGATGTACTCTTCGAACAAACCGACGATATTTGTCAATTTCCTATTTTCGTAAGAATAAAAAAAAAAGGCAGCGGCATGAGGGGAAGAGATTTGCAAGCAGGTGAGTAGAAAGACAGAGCAAAGCCCATTTCTGCTTATTCGCAGCAAGGAACCCAGCCACAACGTTCAGAGCCGAACGTCGGCATGTTTAATTAGCTGCTGCTCGGCTTGTAAACATAAATCACTGCAGAAGAATGACAAAATTGCTATTTTGAGCAAGAGAGAAGTGAAATGATTTGTAGAAAGTCTATTTACTTAATTTTTCCATTAAAATGATTGGAAAATGAACAGGTAACTTTAAGATGTTGGGACTCTTTTTAACATTCTATTTAATTCATTTACTTCTATTACATCAGTGTGTTCTGAGGTTTGCAGTTGCGTTTTCTGATCTACCTGAATGTCATGAGTATTGGCACAAATGTCTACAACTGCATTAACTACAAGCTGGATGCTGGTGGGGCACTGAAATATAGGAAACATTAGCATGTCTTTGGCCGTCTTTCATAACCACTTATCTATTGAAGGGCCACCATGGGCCTGGAGCCTCTCCCAGGAGCCCATTCCAGGCAGAGGACATCCTGGATGGAATGCCAGACCCCAACATAAGCACAACATAATTTAGAGCAGTGTTTACCCAATCCGGTCCTTGGGGACACACAGACAGTCCGGGTTTTTGCTCCCTCCCAGGGAGCAGGGAATAAAGAATCTGGTCACGTGACTGATTCCTAGCAGACTGACTACTCATAAATCCTACAGAGAAGGTGACATTAACTGGCTTTGCAGTGCTTAACAGATTACCCCCCCCCTCCCCAACCCATGCCCCCGACTGGCCATCAAAACACAAGAAGCACAGCGGTCTGCACAAAACACAAGCATGGTAAAAAAACAGTAAATTATATGCTAAAATGTCAAACAAATATACAGAATAGCAAATAAATAATAATCAACTAGTGGAAGGTCTGTCTGTAAAATCCGGAACAACAGGTACCTTTGTCACCCTAGAATGACGGAATTCTCTTCCTGGAGGAGAAGGCTGTCCATGTGGTCTGGTTTGGGACAGCCCCCATACCCTGTGCCACCTCCAGACAAACCACCCAGCTAATACCCGAGTGGCTGCTTGAGCGACTAAAGGTGAACGCTGACTTAGACAATCCTTCGTGATTGGCTGTGCCGAGTGGTATCTTAAAACGGAATGGACAGCAGTATGCGTAGCAGTCGAGGCTGCGGCCTGGAAAAAGACAGTTGCTTGCTGAGGGTCCCAAGAGGACCCCCTTTCCTCAGGAAAGATGCTTAACCTTATTTTCCTGGATGGAACTCCTTGCTCTATATATTGGGCAAAAGTGCCAGTCATTTTGGATGAAAGCCTGAACTAAGCAAAAGACTAATAATCCACTCAGTCATTTGAAATGGTAGTGGAACCCTGCAGGCATGCGCTAAACAGGAATCACCAGCTTTTGTTTTACGCTAAGTCGGCATATTGTACAGCTTGTCCCATACAGACCCCAGCCTGGGCCATATGCTTGGATATTCTCAATGCTTTCGGCTGTCGTGTTTGTCCACGGCGTGGCGAGTCCTTTACTGTCACTTGCCCACAACAGCTGACCACAAAATCCTTAGACATTAGCAGGAAATCCCAAATATCACCCCCTCCTCAGCCCTCCTGCTGGTTCACTGAACAGCCCCATCCTCCCCTCCCTGAAACACACGCACACAATTTTTTATGCATTGCAGGTATCAGATTAGCATAATTAGGAGTAAGCGAGTGTATCCGAATGCCCTGCCCAGCTTTTTCCGATGTGCCGACCTCGGTGTGCCCCGTCTACCTGCAGTCGTCAGTTACTCACTTCAGTTCTGAACTTCGGTGATGCATAAACCCCTGTAGAGACACTTACGGGGACGGCGTCCCGTTTAACCTTAGCATGACACTTCTGGCCTCCCAAGACTTTAGACACGTCAAAATCCCTCTGGTTACATACTTTCCAATGATGCAGAGAATAAGTCCCTATTGATAACAGTGACTCTATTCTGAATCAGCGGTGTATTGAAGCACCATGTGCTGAGTGTAATTATGTCTGCGCAGGTGCAGATCCCTTGTTACTATGTTTTATGTAAGAACCGAATGCGTTTTGTGTGTGTTTGAAATCCACAAGATGATGTTCCCAATGCACAATAACACCATATGGAGGTTTCTTTAAATGGTTGCGCATCGGACTTTATGTCACTACACCACAAAGCGCTGGAAACAAAGGCATCCCTGTGTTTGCACAGCAAAAAACAGGGCCTACGGAGCATCAGACAAACAAACAAACAAACAAGCAGAAACTGCAAACAGAAGCTTGTGGACGGTCATTAAATGTTAAACAGACTGTCAGCTAAAAACATACTCGTGGGATTACTTATAAGGTCACGACCGCCGGCCTTACACAAATATGAAATTATTTCTGATCATTACAAACATTCCTAGAAGCTATTTACTCTAACTTGATCAAAGTGGGATTCTCTGTGAAATGTCACTTTAATCTTGCGATTCATAAATTATCAACAGTGCAGTCGTGCCAAATGAATAGAGGGCTCGGTTGGACCGACAGCCAATGCACACAGTGGGGTGTGAAGATCAGGAGTGCAAGACACCACAAGAGAGCTGTCCGGTCAAGCTGTGACTCACCTACGATTTAACACAAACCGGTGCTCAGGCTGAGATGTTTCAGGGCAGCGATGAAACTACTCACTCCATATTGGCATTCAGGCTCTGAGATCAATGCATGAAATGCTGAATCTGCATTACAAATACTGTCAATGTATCTGGGAATTATAATGCATTGCAGATCATTCATTACTCTTACAGCTGCAGGACATCTGCATAAAATACAAAGAGTACTACAAAAATGCACATATAAATAAATGCCCAAGGTCACAAACACACGCACAAATACTGAAATTGAAAGAGGAGTGTTTTAAAAAGGTCACACACATCGCAGCATGATCGGGAAAGCTGTGGATAAACGCCACATGAGAATATCACTTTTATCGGAGATGAGCCGATATAAAAATGGATCCCCGGAGGTAAACGTCAGGGGACTCTTATTGTGACAGACGTAGAATGGATGTGGGGCGTCGCGGCGGAGGAGAGCTCAGTAAATCACAGGCCCACGAGGCGGCCATGCAGAGACAAAGCTCGCCTTCTGGAAAACGCGGTAGGCCACCCGGCAGGAATCGGAATCCCTGCCTCACCGCTCACGCCAGGGTCCGCTCCGACCCCAACCCGCGGTTGAGCTGCCCTGGACTGATGCCGGCCGACTGATGCAAAGAAACCAGACTTAAGGGTCGGAATGAAGTTCCCGTCCTCTGATTAAGGCACCCTGTCAAACATGCTAATTATCGTAAAATATGGCGGCCCAGTGGGCGGCACTATGGCCTCGCTTCTAGAGGATTCCAATCCAGCACATTCTCCCTGTGACTCATGGGTTTTCTCTTGCAGACTAAAGACACGGGGTTAGGCTAACTAGTTTATCTGAACTGCCTGTGGGTACTTAAAATGTATCACTTTATATAAAAGAACCTGCTTCATTGTTATTGTCATTATCCTCATTGTTATAATTGTCATCTCATTATTATTATTGTTATCCACATTGTTATTGTTGTTATCCTCACAATCATTATTGCAATCCTCATTATTATCGTTATCGTCATCATTATTGTTATCCTCATCGTTATTGTTATACTTATTGTTATACTTACTATTATCATTCTTATCCTCATCGTTATTATTGTAATCCTATTTATTATTATTACAATTGTTATTGCCATTATCCTCATCATCATTATGGTTATCCTAATCATTATTAGCATTACCTTCATTAATATTCTTATTAATATGCAGTGTGGGTGGAGTCAGAGTGCTGCTCCCTCACACCACATGTTCCTCCCAGACCACACATGCAGTGCTCTGCGAGTGGCGTCATCACCGGGGCGGCTAATGGGGGACGCGAGAGATAATGATGTATTAACGAGAGGAGAGCGCGCCTCGACGCCACACCCGCAGTCATCCATCATCTGAAAGATGTTGCAGGGACAACAGATTCGTTTTTTTCTGACATCCAGGGAATTGGAGAGCTTGCGATATGGATAGAACACAAACAAAAGTGGCAATTCCACACCCTTTGGATGTACACCCTGGAATATTACTGATCCGTAGCAGCGTTAATATTCAGTTCAGCATTAAAAATCTGCCTTTATTTAATTTCCAATAAGGAAAGCAGCACCTGAGTGCGACTGAGTTTCAGCTTAGGAACGTCACACCGGTTGAGGGTGGGTGCCAGTGGTAAATGCCATCGATTAGCTTTAGCATAAATTTACTGCATTTCCCGACCCACGTCACTAGCCCTCAACCACAATTTTGTTCCAATTAGCTACTTTGGCACTGAAATATAACATAACTATTGGAGCAGTAGCAACCTCAGAACTGCAAGCCCTATTTGACCACGGAGGATGATGCATTGTTATCCTTCAGGTGACATTTAAAACTTCTGTCTAAAAGTGGTTTTTTTTGTTTTTTTTTTTTGTCTGGAGTTATGAGATAACAGGAATATCCCACCAGTCAAACGTGAGCTGTCCTGCTTTAAATCTCTCAGCATGTGCCCTCCCTGCCCAAGCGGCCAAGACGGAGGGCAGGTTCAGACTGACAGGTAATGGTTCCCTTGTTCTTGGGAGCATCCACCCCCCCCCGCAACAGGACTGGAGGGAGTATCTCAGTGATGGAGGACCAGCAGCCCCCATCTCCATCCGTCGTCGCCATGGCAGTGAGGAGGGCCATGGAATCCAGCCTGCGTGGGGTGTGACTCGGGAATTACAGAGCTGTGAAGGAGGGGGTAGCGGTGGGGGGCTGAGCTCCATCATCCATCTTTAGTGGCTCAAGCAATTACTCAGGCTGTGGCTGGGAGGTTTGTCTGGAGGTGGCACAGACTTTCCGGTAACTTCTCCGAACCTGGACCAAAGTACGCATTACACTTGCTTGGCTGACACTTAGCTAGTACAAAATGGCTTGTGATATTTACCTGGGGGGGATCCCCTGGGTAGATTTTACCGATTGGTGGTGGGGGAAGATACCAAACCAGACCTCCCCTTTAAACATGGGGAGCACCCCCCTCCAGGAAGAATATAACGTCACTCCATCTTTCAACAAGTTGATTGTTATTTATTTGTTATTGTGTATTTGTTTTTGACATTTTTGCACATTATTTTAACCTAAAAATAAACACAGTCCTATATTAGTGTTTTGTGCAGAACATTGTGTTTCCCGCCAAAAACGACAGTGTACCACCATAAACGTCTCCATTGTGGGGCTTGATGATGCAGGACCGCTCTCGCTTCGATGGCAAAGTGGGCGCAGGGGCGGGCGGGGGGGGGCATGCTGGCAAGACAATGCGTTTGCCCTCGCGAGGGACTCCGCCGTCGAGCGGCGGCAATTAAAGTGAGCGGCTGCTTGGAGTGCTCGCACCTGCACGTCCGCAACAAAGCCTCCCCCACTGACACCCCCGCAATTCTAAAACGCTGATTAATTCCCGGCCTAGTGGGACCTGCTCCCTGAACAAAAGATACGCGGCCTTAAATGAAAAGTGCTTGTTTGCTGTTAGGCGCTTCTTTGTTAACTTGTTGGATTTATGAGGCCCTGATACTAATTAGATGCTCTTGGTAACAGCCAAGAATCCAAGGGCCGCCCGTGCTCCACACGTCGTTAATTTCGGATGCAGATTAACGTGCCCGATACGTACCGGGGCCTTTTCCGTTATACTCCGTTTGTGCGCAAGTGCTTTTCGCACGGATTTGCAAAACTCAGGGGATGAGCGTCGGGATGAGCCGACATTCCGGACAGCTCTCAAATTCCACTTCATTTATCCTTTGATGAATCCATCACCCTTCCTTTCTGCTGGGTGAGCACGGCAGTGGAGCATAGGCTAGCCTGTCTTTGGGTGTACAGACTCATTTGTGCGTAACAAACATATTTGGAGGGCATCGTTTGCAACAGTTGGACACCTCCTACATGAGATTTTCACCGATGGAATCGCAAAGCAGGAGATTCCCCCTTGGACACCCGGCTTCTGGCAGGGCCGAGGAACTGAGCAGCGTGACACAGAGATTTGGCAGTGGATGGAAGGCTCATTGGTGAAACTCTCCCCTTTTCCAGGACAGATGGGGTCCTGGCAGGGATGGACAAATATAAAACAAGAGTAAAGTCCCGAAAGAAAGAGGGCGGTCTAATGGGTGAAAATAAGCCAGAAGTCAGGGATTTTTGACCAGAAGTAAAGCCAAAACAGGAAAGGTACTGATATGCCCCTTTAGCTTGGCATTAATACTTGGGTCCAGGTTAGTGAGGGCCAAACACATAACTGAAATAACTCTGATGTATAAATAACTATATGAGGTATTATTCATGAGAGTTACGGTATTAGCAAAGAACGGTAAGGGATTAGTAATGAAAGGTACGGGATTCATAATGAAAGGTAAGGGATTAGTAATGAAAGGTACAGGATTCACAACAAAAGGCATGGGATTAGTAATGAAAAGTACAGGGCTTGTAAAGAAAGGTAAGGGATTAGTAATGAAAGGTACAAGATTTGTAACTAAGAGTAAGGGATTAGAAATGAAAGGTATGGGATTTGTAACGAAACGTAAGGGATTAGTAATGAAAGGTACAGGATTTGTCACGCCCTGCTCGTCCGATTCTCCTGTGTGCCACGCCCCCCTCAATACCTCGTGTTAATTCTCGATTGTAATTACCCGTTGCCTGTTATCTTCAGTTTGTCCTGTGTATATTAGTCCGCATTCAAGTCTGTTTCCCCAGGTCCGTCATTAACGTGAGTTTTCCGTGTGCTTCCCTGTGTGCTGTCTGCCGTAAATAAACCCCTTTTGATCGCATGTATGGCTCTTTCACCTGCTTCCCCGCTTGCCGCACGCCGACATCACAGGATTCGTAACGAAAGGCACAGGATTAGTAATGAAAGGTACAGGATTCATAAACAAAGGTAAGCGAGTAGTAAAGAAAGGTACGGGATTCATGCGGAAAGGTAAGTTATTAGTAAGGTAAGGTATGGGATTCATAAGGAAAAGTATGGAATTCATAAGGAAACATAATGAAATGAAAGGTACAATAATTAGTAATGAAAGGTACAGAATTAATAAGGAAAGGTAAAGGATTAGTAAAAGCTGTTCAATTAGCAATGAAAATTATGCAATTAGTAATAAGAGGTAAAGTATTATTAATTAGTAAAGTGTTACTAATCAGAGTTAAAGTATTAGTAATGAAAGGTAAGGGATTATTAAAGAAAAGTAAGGTATTATTTATTACAGTTAAGGTATTAGCAAAAAAAGTTTTAAGGTATTAGTAAAGAAAGGTGAGGTATTATTAAAGAAAAGTAAGGTATTATTAATGAGAATTAAAGTATTAACAAAGAAAGGTAAGGTATTAATAGTAAAAGGTAAGGGATTAGTTGGGAAAGGTTGGATGTTAGTGATGAAAGATGAGGGATTTGTTCTGAAGGGTGAGGGATTAGTGCCGGACGGTGAGGGATTAGTACTGAAAGGCAAGGTGTCATTAATGAAATGTAGTGTTAGTAATGAAACGACTTAGCGTTCTGTTTAGGACTAAAACACTGTGACATGCTGAAGAGTGTTTTCTCCAGCTGTGTACAAATACAATCAATGTTTCAGGGTAAATAGCCTCACTAGTAACAGATGTTAAGCATTTCAGTCAAATTTAAAAATTCCATCCATCCATCTATCCATCCATCCACCATCTCCCTGCTTACCCTGATCACCCACCATGTAATAAACTCGCCCCCAGACACAGACTGTGTGACAGTTCTGCTTCTGTTCCTCCACTTGAAACTGCCCTCTTACTGTTTTGATAGAGACATTCTATCAAAGTCACCCAGTATTAAGAGTAAAATAAGTCTATGCACATCCATTAAAAGAAAAACGTTTACTTTTTACTAAAGAAAATCCACACCTTTATAGACATATAGTAAAAATGCACGTACCATTAACAATTTACTGCTGTCAACCCACTGTGAAATAGTGCAAAGAAAGCACCTTAGTTTTCACACACTATAATGGAAGCCCCAACTTATAATGTACTTTATTTGGTCGTAATATTGTTGTTTAGTTTTCATCTCCCTATCCCGAATATGGGGAATGGGAATATCGGAAATGGGAATATGGGGAACGTGAATATGGGGAGCAGGGAATTTCGGGATCGGAAATATCGGAAACGGGAATATCGGGAATGGGAATATGGGGAAGGGGAATATGGGGGGGCGGGAATATTGAGAATGGGAATATGGGGGACGAGAATATAGGGTATGGGAATATCGGGAATGGGAATATGGGGAGCGGGAATGTGGGGAACAGGAATACCCCTTCCCCTACCCCAACCCCAGCCCGGGTTGCAGTAGCGCTGTAATGAATAAATTCATGTACAAGCGAAATATTAGAGAGATATAAAATCCTGGCCCCACAGTGCCCCAGCCACCCAGCCACTGCTGGAATGACATCCCAATATAATCACTGCAAGAAGGAATGAGAATATCAGGGCCTGCCTCGTGCCGACTTCATTAGCATACGGGCATCGCGCTACCATTGGCTCATTTTCATAAATCAGGCCGATTGGCTTAACACCCCCCCTCCCCCCGCTTTCCAGATGAGCCCTCATAAAACCAGCCCAGTAGTCCATCACTCATGTGGGTCATGCGTGTCCCCAAGCCGCCACTGCAGACGCTATCCCATCACCCTCCGGATCATCCATACCCCCCAGGAGGATCTCGCGGTGCAGACCAGCTGCAGTGCCTCCTCTATCCTCGCCGGCCTGATGGTCATGGTGGTCGCCGATGAAAATTAGTCTCTAATTAGACTTCATATCGTTAGATTATGGCCTTATTATGGCTGCTGTTGTAGGGACGTTTCCTTAGTAACGCCGCAGAGTCGCGTGCTGTCGCCGGGGCAGGTTGTGAGCATGTGTGGAATTCCAGGTGGCGCCAGTGCACTTCCTGGACCGGGTGTCTGGTCCAATGGGAGACACATTCCTGTCTCCCGTAGCTGTTTTAGTCCCCTCTGCGGTCGCTTTGAAGCTGACAATAGGCTTATTTTTGTGCTATGCTGTATCAAGCTATTAAGGTCTCCATGACAGCGGCTGGGGAGACGTGGGTTCAGGAGGGAGACCATAATGAATGATATGATAAAGAATCAGAATCAGGTTTATTGGCTGAGGATGTTCACAGACACAGCAGAGGCAGAAAATTCAGGTCCAGAAAGTACATGTCCAGACCGAGGTTTTGTTTCAACCAACCAGTTCAATATAAAGAGTCACAGTCACAGAGTACTTAACTGGTGGTTGCAACAAAACCTTGGTCTGGATTTGTACTTTCTGAACCTGAACTTTCCACCTCTGCACACAGGGAATTTTGTCTCCGGTTGTCAGTGGCTCTCGTACACAGTAAAGGCAAGATGATGGTGACAGCCGGTCCATTTGATATGCACAATGTGCATGTGTGGTTGACCAATGTATTGAAAATGTAGGACTGCAGGAGTAAAGGGAAACCCCCGACACAAAGCACCAATGATATCACCCAATGGTAGGTTTTCCATTGGTTGGATTTTCTTATTTGAGTGCCACAGTATCGCGAGAATATGGCCGCCGGTCTGGCCACACCCCACCAGCAGTACTCTGGGTCCATGGGCTGTGGCTCTGCTCCTGACCACATTGCTGAGGTCATATTTCAGACAGTGAGTCACCTCACCTACAGGAAACCAAGCATGGAATCGAACGTACTCCCAGACTCAGAGGGGTCCTGGCTTTGGGAAGCTAATAAACCCAAGCAAAGTCTCGTGGGTGGTTTACTCTGTAAGAAAGTGCTCAGCTGATTACAAGCCGGCACGGTCCCTAAGTGGATTCCTATTCCAAGCCCCCGTTGAGCATCTGAATGTCACGTAGCTGGTTTCTGCATAACGATTGGTCGAAGGTCTGGCGAGGAGTGTGGGGTGCAAAACAAAGAGTGCTAAATGCACTGAATGGCAACGAACATGAGCATTTCGGGCCATCGAGAGAAAGCAGGTTCGTCTTAAGTAAACAAAACTTAGCAAGCTGTGAATAGCACCGCAGGGTGGCAGTTATATGACAATAAACCACTTTGAGGCCCAGTCACGCCCCGCTGGCAGAATGCACCACCGCTGCTTTTTACCCCTTACATTTCTGAATCCAAAACAGGGCTGTATACAGGGGCGGGGTCAACGGGGTGAAAGCTGATTGGCCCCTTCCCCTGTCACTCACTGATTCAAAACATATCATTAGTTAATGATAAAGTAGGCCCCGTCAGAGAAACTCCTCGTGGTTACAATTAGCAGGTGTGGCAGGAGTCCCAGCTTTTGCTAAGTCAGTGCGCCCCCCCCCATGCTGTTTCCCCGCCTTTGATTGTTAAATGCCCCACCTGCCTTGCTAAGGACACACTTAGAGTGTGGGCATCGCCAGGGTGGGGCAGAAGGGCATGAATGGGTATGAAAGAGCTGTGTAGTCATGGTGTTGTTTTGTCCTGGCTCTAAGGTTTATTATAGCGGAGGGTCATGATTAGTCAGCGCAAGGGCTTAACGAACTGCCTCCATATCCGCTAAACACTCACACACACAAGCACACATATTTCAGGTGCATCGTCATTTAGAGCGGTTGTTTCCCAATCCGGTCCTCAGGGACCCACAGACAGTCTACATTTTTACTCCCTCCCAGTTGCTTACCCACCAGGAGTTGGGAGGGAGTAAAAATGTGGAATGTCTGGCAGGGAGCTCGGAGAGAGCAAAAACATGCACTGACTGTGGGCCCCCAAGGACTGGATTGGGAAACAAGAGGGACCTCCTTTGACTCCCAAACCATGAAAACCAAGAGTCCGATAAAACAATTTCACAAACATTTTTTTCCATGTAGATAAAGACTGCTGCGTGCTAAAAAAAAAAAGCCATTTCTGTGAGTCATAGTTACGGCCTGGGCATGCTGTTGCTTACGGCAATGCTTTCATTGATACTTTAATGTGCTTTATTTAGCTTGTCACAGCATTTAACAAAATGCACGTTTTTATTTGGGTTCTTGGTTAAAAAAAAAAAAAAAAAAAACAGAAACACAGCACTTTGTAGGAGCGTGAAGCGTATAACGGATATGTGTGAACTTTAGCCTCCTGTTTGCCTCCTTAGGCGACAGGAAGGCATTTAAATGTACTTTGAAGAAACACACACAGATGGCAGTAATTAAACCTCTTAAGAACACTGTAGAGAGTTCGCAAAGCAGGCAGACGGACAGATGGACTGTGGCTTAGATGGTCGGTCGTGCAGCCACACTCCCATAGACCAAAAAGACGGGACAGATTCCGGTCACTTTATCAGGCTTCCCACTGCCCGCGAATGAGCATCTGTCCCGGCTGGCTCCGCCTCCAGAAGGGTGGGGCCAAGGCACAAGCACAGGTTTGCTTCATTGGACTGAACAGGCTACTGATGTTTCTGGACAGAAATGTCTTAATCAGCACAGGAACCATTTATTAAGTCTGGGACCCTGCCAGCTTTGGCTGTAATGGCGAAAAAGCCAAGATGGGGAGGAGGGGATTTGAGCAGGAGGAAGACATTTTTAAAGCCTGATTTTCAAGGAGAGTTGAAAGCTTGCTCATGGCGCAGATGGCCACTATCCAGGAGCCATTCATTTGGAAGAAGAGGGTGGGGTCAGCACAAACCCCACCCCCTCAGGTCCCTATGCCATATAAAGAAACACCTACCTGATGTGACACCTCACCCTGCTGGTTCAGTTGTGACTCTCTCAGCCGTTTTCTCATCAGACAATCTGCTTTGTTACTCTGCATTCAAATCACGGGCCTCGAGGCCCGAGCACTGCTGGTTTACCAGCCTTCCTTTACCTGTGAGCCAGGTGTGAAGCCTCTGACCAATCAGAATCAGTAATTATTAAATACCTGGGAGAACTGAAAACAAGGCCTGGATTTGGAATCGAGGTCTAGATTTGAAGAACCATGCTCTACATCGTAACAAAATGTGTATGACACTTGATCATGTTTTTTTTGTGTGTGTGTGTTTCTCCCAAATGTCTCCTATAACTCATCATTTAGCTGGCTTGACATCCACAATAAGCTGTGTGTTTTCCAGTGAACTCTGCCACTAGAAGTCCATCCTGTATCTGTAACTGCTTTTAATATAACATTTGGACAAGACTGATTATTACAATGACAATGCTTCCTCCGTGGCTCATTGCCTTTATCCAGACGCCAGCACACAGCCGTGCGTCACGGGATCCTGCCAGTGATACGCCTGAGCCTCAGGGCTGGGGGCTGGGGGGTTAATCCACGGATAATGAAACGGACAGCTAACAAAGCCTTTCTCCACCAGGGGGATACACATGGGGGGGCTCACAGGGACACTGTCCTTCTATGGCCAAATTATAGTCTTATGCCCCCCCCACCACCATAAGAAATTCTAGAATCAGCCCTGGTTTGTAGTATTTCTTAAGAGCTTCCACACACTCTCCAGCAGGGGGAGACAGGAAACATGGGGGCAAGGGGACAAGGAGGCAAAGAGTTCCCACCATATTCTTCTCTTCCGCACAGGACATCTTACTTAGACATGTACATGCATACCCGAACCGTCAAATAGGTATGGATCTGCGCCGATACCGATCTGAATATCGGATCGGTGCACCTCTATCAACTA
>JAODJU010000041.1:12254591-12267160 GCA_026776725.1 Gnathonemus echidnorhynchus
CCCCCCCCCCCCCCCCCCCGGACAAATTGGCCCCCTCCCTTCACGCCGCCCTTGGTCTATAGTGCCTGTGCCCTAATCTCGCCATTCATTACTCCTCCAGCGATGCACCAAGAGCTTCGGCATGGATGGAATGTTAAACGCGCGCGGCGGATTGGCGCAGAGGCGCATCAGCGGGCAATGGCCCGTGCGGAAGGTTCCGGCGCGCAGTTCCGAGCTTATCTGGGATACCTGCCCTTGCCAGGGTAACAGGTGATGGATGACTGTCCCACACAGGGCGTCAGCAGCCATGTGCAGAAGCACGCTAATCCACATGCTTGCTACAATTTTTTCCCCAACTGGAAATGATATTTGGAAATAAAGGTTTTTATGAAGAGTTTCACCTCAAAATGTTCTTGATTTCCCATCCAGGGGGAGTGAATGGGGAAACAAAGTCAGCGAGAATGCCTTTACAAAGGGGCGGTACGCCGCATTGACAGATGGTCTCCCCTTTATGGTATCATTTATGACAACTCGCCGGGCACAAATACTTGAAAAAGTGAAAAACTCCAGCAAGGTATATTACGCCCGGAAAATTAGGAAATGAAGGAGCCAATTTCATGCCGATAATCACGTGTGTTTATCGGGCCACTATGCTACGGAGATTGACTCTGATTAGTTTAGCCACCGTACAGGAGCACGGGCGCAGCATGACAGGGCCGTGTCAGCTCGCTTCCGAAGTGACAGGCTGCATTAATGCCATCAAGACCCTAATAGACCAAATGATGTCCCCGTTATGGCACTGACATGTAGAACCAGAACTTATATAGACTAATAAGCAGTCATAATACCAGTGGGCTTGCCGCAGGTTTCCAAAGCGGGAATGCTGAGACAGCCCAGCTTCTGGTGAGGAGATGGTTGCCTAGACTTCTGGATTTCCTTTGCCTTCTTCTTATAGAGGCTGTCGTGCAAACATGCCTTTAAGCACACTATCCCCCGAATCCCAGGTCCCTTAGGTCAGTCACCTGACTGCCTCAGTTAATGTCTTATGCGCCGTGCTTCCCAGGACGGGCGTGTCTTCGAGGAGGAGCGCCATAATTGGGAGGCTGTGGTTGTTCTTTGGCGTAAGCCAATAATCCACAGGTGATCCACTGCAGAAGAACCGCATGCGAGTCGGCTGGAATCTCCCGGGTGGTCATTAAGATTCAGAGGCACCTCGGAAGGCTTCGAGGCAGGAATAACCAAACCAAAAACCCCAGCCCCAGGGATATGGAGGACTGATTATTATGGCCCCTTCATAGACTTCCACAGGAAGGTGCCGAATAAAGATGTCACATTGATAAACAACCACTAGTAAATGTATAATTCATTACGTGTCATTGAGATCTACATGTTAGCAAACCGATGGACTGACGGATATATATGGGAATATATAGAGAGTGTCACCACAACCAAACACAGACCATTAGGAAAAACAGGATGCCATTTTCACATATAATTTGTTCTGAACCTTTGAGAATACGCCTTCCTAATATGGGCATAATTCATACACACACAAATACCCTGTTCCATTATGTTCTAGTAACAATGTATGTTCATATTCCGATAGCATCTCCTCTTAATCGTAAAAATAATGAAACGCCAACAGACAGTAAATGAATGAATGGAATGGAGAGCATGGCATTATTTGTCGAAACCACTTCATGGAGAATGGTATACATCTTCTGGCAGGACAATGACCCACACGCAACATGTTCTCCTTCATAAATATCCAGCACCTTCACCGATCCACTTCTATCCACCCGCGCATACGTGTTTCATGCTTTGTTGAGCGTGTTGCCGTGCAACTATTACCATTCAAATATATATACTAACAATGCAAGCTGCAACCAAAGGTGAACACAACAAGGGTCCTCATCTTCACAGAAGATAGCAGATCTATTAACTTTAATAAGGTGGCGAGACAATAAATAAAGCACGGTCTGCCTGTTCTGACATGAAGGTTCAACAGGAACAACAAAGCAGCCCTCTTCAAAAACATTCAAAATGAGAAGGACGCCATTCCAAAAGGACCCTATAAATAAAGCTGAGTCTCCTCTTAAAATCCATAGCCTGATTCCACATTCAGCCTCAAAGCACTCAATTTTCCCAAACCTCTGCTGCCTCCACGGACAGCGGGATTCCGAGCGAGGAGCTGCACAGTGTCGCCTCGATGGCTCCGCAGCTGTTTCTGACAAGGTTTCCCATCATCTTCACGAACTCAGGGTAATCAGACCATCCCGCGTCATGCCTACAACCACTCCAAATATTGAAGACAGACACTTTATTTTACTGCCACAGCTCAAGCCAGATAAAGACCCATGTGATGTTTGTAAAAATTAATGCCATTGCTTTATTTCGCACGCAAATGAAAAAGTCAGTAGTACGTAAAAGGAAAGTATGACAAGCGATTAGCATTACTGCTCAGGTTCACGTGTGTGTTGACAAATCCATATATTTAAGGGGAATTTTTTGTTGAAGGTTCAGTATAATTAACGACCCTCGATATTAAGCCATGAGAACCATTTATAGCTCATTAGAATGACGACTATGCCAATTTCAATCTGGATGTATGAAGAAATACTGTCACCCTGACGAAGACCGAGCAACAGCAATGGAATAATTCTGAGAAATAAACCTGTCTTCCCCTACAGCATAAAGATCTATATTCTAGGTCTATCGCTCCAAAAGTAAATCATCACATTTAACGCCTTGAGCAGCTGCATTCATTCATCTCATGGAGCACTTCGAAAACAACATGATCAACATGGGCTGATGCAATTTTCAAAAGGTCCAGGGAAAATCTCCTCCAAAATAAAAAAAGATCCATACCATTATATAATTAATGTGTTTAGAGGGTATCTCGAGCTTAGATCTTAGAGTATAATCTTTCCAGGCTGTCTGTTATTGGGCAGAAGTAAGTTTGTGATTAGCGTTGCGATTGTGGTGCAGAGGAACAACAGCTTCTGGGATTAAAACCTCAAGCCTCCAATCCCATGTGTGGCTCGCCCACCTTGGCTCTGTGCTGCCCTCGTGGCCCAGAAATCTCCTCTTCTGTACCTCCTTACATGTGGGTGTCACCCACTACCTCCTTGTTTTTACCGCTTCGTCTCTATTAAGTAAACGATAATTTGCGAAATTAACATCCCGGAACGTGGTTTACGGACCAGACGGCAGTGACCTTATTTAAGAGGGAGTCTTTCACCCATTGTAATTGCTACATCCATGCCACGGAGCAGAACAGAAAATTGGCATTAATTGTTGACTTAAAAGGTCTTTAAAGGCATATTTATGTTGACCAATCTGTCTTTTGCATATAAGCAACAAAGTATGTTCTGGATGATTAACTTCATTGCTTATATCCTTGGAAATCAGTTGGTCCTGGGCTTAACTCCTTGACAAAGGCTAGAAAGGGAGGACAAACAAATAAATGGTAACACTTATGAATGTCATCCCTATAAGAATCTATCAGCACATTCATAACACATTATAATGCATTCAAAAAGCATTATAAACATGGCTATAAATATTTATTAAAAGGCATAATACATTATTGCCATGCTTATTAAGCATTATTAAGCTTCATAATGCGGTATAAAGCATCCTTAATGCTGATACTGGCCATTATAATGTATGAAGAATTGTAATCAAGACTATAATGCCTTATGTCTGTCAATAGGAGATGCTGTAATGCTTTATTAACTCATACCAACTATTATAATGGATTATGAATGTATCTATAATGCATTATAAATCACAGCTTTAAGTAAAGTATTAATGAATTAACCAGCCATTAGACAAAAAATAAATATGTAGGGCTTTGGAAGAAAGTATCTGTCAAGGTGTCATGACCTGCTCGTCTGATCCTCCTGTGTGCCACGCCCCCTCGTTACCTCGTGTTAATTCCCGATTGTGATCACCTGTTGCCTGTTATATTTGGCTTGTCCTGTGTATTTAGTCTGCGTCTGAGTCCATTTTCCCCAGGTCTGTCATTGACGTAGTTTGCCGTGTGCTCCTCTTTGTGCTGTCTGCCTTAAATAAACCCCGTTTGGTCGCATTTACGGCTCTCTCGCTTGCTTCCCTGCTTGCCCGCACGCTGGACATTACACAAGGAACTAAGGACTACATAGAAAAATATAAATCAGTATAATTTACTTATGAGATTTTAGTGGAGAATTTCAAATGTGATAATAAAATCAATATGTCACCTATTTAAAAAAAAACAGAACAAGAAAGAAACCAGATTCGGCTTTGTTTTCCTCCAATTATTTACACCCCCTATGTGTTTCCGCTCTAGCACAATATAATTTAATGGACAATTCATCCGTTTTATGTCTTCAATGACCAGATAATAGTTTCTTGAAGACAGGTCTATTTATTTATTTTTGTGCTTTGCCACAGAAGTTGACCTTCACAGGAGCCGATTGCAGAGCTCACAGCTGTAAATGTAAGATGTGCTTTGTGTTTTCTTTTTACAAACAGCATTATTGGATTCTAAGTGCTAAGGGTTAAGTCTCATCCTGAGCGTAAGGCCACAGCAGTCATCCTACCATGCGCACCTTCAAGCTTCAAGTGCATCGACGATGATGGACCTTTCTCGTTGGACCCTTGTTCTGCCTTCCTGGCCCCACGCAGCTATATAACAAGGCTGCATTTACCCCTCCTATGCCCTCAGTGCCATGTAGTGGGGGTTAAAGTGACAGAGCGTACAGGGACACAGAGTCCAGGCCATTGGCTTGAGACCCCTGCCCTTGTTATTCCAGTAATGAGATTAAGCCAACAGGCCATCAATTCCTTTATTATTTTAAAATGCATGACTCACTTTGGAAAAATGCGCTCGCACCCCACCCCTCCCAGACCATTTTGCAGGAATGAGTAATGCATTCTGGTAAAAAAAAAAAAAAACCCTGTACTGCATGCAAAAATGTATATCAAATGCGCTAATATATCTCCTAAAATGAGAGTTGATTACAATGCGGATTAAAAATCTTCATTCAAAACAACAACAAAGACCCTTATTTATCCAGTTCTGACTCATTCATCTATTTGCATGGTTGGCGCCATCATGCTGGCCAGTTTGAATGCTCATTACTTTTATAACTTATAAATAGAGCAAGCTGGATCTATCGATTAAGGGCCTTTGTTAAAGGCAGAGCCACAATGGGCTGTGATGTTTTCCTCACCTGTTGCTCAGTGCATGTGCCCAAACCACAGGAAGCCAGTTCGAAGGTTTCATGACTGTTATCACTGGTGAGATGCCGTGCAGGACAGTGGATCCTAGGACCCTCACTCTTCAGGCGAGAGATCTGAATCTTTGACACGTCTGCCAAGACGGTGGCGTCACCATGAAGACCCGCACCACCCGGATGTTTGAAGCTGTTCTCTAATGCTGGGAAATCCTCAAGGGCTGAGGAGCTATTAGTTACTAGCTGAACCAGCCGCCCTCCCCACCAAGCACACAACCCCATCCTGCTCAATCCTTCGCACAAAAGAACTGGGGGATTTCCTCAAGTGCCACTCTGGATCAGGTCCATCATAAAGCGTATACTGAGAGCCATTCTCAGCGGCCATGCGAAGGACATGCCGTCTAATGTATGGGTGCGTCATCCTTCCAACCAATGACAAATGCAAACCTCTGACAGTTGTATGTTTCGAGCTTGTAAGATGATTAGAGTAAAGCTCCTGGTTGCTTTGCTTTCGGACTGTTAGGGGATGCTTCTCTCCGAAGTGACTTACAGTACCGTTCATTCATGAACCCGGAAGGTTCAGCTGGAAAAGTCAGCATCTCTTGAGTCTGGGGCTCATAGCAGCAGCCCTCAGGTTACGAGCTGGTTTGCTTTACCGGGAGACTTATAATACTGCATACTCAATAGCAGCAGTATCGCTATTTAGCTCAGCACATATCATCAAAGTATAGACTCAAGACAAAAAATAACGGTAAGGCTTTACATTGACTGCACCTTCATAACGTGTTCATAATGCATTCGTAGAACATTCCTGAGTAGCATGTAAGTATACCGTGACAGCTTTAATATACATAAATAACAGACATTATTTGATAATAAAAACATTTAAATCGTATAATGTTTGTTATTAATGTATATTAAAGCTGTTAAGTTTGAATGTTAAAGTATACTTACATGCTGCTTATGAATGTTCTATGAATGCATTATGAAGGTCCACCGAATGTTCTATGAATGCATTATAATTTAAAAGCCATTATGAAGGTGCAGTTAATACAAAGCGTTACCAAAATAACATGACAGCGGTTGTTGACCAAAATCCCCATTCATCAAGCTTATAGTTAAGTAAGTACTGAACTCAAGCTGATTCAACGAAAGTCAGAATCGGAATTCAATGCAAATTTTAGTTTATTTTTTGGTAGTATTACAAACAGCTGCATCAAACGGCAAGCATGTAGTGACATTAGAGGACTGACATTATCACTGCAGGGAGGTGTGTAATCCCGTCCGGCAAAACCGTCCAAATCAATCATTATGAAACCCAAACAGTCGAAACAAATGACACCTCTCAGGAGACACAGGCACCCGATCCAGTCCATTGGTCATTTAGCATGCAGCAAGCGCCTCGTCAAATTAGCAACTCGGCAGTGTGGCATCGAAACCGCTAATAACCCAGAGGAAAGTGTCCTTGACTATCCGTGAGACCGTCCACATTAACCGGCAGTCAAGTGGGAACGTCGTTTTGCAGGAAAATAATTTGAATTGGCCACAGGGAGGGGCTGGGGGCTGCTTATTTCCACTATAAATAAGTGGAAGTGACAATATCGTTGTTCATCTTTGAATTGCAATTATATTTTCTGCTGACTGAGGTCAAGGTGGGGTGGGGGGGACTCTTCAGATCAGCCCTTAATTTCAAACCCAGCGTAACAGAAATGCAGGTGAATGGGTGTCAGCCACTTTCAGCCGAGCTGACTGTCAGAAAGGTGTATACTGTGCTCACTCTCAGCGTCAAGGCTCCAGAATCTTCCCTTTCCATTTGGCCCTCGGAATACTTCAGGACGGCTGAGAGTTCTAGTCATTTTGGGGAACGTCTCACATCAGATGATAACGTTCGATGAAACCAGCAAGAACGTCTCTGCGTATCCCTAAATAATCACGCCGTTGATTCGCAAAGTACAGGAACAAAAGGCGCCCCTGTGCTGCTGTGTCTTGTCAATTTCGTGCGTTTTTCTTTCATTGTTCTGCGGCTCCAGTAACACTGACGCGTCCCATTTAGGATTAAAATCGAGATCCGTTTCTGTAAAACGTGTCCCGCACGTTAATACAGGAAAAAAAAAATCCATGTGAAGTATAATGCCAAGTTCAGGAAAGCAGTAAGTCCAGCGAATTAAATAAGCTGCGCCTTCTGTCAAATTAGGGAAACGGCACACAGTGGAATGCGTCTGTGCAAGTGACCGGCAGACGATAACTGAACAGTGATATTTTGCACTGCCGAGCCGGCCCACGAACCACTGGGAGCCCCTCTGCCAGGCAAAGAAGCACATGTCACGAAAGACAGCGGCTAGCTTTGGGAAATCACCCGTACATCACAATCGCCGGATTATTAAAAATGACATCGGGAGCAATTAAATTACCTATAAAACTAGCAATGCAATTTAATGGATTGTTGTTGCCAATTAGATCAGCCAAACAAGCCTCAGCAGATGAAACGTTTTAATTGGATGTTGACATGTGCACTTGTCAAATTTTCACCGCCGACGTCGGGGTGAGCGCTGCTTTTTAAATGAACTCCACACATCTGCTTAGAACACGGACACAAGTGTCTCGCCGTATAATATTAACACCCTGTCTCTCACGGAGCTGCAACACTGGGCTCAGTCGTCAGGAGAGACGCTTAAAGTTTCACGCATTTACAGAGCTGCAGCTCCCACGAAGGCTATCCGAAGTTAAGTGCTCGATACAACAGAGACGGATAGTCATCCACCATGCCACATGCTGCACTGGGCAGCCTAGAAGTAAAAAAGGAGATACAGAGGATTTAAAGCCACATAACATGTCAACAGAAGCCAGTGGGGGCAAGAAGAGTGAAAAGAGCTACAGACTTGTGTGGCTGAGGAATATTCAAGGGCATAGAGACTAAGACACTAAGCCCCCCCCCGAACCTCCAGCCCCGCACATCCCTAAAGATATCCAGTGTGCCATCTGCCAAATCTTGTGCCGTGCCTGAATTTTGTCTAGATTACAAGCATCTAAAGAGTTTTTTTTTCCCAAGGGCAATATCTGCTACTACACAAGAATTTCTATACTGCACATGAAATTTAATAAGCTAAGTCAGCAATCCAGCTTAGAAATATTGCATATATTTAGTATATTGCATATATTGTTTTAGCAGTAATTTCCGTAAATCTGTAATTTAACAATGGTCTCAGGAAGGTGACCATAGCTAAATGGCTGTGAGTTATCGACTGTATTGAGCGCCAAGCACGTCAGGTGCAGCGTTTTCCTCTGTGTGCTTCTGAAACCTCATGAGTAGAGGTCCAAGTCATTTCAGAATAAGGGAATATCCCAGGGAGACGCTGCCTGATCTCGCCCAATTATCTATGAAGATTAGATCTCATTGCCTCTGAGATATCTTCAGCTATTAAGGTAGCATCTAATGCCATATTACCTGGAAAAAAAATGCACGCTATCGGGAATGCTAACCAAACTGCTGAGGGTATGATCATTTTGGCAGTTTCTACACATAAATAAAAAATGAAAACCAGGGGAGTTAAACGTCCCAGTGATGTGCAGTGCTCACGGGCAACAATAAATGTTCCGTGTTTCCAACATTTGCTGCAGACACTTTATTGTGCCTGTTGCAGAACGTATGTGAACAAAAAAAAAAACATTTATGCAAGCACATTTGCTGGAATACTGAAGTGCACTTATAGATCACCGAACAAGAAGAAAATAGTCCCCCTGGTTGTCATGACGAAGCCAGTGGCCACTGCTCTGCAGTGAGGCAAGGAGATAATTTAGCAGCACAGAGAGTAATGGACTGGTTCTGCACGGCCAATCAGTGCAGACCCGTTTCTCTGAAAAGTCCTGAAGCCCAGAGTCAACAGCAGAGCTCTCAAAAATATCAAAAATATCAAAGTAATGCTGGTAATGGCAAATTTAGTAGCAGTCTGGGTGCTTTCTTTTGTAAAGTCTTGATGAAGGTCTGTACGGACAATCTGAAACCTGCAGTTCCCTTTGATAAATAGTGTGTGTTTTGTGATTAACATTTAATTCAGTGTTTTGGGACCAGAGCGCAGAATGTACTCATTGCTAAATTGCCCTGCAGAAATCCTAAGCCCCAGAATTGTTCAGATGCTAAGCAGACACTTTCTCCCTGAGCGTCGTCTTCTGCATAGCTTAGTTCCAGAGTTCACCCATCCAGACAACTGTGTTTTTCCTAGAAGCGACTAAAATCATCAGTAAAGCGCATATCCTTCTCAAGAGCAAAACACCAGACACACCATGATTCCATGATTCTATAGCTGGAAAGCAAAATTCTGAATACAAGATTATAGAAGACAATTCAGTAATACTTCACTTAAAGCACTCATATATAATGCATTATAGATACCTTCTTAATGCAGTATAATGCATTCATAAAGTATTAATACGACTATAACTATTTATAGACTATTTATAGACTATTATAACTATTTATACACATTATAGCCATATGTATGATACATTATGAATGCTCTATGAAGCTCTCATCTATAATGTACTATAAATACCTTCATAATGCATTATAATGACTTATGCTGATCATTATAATGCATTATGAAGGCATCTATAGTGTTTTATAGATGATAGGTTCATCGAGCATTCACGGTGGATAATAAACATGGCTATATAATGTAATGTGTTTTTATTAGTTATAGCCGTGTGTATAATACTTTATGGATGCAGTAATATTTTGCATTATGATGCGCTATAATGCACTATGTTGTTGACTGCTTTAAGTATAGTGTGACTGACACTTCTATAGCTGAAAAGGAAGGTCATGAGTCATTATGTTAATGATTATAGAACAGTGTTATACCTTTAAAAACAAATCTAAGTTCTTAATGCAGGATGTATATATATATATATATATATATATATATATATATATATAGCCAGTTCTATCTCATATGTTTTGTCCTTGTAATGTAAAATACATAAGGGCACAAGGGATTATTGGTATTATGGGTACTGCTGCTGGCAACATGGCAGCCAAGCCTGCTGCAGACATACTGCAGACATGATCTTAACTAATACTGCTCATTGTGTGGAGGGTGAGGGCTTGACTGGTGAGATGGGGCGGTAAAACCTGGGAACGTGAAAAAGAGACAGGCCTTTAAAAAGCTTCTGAGCCCATGCCACGAGCTGCCCAGCACCAGCCGGGGCAGACGGAGCAGCGGCTGGCTTTGTCCCATCTTCACCCACCCCGGACACCCCTCTACTCATCTATATTTCATGCCCAAGGCCCCCTCAGGAGGCCGCCGCTCTGACATATGAAAGGGTGAATTTCCACATGAATTATTCCCGGCTTGTGGCACCAGAGGGTCCTCCCCACCCACGTGGTCTAGCGAACAGCGCACCCCAGTCCCAGACACAGATACTTACAAAAGAAAGCACCAGACTAAGTACAGTGTTGTGGGGAAGGGGGGTATGAGGGCTGTACTCCATTTCTGTTTTGATCCTAAATTCCAGTGTTTTGAAATCTGGTCCTTGGGGACCCACTGACAGGCCACATTTTTCCTCCTTCCAGCTACTGTCTGGTAGGGAGCTGGGAGGGAGCAAAAATGTGGACCGTTTGACAGGGACCTGGGAGGGAGCAAAAATATGGACCGTTTGACAGGGAGCTGGGAGGAAGCAAAAATATGGACCGTTTGACAGGGAGCTGGGAGGGAGCAAAAATATGGACCGTTTGACAGGGAGCTGGGAGGGAGCAAAAATGTGGACCGTTTGACAGGGAGCTGGGAGGGAGCAAAAATATGGACAGTTTGACAGGGAGCTGGGAAGGAGCAAAAAAGTGGACCGTTTGACAGGGAGCTGGGAGGGAGCAAAAATATGGACCGTTTGACAGGGAGCGGGGAAGGAGCAAAAATGTGGACGGTGTGACAGGGAGCTGGGAAGGAGCAAAAATGTGGACCGTCTGGCAGGGGCTGGGAGGAAGCAAAAATGTGGACCGTCTGTGGGGCCTCATTGACCGGATAGGGAAACATGCTATATTCATATATTATCTTGGTGCCGGTGATTTACCTTGTGGATACTGGCCATGAAGTGGCTGATGCCTGCCTGAAGCTGACGGCTGACATTTAATGGCCGAAATGCAAACAGCTACGCGTCCTTTTAAATTAGCATTCACGCCGAGGTGACATATGAAATGATTTCATTTTAAAAAGGCTCATCTTATGGACTGCGCAGGGAAGACTGCACAGGGCAAAGGAGCTAATTGCTAATCTAGCGGCTCTCTGAGGGCGGGCGAAGCCTTCATGTCCAGCTTATTAATGCCGTAGAGGCCCCTCTGTCGATAGGAGCTCCGGTGGACATACGGAGATCGATAGGTCTTCCTGACTAATCTCAACACTGGCAACCTTATCTATCCAAAATGACAGCAAGCAGATTCCATCATTAATCTGCGCGGGCGTCGGCATCCGACCCCAGGCCGTACCATCACAGTGACAACAGGGGACGCACATGCAGCTCCTATTCACATTGAAGAGGAATCTCAAGGGCTGGGTAACCAGAAAGCCTCCCATTAAGCCCAGTATGAAGCCGTTGACGGTTGCAAAACAACGGCCTGAATGGCATTCGAGAAGCTTGCCATGGTGTCGGAAATAGTGGCAGGACCTGCCGTCGAACAGGGCAACCAAAATGGAGCATGCCGCATTGCTGGCCGTTCATGACTCAATCATGCTGGAAACCCAGACAGCAGAAACAAAGGATAAATGCTCACGACCCCAACTGTATTGCTGGCCGTACAGCAATACAGTGTCTGTATTGCTGCCATCACTTCCAGCTCAGATTCAGAAACACTGCCCTATCTCCATCGCTCTCCCTACTCTTCTATAGAAAGGACATGAAGAAAGTGGTACCTACAATAATTATATATAGATCCAAGCTAAGTGGTATGTGTGGTCCTTAAAATGTGGGGCTACTGATCTCACACCAGTGAACATGAGGACCTCTAACATCAAGTGAAGCTCTTAGATATGGTGTCAAATGATTCGAGGTGGTACACTTGACAGGTTGAGATATACCACCCCCCCAACCCCCCACAACCGCACCACCTCAGCCAATCAGGAGAGCAACAACCCGGCATCCAGTCAGCAGTGAGGTCATCTCAACCGTGAGACAAAGCAGTTGAGGGTTCAAGTCCCAGAATGCCAGTTAAGGAAAGTCACTGGACGGAAGCGCCGACTGCGCCCCCCCTCCAGTGTCCTGCCGCTTTCAATGGTGGAAAAGTAACAGCAACACCACGGGTGGGGGGTGGCCACAGGGCCAGATGCCAGCTCAGGGGAATCAGCCTCATCACCTTGTAGGGGTGGGGGGGGGGGGGGGGGG
>JAODJU010000041.1:12278798-12292403 GCA_026776725.1 Gnathonemus echidnorhynchus
TTATACTCAACTGGTTGGTTGAAACAAAATCCTGGTTTGGATTTTTACTTTCTGGACCTGAAATGTCTGCCTCTGCACTCTGCAAACAGGTGCGTATGTCATATTGTTTTTTTGGTGTCTGTACCCAATACAATTCTTAATATACATGCAAAATTATCAGTATAACCAAGATTGAACAATATGTATAATACCCACCACAGCAGCGAACAGAAAATGAACTGGTTAACGCTGCCCGCCCCAGGTAAAAGTTACGCCTCATCAGATTATCAACCAGATTCACCGTGTTGACAGAAGCTCAAATCCCTGATTGGGTTCATGTCCTGTTACTGGGGTCAGGGCCCACAGCTGGATTCCAAGGCTTGTTGTAGGATAATATTAACCTGCAAGGTCAATGAAACCAGACTGACCTTTGCACTACAGCCCAAATTTAATATTTCGAGCGACTTTTTGGTGCCATCAAATCTGGGCCAGATTCACAGCGTGGCCAAATCTTATTCGACAAACACAACAGGAAGATCGAAAGTGCCTCTCTTCTGCAATAACAAAGCGGAACGTAAATAATGCACTCTCTCCACAAATCTCATCCTGGGGAACGGTTCGAAACTCCATTATTTACAAGGCTACCAGATGCTCTTCCTGCTGCATCCTTATGCCATTGAAATTACGAGACGCGCCGGCTCTGCATCTCAATTCCCTCCCCTCCTCCAGATGTTCCGGTGACCTCTGAAGGACCCCTGCAAGGCTAAAGTCTCAGCCCTCAACAAGTGTCCTTGTTTTTGTTTCACTCCCAACCCTGAGCACTACACATGACGCAATACTGTGATGTTCCCCCAGGCAGGTTAAGGCGGGGGCAGGCTTTGTTAATGACCGTCTCTTCATACTCTTCATTTCCTATAGGGGGTAATTCTAGGATTTTTTTTTAAGGTGGGGAGCATAATTGGGGCCATAATTCATAGAGAGCGACTAACCTCATCATGAGAATCAGAGTTCACGTCACTGGCCAGGTACCACTGCATATACTAGGGATTTGTTTTGGCAGTATTGGTGCTTACATTCACAAAGAACATAAATTAAGAAAAATCACACTGACTTAACAAACAAAACAAGACAGAGAAGTGTGCACCAACGCACCGAGGCGACCGTCGTGGCCCATGTTGAGATCAGCCAATAATATGTTTTGAATCGTTAAGTGACAGGGGAGGAGGTATACCGAGAGACATTCAGCAGCGTGGCGCCGTGGCTCCACCCATTATAAGTCCCTGATCCCTTTTTATGTCAGACGGGCGGACGCACTTCTTCCAGAGTCTCCTTTTACAATTAAATATGGAGGCAAGCATAACCGATCGGTTCTGCCTTTCTGCGCGAGTTTGACAAGGGGAGAGAAAACACAGATCCGCTTCGCGTAGGTGTGAGACGCACTTAATTGCTGCTTAATGCAAAGCGCTGGTGTTTAAATGTGGCTGTTGGGCCCTGGCAACAGAGCACATTAAATACTGGGGGCACCGTGACACCTGCGGCACACAGATTCACGGCGAGCGATGACAGTGGTACAACAGCTGGGCCCAGTCCCGCTCTGTACCAGGTTTCAGGTCCATCACACACAGCTCTGGTGCAGGAGAGACCTGTTGGATCCCTCCCGGAACACGGGAATGGTACAGGAGATACAACCGTGTTGGCTAAATGAGGGGGAAAAAAACCATCCCACGCTTCATATTGGAATTCTCTCATATTTTTATCATTGTTTGAATAAAAAATTTGAAGAACATCATCTTTGGATCCTTATCTGCTACTGGCTTGTTACAGTAAGTGCCTTGAACCCCCCCCCCCACCTAGAAACAGGATTTGGCTAAAAGTACTGCCAAGCAGGTAAATGCGGAATTCTCTGGAAATGCTGCAGAGAGGAGGCTGCCCTGGCTGTCAAAGTCCCGGAATCTGTCTCAAGCCGCCTTCTTCTCCTTTACAGGAGGGTAGTGGAAGGGGCTGCCAGATAATGCAGCTGAGCATCCTGATTGGTGGAGAGGGACCGGGCAGAAGGACACACCATTGGCTGAATGGACCGTGTGCCAACTTCCTTTTATCTTGCGTCCCGTGTGTTTCAGTGGCTAGCCTAAGCCATACTGCCTTTGTAGAGGTCGAGGGGAAAGGTCAGTGTGGCCTTTGACCCTGCCTGCCGACTTACAGCTCGCTTCTCCACCGAGTGACAGGAAAATAAATATGCAAATACGGAAATTACACGTAACAATGCGCTTGAGGACCTGACAGCCCTGATTGGCTGGGGTGTGGCGCAGCATCTCTTAATATGAAAAAGGTATGAAGCCTTCACTGCAAAGCCATCTATCCATCGATCGTTCATTTACAAAGAGTGGCAGAAATAAGGCCTGTGATTGGCTCCCCATCCAAACATGCTCCATGCTGTGTAATATTCAGCAAGTTGCCTGTCACCTCTCAGAGAGTACAGCTAACATGGGGCTACACTGTTTTTCTATATCTACCACGTAAACTGCATTAGTTGTCCTTAACCAAAGAAGGCACATGTCCAGCTGAAAGTCCTCTGTAGCTCCTGGTCCATGTCCAATACTGATGTACCCCCCCCCTTACTGAGTAGCAGGCCTTTGAAGGTGACACCTGTGTCAGCTGCACAAAAGGCAGAACGCGTGATTGGATCAATTAGCGTCCTGCTTTATGACTCCTGCCCAGGGCTGCCGATATGCTCGGCGGGCAGCCAGAGATACCGGCCTCGACGGTCAAAAAAAAACCTACTGAAACGTCGCGTGTATATTTATCTAATTGGCTTTTTCAAAAAGAGGAACGGGCTTGAATTGCCGCGTGGTAAAAGCAGGAGTGAGTGGAAGCTGCAGGCGCACGGGGATGCTTGTGCACGGGAAGCGTCTGTGGCTTCTCCTCCACATGGCAGAGCTCACGACGAGTGTGATTACAGCGCCGCCCCTTTCACTATCTTGCTTTTGACCCCAGTGTCCCAGTGCTGCTAAAAGCTCAGCAATTTTATCACAGTTGTAATGCACTGCAAAGACACTGACATCACAGGTACAGTGACATCACAGAGACATCGCTATGACCATGACATCACAGAGATGGTGACATCGCAGACAGAAAGGCTTCGCTAACACAGTGACATCTCAGAGACAGATGCATCACAGAGACAGGGGCATCAGATGCACATCACAGAAGCAGAGATTCAATATGACTGTGATATTGCAGTCATAGTGACATCACAGAGGCAAGGGCACTGCCGACAAAAACACATAGCAAAGGCAGAAGAATTGCAAACACAGTGATTTCCAAGTGACAGTGACATCACACACTTACCCATGAATGGTGCACTGGCAGGATTGCACCAGGTTACAGAACAGTGACTGAGAAATGCAGGCGGGGATGGGGTGTTTCAGCGTATCATAAGTTGGCCAGGGCATATTGGCGTGCAGGAGGTGGGGCTTTATGTCTCCCCTGAGCCCCTCGCAGCTCGAAGACCAGCCAAGCTGCATAAACTAACCTAATTATCCCTAATACGCTGTCAGGCTAGTACCACCATATTACTAAGAACACAGAATTAACATCATAAAAGGCAACAACATCATTCATTGTTTCCAGATCCATGCTGTGCCTGTCAGGTTTTATTTTTAATGAAGCGGAGGCCCCTTGTTTTCCCCGGTTATACTGCAAACGGGGTGAGCGCACTGCGGAGCCGGCGCAGAGTGAGAAAGGCCCCCGGGGCGAAGCGTGAGCCGGCTCCCCAGCCAGAAGTGCCAGGTGTTCACAGAGACCGAGGTGCGCGGCAAGCCTGTCACAAGAGCTGCACGCGTGTCACAAGAGCCTCACCGCGAGCGCGGGGCCCGGTCCAAATCCGGCACCGACCGCAGCCCAGGGAAAACGCCGGCAATCGGCTGAGCCAAAAGAACCGCACACAAACTCTGAAGTTGCTCAGCCACTCCGCACTAGGCCAGCATCAATCCCAGCATTGCTAGACGCTATTTTGCTTCTGTTATAAGAGCGCAGTGGTTAGCATATAGACATCTTAGCATTGCCAAATAGTGGCAGGGATGCCAACTGTCAGGCATCTGGCGTGACACTCGCACTTCCTGACTCTCACGCTCACGCAAGAAACCTTACAGCAAATCTGTATTATTCCATTATAAACCTAAAATTAGCTACATCGAGCCTTGGGGTAGTTTGCAAACCCTACAGACTATTTACAAGGCAATAAAACTGTTACAAACATGTAAATGAGAGTGCAGACTTGTCTCAAATTGGAAATCTTGTGCCAGCTAACTGACCCAAGTTAGCAGCCCTGTAGCAGGTGCGCAAAATTACGGCCTTTGAGATCTTCGCAGAGCACAGGGTTGCTCTCCAGTCCTGGAATGCTAGCTGGCTTCTCTCAGCTTGGCCCCTAGCCTCCTACCCAGCAAACACTGAATATTAACACACGGACGCAGTCAGGGTGCCTGTCGCACGCTAGAAGGGCACTATAAGCAAAGATAAGATGCATGCCGGTGTGCTAAGCAGATGCTAAGTGTGGGTAATGAGATCATACAGCAGCTTCTTGGTGACAGGGAGGCGATGGCTGCTCAGGAAGCCTTGATATAAAGCCAGGAAAACAAAAATGAGCCACAGCGACTCACACAAACGTACAGACTACTTAAACCTGCATATATAACAGTAAAGTTAGTGGTCTCTGTGTGTCTGTTTAAACCAGCATACAGAATGTAAAGGAATGGCTGGGATTAGTTTTCTGTATTTACAAGTGAGTCTATTTCATCCTGCATATATTAATAGCAGCAGTCGGGATTAGTCTGTTCTGCATGTGTTTCCATGTGTATGCAGGATTTATCCTACATAAATGAAATAAAGGAATAGCTGGTATTAGTGAGTTTCGTATGTGTACCAGTGAGTATATTTCAACCTACATATACATTGGATAGGAGCCGCAGACATTGCTTTCTTTATGTCTGCCTTTGAGTCTTTAGACCTGCATATATAGAGTGGTTGGGATTAGTGTTTTCTGTATTTTACAAGTGAGTCTATTTTAACCAGCATATATGAAAGGAAACAGCCAGGATTGTCTGTTCTGTGTGTGTATCAGTCATTCTGTTTGAACTGTGTGTGTGTCTGGGAGTCATCTTAAACCGGTATATCTCGACTTAGGCCAAATGTGAGTCCTGGAAATGGCAGTCACTACTATCTCTTGTACATATGCGTCCTTCATTTCTAAACGCAGCTCGCGTGAAGTCCGCACTCCAACCGGCAGACCCCTCATTCTGCTCCGACTGAGGTGTCGGTGTCCTCGTCTCACCTTGGCGCACAGACGGACGCGGGGCGGACGGCGCGGTCCGCGGGCTCGCTTATCTGACAAGCTGTCCTCGCGGAGACTCATGACGGATGCGAGGATGTGACTGCGAATGCGTGGCCCGCTTCCGTTATCCAAGATGGCAGCTCGGTAGCGCATGTGGAGAGGGGAGGGGGCCTGTCAACGGAAGTGCCCCCCCCCCACCAGCGACGGACACATCAGTGGGGCTGACGTCTCTCATTTTCCGCACAGACCTCTCAGTGAGCGGAAATTTAATGCCCAGTAAACACACAAATGCCAGCAGCCCAAGCATTTTGGATGATTAAACTTGAGACATTTTGTTGAATCATACCCAGTGTTTAGTACTTTTTCGTATCTTCCTCTCGACATTGATCTTGTCTTGAGCTGTGGCCAAAGTCTTTGAAAAGTCCTATGATGAATCCCAGCGTTGCCGTATTTATGCTTTGCTGTCAACGCCTGACGGCACGGCCAGCGACGCCATGCTTAACCTCAGAGGGCTGCCTTTCTACCTCCGTCGACACTCCTGGCCAGGAAACGTAAGCCTCTTAAATCCCTCCTGATCCGATCAGCGCAGTCATGCACACTGGGGGCGCACGGCCGCATCCACAAGCACGCATTATTCGCCGACGGGTGCCGTTACACCGTAAATCAAATCCTCGTGCGCATGCCGCGCCGCTCTTAATTTATTAAACGCTCCGCCAGTCAGTCCACGCCGCCAACGAAACGAGACGCAGTGGCTTTAACGTTGCCTGATGACGGCGGGGCCACCGTTCATTAAAACAAAGAGCTAAACTGCTGCCTTTCTCTGCCACCGAGAGCTTTTTTGAAATAAATAACCGAAACGATGCGGCATTCGCTATTTGTACGAGCGTGTCGAAATGCCGCATATGCCGTCATGCACTGCTTTAAAAGACATGCAGGTCAGAGCGAAGCTCATGGTACGAGTGCAGGGTCAGCCATTTGTTTCGGGCCCCTGGAGCAATCACGGGTGAAGGGGCTCGATCAGAGGTCGAATGTCGGCATTAGTCTGCTAGCCCTGGGATTCGAACCGACGACCCTCTAATCATGGCCAGAGTGCGAACCCACTTAGCCAACCACCCGCCCCGTTTTGCGCGGTTTACAAACGTTCACGATTGTCCACGTTCATCCAGTCTCTATGTGTCTGTACGTAAGTATTAATGCACACACAAGCATTTGACGTGTGATGTCACCAGGAGGGGTGTGACTCGCAGCTCACACCTCGCAGAGTGCCAGGATGCCCCGACAGTCAAATCTTGCACCAGCCTGCAGTCGATTACCCCGAAGTAAAAGGCACCGGGTGATAAAATCGCCGGCCTTCCTACGCAATGGTTCTCCAGCCCTACTCCATCTTTACACTCCTCACCCTTCCCCTCCGTCGCTGCATCATACATACAGTCCCATAGGCCAAAAATGATCGAGCTCCTTACAGCAAACGATGACTCCGCCAATCTGCCACGCCGCCTGTCCGTAATTAATTCAAACTGCGTAACGAGCCCGTTGACTTCTTGGCCGGAGACTGACGTTGGCCGGAGTGCTTTGCGGCGCATGGATCTCACAGATCCCGCATCTGCGTTGCCTCCGTACTGTTCGATCACACTTCAGTGCATGCAGAAAGCAGCAACACTTATGCCCGAGGAACTGGTTGAAAAATCAGTAAGTTCCTGGGATAGAAAAGCAAAAAAATCGACTATTAACTTTTAGAAGGTGGCAGTGGTTAGCACTGTCCCCTCACCCTTTTGGGACTGGGGTTTGAAACTCTGGCCCAGCTCTGTGTGTGTCAAGCTTGCATGTTCTCTCCGTGTCATTGTGGGATTTCCTCAAGTTCTCTGGATTCCCCCCCTACAGTCCAAAAACATGCTATGGTTAATTGGTGTTGCCAAATTGCGTGTAGGTGTGAATGGCGAGTGTGTGTGCCCTGCGATGGGTTGGCACTCCCTCCTGGGTTATTCCCTGCATTGCGCCTGTAGCTTCTGGGACAGGCTCTGGACCTGCACAAACCGGAATAGGACAAGCAGGTCTGGATGGATAAACATTTCAGCAAGCCTACAAGTAAAACTCAGCGGCATACAAACTTCAAAATTAATTAAAAAATAAGGTTTTAAAGCAAACCAGAGGTATACAAAAACAGATACCAGGTTTACGCATAGATTTGCTGTCATTCAATAACACTTCCTGTCAGAAAGTGCGTCAGACATACAAAATCCTTCCAAAAGTGCTGGACTGTTACAGCTAAGGTTCATCTAGTCAAAACAGGTATTTCATTTTGCAGAGATTTAAATCAATGATTATGAAGTGATTTTTTAATGCATCGCCACAAGTATTTTTATCTTCCAAAGAATAAAGAGGGACAGCAGTGATGACTTATGGGTATTCTGTATGACCATATGCCCTAATGGAAAATTCTCAATCCCTGTTGCATCCTTTTCATTTTGTACCCAAGGATTATGTTTGAAAAACCCCACCCAAAGGGCATCGGGATCATATGACTGGCCACACAAATGGCGGAGGGTCTGTTCCATACGGGCTGCTGCTATGGTAACCGCAGGGTGGTCTTCCTCGCCATGCCGTGAGGCGGGTTGTCGAACTGCAGGACCAGGATGCTAATGAAGTGAATCCAGAGAGGGCCTCTATTGCTCCGAGTCACCGGCGGGAGCCACCAGAATCCATGCCAGTAGATGCTTCTGGACCCGCTGCGTGGCACCCTCTCCGGAACCTTCTGAGAATGACGACACACTCTGGTCTCTAAGAACCAGATCAGCCAGGGGAGGCAACAGGAGCCGGACTGATTGGTGCCAAGCAAGGCCATCTGGGTGACCCCATCTAGCTGCCAGGTTTGTGCCTCCTCCAAGGCTCAGAAGAATTACCATACTAATGGATAAACAAGCACAGCCAAGAGACATCATGGCTTCCGACCAACCGCGAGAAAACACGTGCATATCTGCGTAGATCCGCCACACCCTTTGCAAGCGGAAAGCAGAACAGGATTGCCGAGGTCTGCTAGTTACCTTCAGTGCGTAACTACCTGACAGTGTACCTTCAGTGCCAAGGGGCCCGCAGAAGTTCAAGAAACCTCAACGCGCTCCATTGAATGAAACGAACCACAATCCGTGAACACGGCCAACAGAGATTCGGAGGACACGTGTGTGACTCTGGGTGTCAAAGGTGCCAAGTGGAACCAGAACAACTGCTCAACTAGGGCAACAAAGAAACAGGAAAAGGAATTCAGTTTTGAATTAGATCCAGAGCTTGCATTTGCACAAATATTACAAATGACCCCAATATAGCATCAGAACTACAAATTAAAATCCCGGAAAAAGCTCATTTATGGAAGGCTATTTATGATAAAATCACTAACACAACTTGATAATTAACCAGTGCTGCATTTTACATTTGCTAGAATATGCTAATTTTACTGTACAATAAACAGATTACATTGTTGCCTTTCCGGAACAGACTCTGCATGAACGGAAGCACAGGTCAGCTCTTAGTCTGGGGGGTATGGTGCTACCATGCTGTGGGACCAGGCAATATGGCAGCTTGGCTTGGGGGGGCGGGGCTATCACCCAAGGTATTCTGCAGCCCCCATCAAGAGCCCCGGGACGAAGCAACGCAAGCAAGTTCCATGCTGCATTCCTCACCGATTCCCGTACTTGATAGGGACCGTACCGACGACGGAGGAGCAGCCGGAAAAGGCAAGTTTCCATTTTTACAGAAAAAGCGACGCACACCCTGCACCATGATGATGTCATATCCTGCAGCCTGCAAACATGGCTTGGTTCCAGCTGGGAAGATGTGGCGAGTATCCCCGCTGATTTCGAGAGGGCCGTACTGTAAGCCACGGGCATCGACGGAGCGGAATGCGTAAACCTCCATAGCGGGGCGGTAATGAAACGGATGCTGCTTTAGAGTGGCCAGCCAAATCAGCAGACTTTTATCAATTAGTTCTGGCCTGACCTTTGTTTCATGAAGAGCACCAGAGCTGAGGCTCTTTCATTGCCGAGATATTTCGACATTTTGCATCAAAGCTTTGGTCCATCTCTAAGGTCACATTATCATATACAAGGGACAACAATCCTCCGTGTCGTTCGCGGCTGATGCCGGTGCTGTCGTTAGTGCATCCACATGCTTAGAAATGGACCCCCACTCCAGCCGTCCGCCTTGGATTCAGTAACAGATGGAGTTGGGCTCTCAATGTCCACCAGCACTAACAATTAGGCATTTGGTCATTAGGTAAACAAACGCTAAAACCAACGCATATGTTTTGACCCAAATCTTTTGGCTACATTTGGAACAGATAAGGACAGGGAACTTCAAATAACACCAGAAATTGTTTCATCCTCATTGTGTTCCTTTGTTCTTTCCAAATGACCCCTTTTGTCCAAGTGACTCCTTCATCTCTCCTCTCCCTCGCTGCCGAAAGCCAGTCAACACCCAGCCCAACTGAAAAATAAGAAAACTTTAATAAAATGCTCAGGAACAGTGCCCATCCTAATTAATTACTCATTTCCCAGCCTTCAGCGGCGGATTTACACATTCCAGCACCCGGATCTGCACAAGGGACCCAAAGAGCCCGTTTGGGCTTCCTTTCCTAATTTCACCGAGAACTGCATTTGAAAAGACTGACATCCCCATTACGGTGCACGTGTCCTCCCTGCCGCCGTGATCTGCAAAGTGCCACCGCGGCCACGTGTGGGACAGAGACTTCAGAGTGAGAATTTAAAGGAGGAACATTCCATTTATCTCGGAGATCTGGGTGTGAGGAAGTACTGCTCTCTGAGAAAGCGGAGGGTACCTCAGCAGGCTCCACTAAAGAGCTGGCACTAAACCCGAATCATCACTGCTCTGGTGCACTGTGTATGGGGCTGGGGCTAACTAAGGAAGCCCAAGCAGGACAAACTACCTCTGAGCAGAAAACACTTTTCTATGATGATGATGGTGTTTTTGGTTCAGTATTAGAATATTCCACACGGGGTGCATCCGCTTACGTCAAAAGGGCAAGGATGGGTTTAAAACTAGTCTGCCATTGGACAAGCACGGGGAGAAATTGCTGTTTCTTTATCAACCGTAGCCTGCGGGTAGGTTTCAAGATATTCGCAAAGCCAATAGTCCACTTTAAAAAATCATTATGTCAGTCAGGACGGCCATCGCGTCGCAGGCTAACAGAGGCATTATATTAAAGCTAATGAGCAAATTAACTGAGAGCGGCACAGAAGGGGACCTGGCGTGCACCCTGCGCTCTGATCACCAGCAGATGGAAAACAATTCCGAAACAAATGAAGGGATTCGTTAGCCAGTCCACCGCTCTGCTCTCTGTTTGGCGGCGGCGGGCGGCTGTTGGTGCACCGCGGTGTCACCGGAGAGCGGCACGTGCAGCAGTTCCAGCGCCTGAAGGTGGAACAATCTGCGCACGCAACAGATCTTTATCCGAAGACAGGCAAGTAGATCTGCGTATATTTTCACACCTCCGTCCATCTGATTTTGGATTCCCCCCCACCCCCCAGGGCTCATTCCGCTTACCTGTCAGCCCCGCAAGTGTCACGTGTCACAGCAGATGTTACTTATGGCGCTTTTCAACTGCCACCAAGAACCGAGCCGTACCCGAGTCGTACCTGCACTGACATGGTCCTGCTTACTAGCCGGGCCGAAGATAAAGAAGAAGAGGGTATGTTCTATATATTATTCATTATTAGTAGTATCACACATCGCAATATACTGATGCATTCCCGATAATTTAGAACTTTTCAACCTCTTACTTTAAAAAGTACTACAGAACAGCTGAACAGAACAGATTCATAATCCAAATTCACGCAAACCGATGCTGATTTCGCTAGCATTTGATGCTAAAATAACACAGCAATAGATGTGCTACAGAACTAGGAAATCAGCGGATAGTAAATCACGGTGTACGCCGTGTGAACAGTAACTAAGCGTCGCTTCGGTTTCACGTCACTGTCGCTCTCCAAGCCCGATGCCTTTGCCGAGCCTCCTGCAGTGGAAAAGGAACCGCACTGTAACTAGTCTCTCTATGCGGTACGGCTCGGGTCCTGTGTGCCAGTGGAAAAGGAACCGCACTGTAACTAGTCTCTCTTTGCGGTACGGCTCGGGTCCTGTGTGCCAGTGGAAAAGGAACCGCACTGTAACTAGTCTCTCTTTGCGGTACGGCTCAGGTCCTGTGTGCCAGTGGAAAAGGAACCGCACTGTAACTAGTCTCTCTATGCGGTACGGCTCGGGTCCTGTGTGCCAGTGGGAAAATGCCATTATCTTTCCTTCTGTGATAAAGAGCAGCCAAACCTGCTTGAGAAACTCAAGCTAATTGGATTTTAACCATGACAGCTGACGATTTCCAGTTGTGAGAACAGTAGATGGAGTGGATTCAAATGCCACATAAATGTTCCTTAAGGTATTATCACTCTAAGCAAGTGGGAAGACTGCAAACTGTACAGGCCTCATGATTCATACCTCTGCCTTTCGGGTGTGGTACAGTGAGGTTAAGGTACTTCTCCAGCTAAGGTGAAAACCCAGACTATACCAGTTTGTGTGCACATGGGGTGAGAACCACACAGTCTTGTGAAGGCGTTTCAGTAATTAACCTGGATCAAAACTTCATCATAAGATGCTACACCCCCCTCCCCCCATAAAGCAGACATAGTGGCTCTGCCCATTTGAAAAGGCACACATCACAATAAAAGTTCCAACATTTGTGTGTTTGTGTGTGTGTGTGTGTGTGTGTATGTACATAAACACATATGCAGTGAGCAAACCGTTAGCAACAGCAACACACAGCAATCATATATTGCAACTCAGTATAAAATCTTTTTTCAAAATGAATGCATTGTTTCTAAATTGCAATGTACACAGCTCATTAAAACCAACATGGTAATTCCAGACCCTAATTTTAAAAGCCTCTGAAGCTAATGAATTAGTTTTAATGAAAGATCAAATTGCATTATTATTATAGCAATTCAATTATCCAGATCGTATTGCTTGTCTAAGAACTATGGCATATTCATTGAAGAGATGTATAGACCGGGGAAGGTTTGCTGACTGTTGCTGATACACTGAAATAAATGATATTTCTGTTACTGGAAGCCAATTGGATTATTTACTATATGGGATAAGAATTGTAGAGAGTAGGATTTTATGAATTGTGATTTGGAAGAACACAGAATACTACAATGACAAGAATAAATACTACATGTACTGAGATTGAGAATTCTATTCAAGCATTAAGTCAGGAGTGAATAAATTGTGGAGAACCTGTATGTGGTCTTCTGAGAAAGAAAGAGAGGGGGAGAGAGAGGAAGAAAGAGAGGGGGAGAGAGAGGAAGAACGAGAGAAAGACACCCAAACAGGAAATGATTCCAGTGTGCATTGGGTCATGCAGGAAACGGGAACATCATATATAAAAGTCTCATCAATGAAATCTCTATCTGGAATACTCCACAAACAGCATGAATAAAGCATTTAAATTATCCATGTATAGGAAGTGGGGTAAGACAAAACAGACTGTCTTGCACAAGCTTTTTAAAAAGAACTTGCCATAGAGAGTAAGTCATTTTCCTTTCTGCATATGTTTAATCCAAACAAATGCCAAGATGCGTCATTCTTCACTCTACTGGGAAATATTTAGCAGAAATTGGATACGTACTCTATACTTTTTCGTTCCAGAACACCCATTCTGGTAATATGATCAGCTATGATTTGGGAAATTTAAATATACCTGCTCCCTAGTATTAGTTGGAACTGACTGTCAATTGTCCTGCAAACCCTGGCCAAAAGAAGAAAAAAGATGGATGGATGGATGGATGGATGGATGGATGGAGTTATTATTGGAGCCAATGTAAAAAGAGAAACAAATCTATAGAAAAGCACAGACAAACACACATGATAAACCAGCAGGCCCAAGGTGGTGTTTAGGCTGGCACATGCACTGACCAAACCTGCAAAGTTTCATTGGATTCTTGGAGCCTGGATCCTGTACAATCACCTCACCCAAACAGCCAGCTTTCCAACACACTAAACGGGCTGGAAGAGAAGCAAGATAGTACCGTCCTGACCACCTTATAAACCATTCTGCATAAAACAAGAAAACCTGCGAAAGATTCAACCTGTAATTCTCTGACTTGAATCCTGTGAATGTTGGAAATGTTCAGATTCCAAATGTGCTGTTTATTGTTCCCCTTCGGGTTTCACTCCATTCAGCTAGGATGAGATATATTGTGATGCTTTTGTGAGAGTTCGATAACGCCTGACAGATCTCA
>JAODJU010000041.1:12349431-12362716 GCA_026776725.1 Gnathonemus echidnorhynchus
CCATACCTCACAGCGATGCAATGCAAGGCTACAAATCCCATATAATATTTCTCCCGTGAGCAACACGCACAAGGGAGGCATGAAATAACCAGACACCATGCGTTCACATCCTGGCCAGTGATTCCGCACAACAGCTTCCCATATGGGTCCATGGTCACCACATAATACAGGGATAGCTGGGATAGCTCTCTGGACATAAGGAAACAGCATCTGATTCCTGCCCCACCCTCAGAACCCACAATCCCCTGCTCTATCCAGCAGTGTGAGCTGAAACAGTCACCGTGAGCTGGATGGCAACAAAAGAGCAAGGTAAAGGTCATTCTGGAGAGGAGGCGAGCCAGCCAGGCCCACTGAGGAGGCCGGCAGAGGCATATCGATCCTACTGTCTTATCAAATCTCGGGTTGAATGAGACCAGAGATCTCGCTGCTTCTAATAAAAGGGAAGGAACACAGAATAGCAATCGGAAAAGATTCATGCCTGACGTTATTTGGTTACGGAATATGTGTATGAATGGCAGTGTTTCGTAAGTACAATTGTGTACCTTTAAACAACGGTGACCATGTTTAAACAAAAGTGACCCTTGTAATTGTACCTTCTAAGGTACAGAAATGGACTCTGAGAAACATCTCAAATGTACAAACAGCATTAATGTACCATCGAGGGTACAGAAATGTTCCTCAGAGTCCATTTCTGTACCTGAAAAGGTACATTTACCTACAGCTAAGGGTACAATTGGCAGACCCTTGAGGGTACACCCCCAGTGACAAGCAAAGGTACAAATGTTTACTGGTTTTTCTGAGAGTGTAGGGAATTTCCATATTCTGGAGTAATCGGGCAGTTTAGGAGTTAAATGTTGCAATAATTTCTTAGAAATGGCTTTGGGGTGATGTTTGAATAAGGTGCTTATTCTGAACATTATAAATAAAATAAAAACATCTTACATTTTAAAAAGGTCCATATGTATTTATGGAAAATTATTTCAGATAAGGCAGTCTCATAAACAAATGTAAAATTGTTTATACAGCAGAAAACTAATAGGCTGCTCCACTAAGACAGAGGTTTAATAAACTCTAACAGGCTGCAATACGTAGCCTATATTGACTCTATCACAAATATACATACTATGTTATTGCGTCATCTATTTCCACTTTGTGAGTTTCTGTAAACCGATAAAAAAAAAACCCTCTGTAAAAGACTTACGTAAACTGCAACAAATCGAGCGCGTTAAAAACGTAAATATCCCATATATCACATTTTTGCTGTATATAATCTTTCATTTTTGAGTCGTGTTGAAGGTCTAAAAAATGTGCATCCAGTGGGATCGATATCAGCCTTCAGGTGAGAGCTAAAGAAATTCAAAGAAAAGGGATCTTTTTTGTTTTGAAGTTATCGTACACTGTCAATCATTGCCTGGTTTAACGCTATAGGAAGTGGGCTAAACCCGTCTGTGATTGGCAGCGCAGGATAATCCCAACCACTGCGGTACGGAAGTCCAGTCCCCCTCTAGTTAAAAATAACACAGACAAACCGGGAAGGGTCTTTCTGGTCTGTGTCCCTCTATCTCTATTCTGCGGTCACCATTGGTGCTAGAACACCATCCGAGCAATATGCCAGTCGTAATCTCCGGCGTGATGGCGTAATGCGCAACGATTTTCCTGAAGATGCCCTCAGTTCAACATCCCATCGTCATGTTTGGGACGATCAATGAAAAGTACAAGGAAATTTGTATTTAGAATACGATAAAAGGCAGCAGTAGATTTTCAAATAGCATGAACATTTCACCAAGCTGCTCTGCGCACTTCCACAAATCATTTTTTAAGGGACTGGAGCGTTATTACCGTCACGGTAACACAGGATAGTGTCCAAAAGGTAGGTAATGGTTGAATAGGGCCCTTTAAATAGCAAAAGGAGAAACTCAAAGCAAACAGCTAAATATAACGGACGGCTGCTCACGAACAAACTTACCTGACAAGACTAAGATTGTTCAGTGCGTCTATAACCAACTAAATGCGGCTGTAAGAGCAAAACCTTATTAGTTCATGTTAAAAGCCATTCATGGTCAAAATCCCGTCGTGTATAGGAATACTGTAGCAATCTGAGTGTCCTTACTTTGTTCACTGGAGACGAGTTCAGATAAGTTCTGGTGGAAGAAACACCCCCCCCCCCCCCCCGTACCGGTGTCATGAACCGGATGACAGCATTTGTGTGGCACCATTACAAGTGTGACAGTCGTCCAACAACTGTGGTCATTCACTGTCCATGTTTGCGTCGCTTACAAAGAGGCAGCATGTTCACCGGCTATAAAATCCCTAAACGTCGCCACGGGCTTGAATGACAAGCCGTTCCGAGTCAAGCTGTGTGTTGACATACAGTAAAAAATGTTAGCAAAATTACCATGAAATGCATGATTAATGTTTAAATGTTAAAAATGCTACTGAAAATAAGTCAGCATGGGGGCAAAACTCCCGTGTTTTACTTTAAAGCGTTAACGGTCGCGAAGCTGATCTTTCTGCACCTTCAGCGGCAATTAGGCCTGAATAAAATAGGTATTGTGCGATCCAGCTTGACTCAACACTTCCACCTAGCTTTCTTTCCACAGAAGACACGGTTGTTTTGGCAGAGGAGCGAAGAGCACGCAGCATCCCCCCTTCCCCTTCTGCTCCTCTCCTCGCAGAAAAACCCCAAGCGCTATCACACCTTGTGTTACCGACCATGTCCAATTTAAGCGGCTCAATATCCAAAGCCGCACCTGTCATCATTACCGCTATTTGCAGTTGCAGAGAGATTGAACGATTTTTGAGAAAGAAGCTGCATTAAAATGGGTTTATAATGCATCTTTAAACGTGCATTTCGTGAACCCAATGAAAGAGAATAATATTAGCAGACTATCAACCAACATTGCCTTTAAAATCAAGCACACAGTCTGAAATGTCCAACAACATAAGACCAGAGTAAGCTTACCTTCTTGCACTGCTTGAAAGGGATTGTTGGGCTCGATAAGTTTTATGGAGTGGGTGATTTTCTCACTCTGCAAAATGTCGTCGTTGAGACTAAGATCTGAGATGGCCAACTGGAAAACCTCATCGTCTCTCACGGCGTTTTCCTCAAATATGGCACCTGTTGGAAAAGTTATTGTTTGTTTGCATGTCGTTTCCTACGGTACCATGGTAATGAGCACACATTACGCACATAGCTAAGAAAGTACATTTTAATAGGCAAGGAATATCAGAGATGTGTTAAACATTTTTAACTACTAGCCGATGAAACATTTTGTCCGTGCCAAGTTATTTGACAGTTATTCATCAAGTGGTCTGTGAAATGGAAGCTGGTTTTACCGACATACTGATTTAATGTGCTTATTGTACTTAGAAAATTGGGTTATCTAAATAAAATTTCATCTTTAACAATATATTATATGTCTAAATATATGTTTGCTCGTTGGAGACATACCATTTAGCCTATTCAGTCTATTTATTTCCAACCTTTCCTTATCACGAATTACAAGTTGTCTTTTTAGGATATTCATCTAATCTTGGAGGAGTAGCTCTTATTTTTTGATATAGTCACAATTCAGTATTGCTAGTCCCACTGCTGTTATAAATGACAAGCACCGTTAGCTCTAGTAGTAAACTTAATTCATACCTTAATTCTTACCAAAAGGCAAGGCTTACAACGGGTCACGTGTGGCAAATAGGACAAATTGATGGAAAACTAGAATTCCGTGGATGTATACATGGGTATGTTCACCTTATTTAGCAGAAATGAGAATGTCACATCTGTTCATTTTATTTGCCAGTGAGAACAGATTGGATCCACAGTGTTTGAGCTCGCCGTCCAATTACTGGACTTGGATGGTCAGCGGCTTTCTAAAATCGGCATATCCCCCCGCAAACCGATTTTCCCCCGACTTTCCCCGATTGACTCAGTGGACTTAGACTCGTGAAAAACCGCAGCTTTTCCCATTACTCCTGAAATTCGTTTATCTACCTTTTAGGAACAAAAAGCCGTTACAAAATTAAGTATGGGGGGTGGGGGGGATCTGGTTATTCTCCGGGAACTTCCAGGTTCGTTTGGTTAGGTTGTTGCCTAGTAATATTCATGCCCAGATTATCAGTTCCATGACACTTCATTTTAAGAGAAAAAATGTTTTTCTTGAGCGATAGAAGCCCGCTTTTCATTAGAGACGTTATAAAACTCTTGAATTAACAAGTTGCAATTAAAGCCATACATTCATAATAAGCTTGTCACCGGCAATTAAACTAAATGGCATTTACATTTTGTTCAAGGGATGTATTAAGCCACATACAAAGACGGCACCACAACTGCGATCTCCGTTTCTTTAAGCCATTATTCAATAAATGTTTTGATTTCTTTGACATATTTAATAATATTTAAAAATAATACGCCTGCGTTTTAGAATGTGTGGGCTTTGTTAAAGAATTACTGACTGGTCTTTTTGACCAGGTTCAGGCTTAAGTTTGTTCAGGTTCAAGTTTGTTGCCATGTATACTTAACACAATGGGATGCTCACTCGCAAGCTTCCTGCAGACTTTAACAGCGTATTGCAAGTAAAAACAGTAAATAGGAGCGCGAGACAACAATGACAAGAGGAACCGCAAGACGGGCAATAAATAACAAATAAATAACGCAAGATAACACAAGAATTGTGTCATCAAGTCTGATATGACAGAGAAAATATAATTCTTTCGGTTCCACTAAATATAAACATAAAAGCCTCCATGGATGTTGCAATGACTTCATACTCCAGACTATCATCTTGATACAAAAGGTTGTTTAATCTTGTAAAACTGACATCCGCCGCAAATTATTCAGCGACATCTCCTGCCACTGAGCAGTTAAATATAGTATCTCCATTTGTGTCGCACACAGTCTAACAGCGACTCAGTCAGTCGTAGGTTACGATATATTTCTCTACGGAACGGTACAGGTGTTTTCTTATTAAAAGCACGTCTTGGCAAGTTATATCGGAACAGCTGATGTTGTCGTTAAGCATCCTGTCCTAGACCGCCATCTGTCACTCCTAAAACCACATCCGGCTGAGAGTATCAATCGCTGAATTATAATCTAGCATTGTATAGTAAGAGCCATGTTATTGTAATTTCATCACTAGCCACCTGACAGGAAAGCGCTATAAAAGGTACCCGATCTTAACATGAACAAAAATAGCAGCACACAAACATTACATGAACTGCAGTACGGCATAATCAGCTTCCCCAAAATCCCATAAAATTGGCCTGCTTGCTTGATTAAGCACGTTAAGATTGTGGAAGAGCACGTGGATCTCTGCTATCACAATACTGCAAAACGGAGGAAGGCAAGCATTAAAACATTCTTCTGAGAAAGATCTTCTCGAAGCTGTGGATTCGTTTTTCTGCATTTGCTGGGTATATAACTTTTAGTCCCACACTGCTGAAATTGGTCTTTGCATATTAGTTAAATTGCAGACATGAGTTCTTTCCTGTATGTAGTGTTATAATAAATCCAAATAGCCTACCTTTCTATTCGCTCCGAGTAGAAAGGTAGGCTATTTGGATTTATTATTGTCAGAGACTTACTTTACTTTCAATGCTCTAACGTTATTGGCTCCCAATAACGTTAGAGCATTGTAAGTAAAGAACCAACTCGCCGTTTATACATAACTTCAAATTAAGAGTCTCTGACAAGGTGACATATGGTGGAGCCAAGCAACAACGCAAATGAGCAGTAACATATAAGAAGGACTACATAGGTAGGCGTAATACTTAATCTTTAAAAGTATCAACATTTAAGCAGGGGGTCAGCAAAGCCGTAAGGTATTACGTAAGTCTCCACACAGCAGTTTACCGCGAGCTCAGTATGAATGAAATAGTCGGCAAAATAGTAACTGCAGTAAAATGGAAAGGAATGTTAAGCCGACACTAAAGTCTAATGTCAGGCAATTGCCATCTAAAACAGGTACACATAGGCCTAGTTCATTTTGATATGCACCTTTTTTTGGTGGGGGGGGGTGATGAAATGACACATATTCAATAAATCTACCTCTGCCTGACGCCATTGCGATTCCCCCTCAATGCCGCATCGGTTAATCAAACTTGACCGAGTTTGGGAACTGGACCCTCGTGTTAGACCACTACCGAATATTTGCACCTATTAACATGTTCCCTTCCGTCCAGCCGGCTCTAATAGCATCGAAAGGAGCCGCTGCCTACATGCGAGAGAGGGATGCGGCGAGAGAGGAAGCTGGCCTCAGCTTGGGGGACACGAGGCATGAGACAGCACCCGCCAAGAGAGGGAAACGACCGAAAATGCACGTGCCCGCGTATGTCGATGTGTTCCTCTGCGCACGCAGGTGTGTGCGCGTTTGTGTGTGTGTGTGTGTGTGTGTGTGTGTGTGTGTGTGTCTGTGTGTCTGTGCGTGTGCGCGCCCGCGAGTGCGCGTGTGTAAGAGGGAGAAAGAGCGAGATGACAGAGTGAAGGAAAAATGGGAGGAGGTGGTTGTAAATTAGAGTTTGTGAAGGATTTACAGTAGAGGAATTTGACTCAAAGCTGTACTTCCTATACTGAAAACGCTTTAGATTATTTTATTACATAGGGATCCGCTGACAGTTGAAACTGGCATCTTCAATGAAACTTTAATGTATTCTCTTGCCAGCCCTTCCATGCTTCAGCCGTGCCGGCTAATCCAAGCCCATTCATTCAATCGGATTGGGGGGGCATGAAACAAGATATTTAGACACATAAGGTAAAGCCGTGGCATTTTACCCACGCCTTCTTCAAACGCACGTTAGGGCACGTATGATGCATTTAAATGTTGTGAGTATAATTATTTCTTCCGTTACCGTTTGTTCAAGCCATAAGCCAGCCTTTATCAATATTGCGCTCACGTTCAGTACAAAGTCCAAGCTTATAGGTGGGGAGGGAAGGGGGCAGCGAATCCTCTAAAGCAAATGCAGGGCTTACTTTACAAAATCATTCATTCCTGATTTTCTTTTGAATAAAAAACGATTTACTCTTTTGTTGCTTAGGGCATCTGTCGTGTCTGCCGATGGTGCACTTTTCCTTGTTTTACCAGAACTTAGTCATTTTTGCCAGTCATCTGGCACCGGCTTCAAACAATATAGCCAAAGAGTCTGAATACCATCATTAAACCTTAAAAACCGCGCTAAACATATTTTCAACTATATCGGCGTTTATGTGAATGGAAGAGGGGCTATCGCAGTAAAAATCACTCAGAACAATGCATTCTTAGTTACTATTTTCTATTCATCTTAGTGTCTCTCTCTCGCGCTGCACTGGTTTTGAATGCGTGTTGCAATAGACCGGGCAGTGATATTTAATCTATTTAAGTGACTTGTTTCGCATGTTTGCTTTTCTTCCGTTTCTCCCCTTGCCAGGTTCCTTACCGATGTGAATGATGGAGTCCCCTCGAACTGAATTGCAGTGCAAAATCCAAAAGGAAAGGCATACAATTAGGAATTCCATCTCCGATATAAACCAGAGCTGCTCATCCACGCTCCCTGCAACCGTGGGTTAGATCCAGATAGGAGGATAAAACAACGTAGAAAGAGGAACAGTTATACAGCAAAAAGTCGACACTGTGTGCAAAAAAAATGATAATAAAAATAATTTAAAAAATTGAAAATGGAGACGCTTTCAAATGATGGGGGGAGACGTTGACATATAGAGAGGGAAACAGTTGCGAGGAAAGGTTGGGAGATTCTCGGCTTTTCTGATGCATGTAAAAGAATCAGACGATCGCTCCAGCTCCGGCGCTCTCCGGTGCTCACGGCGCCTGAGACATAACAAACTGCAAACTGCGGAGGAGGGACACCCCCCCCACGCTCTCCCTCGCTCGCTCGCTCGGCCGCTCTCCCTTCCCCCGACCACGTGACTGCAGAGCCTCTCTACACCACCGAGCTGTCCGGAGAAACGGCGGAGAGATGGAGCTGCTGCGAGCCGGAGGCAGACACGGGGACGGTGGTCAGCTCTAACCCCGGAGGCTGGCTCTGCCTTTTTAGCTGAGACTGATTTCTTGGGGACCGGGTTAACGGCATGCAGCAATACGCGTGGTGGGAAAATCAAAACGCACATACAGTAACGCTCAAAGCTGATCACTTACAGTGATGAGCCAGCAAAGCTCGCACGCAAGTGGATAACTTACAGTAAATTTGTAAAATTCTTCAATAATCCATGTAATGTCTTTTGGCGAAGCCTAGGGATTATCGGGCTTTAAGATCGCGGATTTTTAGGTTAGCTAATGATGAAGGTGAAAGTGTAACGGTGGCGCGTAAAGCGACTCAGATGTGTCCGAGATCAAGAGTGGCTGGATGGAACGACGGCGCAGCGCAAAGAGCAACGCGTGGAAATACGCCAGGTCCTACAAGTGGATCTAGAGGAATCAAATCAGTCAAAGGAAGACAGCGTGCGAAACAACTGGAAGAACGTAGCTTTACTGGGTTCCCCGGTGTCACCGTCAGGCTTCTTGAGAAACTCCTCAATTGCTCGGTGGACCGCTATGGAGATCGGCGGTTTAGTTTCTAAACCACTTAAGAAGCTGCTCTTTTCCATGTATGTATGTATTTCATCGCACACGCGACAGCAGTAAGCAGAATTGCTGCCGATTAAGAACAAATATTAAAATGGGACAGTGGTGAGAAAAATAATAGCATCAGAATAGTCCTAATAATAATAATCTCAGCCCAAAATTGTACGCATTTCTCATAGTTGTGAAAAAAAGATTTTAAGGAAGTAAGGCTGTGTCCGAATTTGTCATTTTATGCATAGGAATGATAGGCAAATAACTTTGTGAGCGTCTAGTCGACATATACACCTTTTCCTCCATAAATTACTATGCTGAATTGCTGTGTTAGTCTACCATTATTTTATTTCTAAGACTTTACCTACATAAAATGACTCGATTTCTTGTAAATAAATGAATTAACTGAAATCGGTGGATAAATGAAGGTCATAGGACTCTGGTATAAACTACGGAACAGGGTACCAAAAAACAGGGGGAAACTTCAAAATACACGTTGGTGTATTTGTTTCCTCGTCCGGTGGGCAGGAGACGATTTGACAGAAGATTCTGAGGAAAAGAAAGAAGAGGAAGACGATATTCTTAGCCTTACAATTAAAGGATATTTCTTGCGAGAAAATACGACACGGAAATACCCCTTAATTGTTTGGCTAAGTCTATTAGATCGCAGATTTCCTTTCAGCCCACTGGAACTGGAACCATGGACAGCTCTGTTTCCCAAGGATTTTCCGAACAGTATTTTCCGATATATTTTATAGCAAAACGTATTCCTTCGCTGGGGAAAAACGGACGCCGATGCCTAGTAGCCATCAACCGTGTAAGGGAATAAGGTAGAATCGTCATTGCTTATGCTGAGACAACCTCTTGGATGTCACGTACATAGCGAGCAGTGGCACATTACGGCTGGTACAGGTGTGCATGCAGCGCTCTCGTGTGGGTGCGCATTACAACAGGGACCGATTCCTACGGGCCACTTCCGTTCGCCGTATACAGTCATCTGAAGATGTTGCTAATCGTTACTACGCTTGGCTTTTTGCAATATGAATTTATATTAATTAATTATTATTCAAATCATTTTAAATCTGTAAAATTAGAAATATTACCAGGCTGACTACTGAGCGCTGACCTGCATATCATACCTGTTTTATATACTCCTTGAAGTATATACCTTTTTAAAGATATGTGTCCAACAAGTATGCACATATGCTGGACAAAAAGGAATTTGGAAATAAAGGAGAATATGTCTCATTTGGCAATACGCATTTCTGCAGCAAAAGCTGAAAACTAGGGTAATAAACAGGTATGTATGATTTTCTGATAAATCTGAAAGACGCCAAATGGTTAAAGCAATCAGTAACCAAGTCACGTTTTTGCAGTGAATCAAGTTTTAAAGACGGGATAAACCTCATGTGGAAGCGCGCCCAGAGGTAAACTGTTTTAACAAGTGGTTTCTGACCTCCGACGAAAATTAAAGGGTTGAAATAAACCTATGGCGTACATTGTAAGCAATTACCAAAGCACGGTACAAATACCTGAGTTGATACACGATTGTAGCTTATTTATAGTGTTTCTTGTTTTTTAACCATATAATCCAATCCTTTATTTGATTTCTGACGGGCTATTTAAAATCGTTACCGTCGCCACAGTAACGAGAATTCAAGACTTCATTTGGACATTTAAAGAATACGATGCTGTAGAATAAGCGATAGATATTGGATTATGAGCATTTAGTTTCACCCAGTATTGTAATATCTAATATACACGAAAACGAACTAAGGCGGATTGTCTCTATAAATCGCGGTGTAAGTGTCAAAATTAAGCACTGTTGCACAAAACACCGATTAATAAAATACTTTAATATAATAATCTCGGATATACGAGAACGCCCGAATTATTAAATAGATTTTTTTCCTGTTTTCATCAGACATGCACGGCGTTGGGTGCATGGATTAAAGGATCGTATTTGCTCTTGTACTGCTAGAGAGGAATGGCTATTTTCGGATAGTGCAGAAGAAAAAACGGATACGAGTTACCATTTTCCCAGGGTTATGGTGGTTGCTTAGTAAGACGTGGGAATAGGGGTACCTGTATTTTGGACTTCGGAAACCCGTACTGCGAAGGCACTACGCTCAGTCCTGTCCATTAAACGCACCAGTGCTCCCCTGCGCTCTCATCATTCCATATATTTCATATTATTCTTTCATATTATCATATTTTATCCCCTCTTTTTGAGCCCTTCCCAGGCGGAGCAGTAAGCACATGAAGTGGGTTATGCAATCTTATGTAACCGCCGTATTCGAAAACAAAAACATATTCGTTTTTACTTTGATAAACTCCTGGCTGAAACGTGATGAAACTTAAGCCTGATTAATTACGAACATGGCTGGAACTAATTCCCACACAGAGCGGTAAGTAGTGGCTAATTGGGTATATGGTGTATTGTAAGATTTGCACATTGCATATAAACAAGGACTAAATTATATTAGTAGATTGCACGCAATCTTGACCCCTCCTACTCTTCTGTTAGCATTCATGCCACGTTTAATCGCAAAACCTTGACATACCCAATTTACCTGTTGAGAGCTCAGACTCCTGTCAGACCTGCATACTGTACCAGTCATTGTGGAGCAGGACCGCCAAGTTACAGATCCCAGTGCGAAGCTGACAGTCTTCACCTCTCACTATTTTCCCATGTAGCACTGCAGTAATTTTCATCTTAATAGTTTTTCAGTCATGTGCTGGAGTAACATTGTCTTTCATTACGAAACAGAGAAGGTGACATCAGCATGGTTGCCTGACAGTGATTAAGTTAGCCTGAATGTTTTTGTTGTTGCAGTTTGTCGTTGTTTTTGTCGGTTTTCTTCAGTTCTTCCAAAATGTGAAGATTAACAGAAAACAAAATATAAGAGAATAAGCTAATGCAGGTACTGATGTTTGTGCACGCTGCTTTATATAAAAGGAGCTGTTACCCAGGCAAATAATGTTGTACATAAACAAGACATCATACTGTTGGACTCGGAGGTTCATGCACTTTGAGTATTGGTGTATGAATTCAAATTAAGGGACCACTTTATAAAGCATCTCACTGAGGATCAACTGAGTCTCTTTTATGAATATATCAGTCATCTAATGAACCAAATTATATTTAAAATAGCATGTTTACAATAAGGAAATTGAAATTGAATTTACAAATCATAGACCATGCATATATCTCTAAAGTTTGGTTTAGAGCTCTAAAGCGATGGTCTTTAATTATGGAGGCTGAATCCATGGACTGGATTGGAACCTATCTCAGTTTATCTTGACTGGTTGTCTCTCCAAGAACTGTATGGTCAAGATTCATTCTCAGCACTGCATCTTTCAAGTCAAGTCATAATGATGCAGCATGTTTACATCTTCTTGAATACAGATCTCCAGATGCCCTGTATGAGTGTATGAGAAGGCATTGTTGTGATTTCTTCTGAACAGTGAGGTCTCAACCCATTTAATTAAGGGGATCCACACGTAATTTACGCCCATGGATTCAACACAGGTAGGTGAGCAAAAGCAGTCTGCATTACTTCATGAATTTCTGTAATGGTATGCTGTTAAGGTTGGAGACAATACAGTAGAAAACTCGAGAGGGTAATAAGATATATAAAAACTCGAGAGGGTAGTTAGGACACTGTCAATATAATTTAGCCCTGAATTCACGAATCTGTATCTTTCATGGTGTTCCATCAATCCTACAAAAGCCATAAACAGATTTATGTGAACATCAAATGTTTCAGTTATTGTGTCTGCCATGTAATTTCCTGCAGATTCCATAGTAATTCCGAAACCAGCCGGACCGGCTTTCCGCAAGTCTGAGGTTGTATATCTAATTGACTCTGGACCTACCGTCATTATCTCCTTGTTATCAGAGTTGAGCAGATGGAAGTGCTGTGTCATCCAAACCCAATTGTCCTTTATACAAGCTTCCATTTTAGAGGGGTGACATATTTGACTGCGTTTAATAGACACATAAAATTATGTGTCATTGGCCCAGCCTGGTTGTAAACACCAAACTTATTAATAATATCCCCAGGAGAGAGAATTTATAAGAGATAAGAAAGAGCTCAGAGCCAAATGAACACACCATACCTATCCAGTGAACATTCAGAATATTCACAATCCACATACAGTACCAGTCAAAAGTCTGGACATGCCTACCCATAGAAATGTTTATTTGTACTGTTCTCTACATTTTAGAATAATTATAAACATCAAAACTATAAAATAAGATATATGAAATTATGCAATTACCAAAATAGAATTAAACAAAAAATAATTTGTTGGGGGAGCAGCTCAAATCCCTGAAATCCTGTGGTCAGCAGAGTGATCCCACCACTGGACTCCTGAGCGAGGCCCTTAACCCCAATTGCCCCAGGAACTAGCTGACCCTACTGTCTCCTCCACGCCAGTTTCATGAGGTGGCCTCCTGGGATGCTTTTCCAGCTGTCATGAAGGAGCGCCCACATATGCTGAGCTCTCATTGGCTGATTCCCTTCACCTTCTGGTCAAACGCTTCCCATATTATCTCTGCTGTTTAGGTCAGGTGACCAGGTCATGTGATGCAGCTTTTATCACTCCTTCATAGACAGCTTGGCATGTCTAAACTTTTGACAGGTACTGTGAGACACTACAATCAAAGAAGGGTCATATTCATACATGTTGATTAACCTATTACGTTTCAGACAGTGTGGGAAATACCCGTCAATATTCCGGGG
>JAODJU010000041.1:12362816-12378197 GCA_026776725.1 Gnathonemus echidnorhynchus
GTCTCCATCTCCCTATTGTTGCGCAATACCCCCTTAAAATTTTGCTTTTGAGGCTTTCAGGGGGCTGCACCCCTCGTACTTTGCACACTGGTTTCAGATGTTATTTGACTGCAGACAGACAGATGTCTGAAAAGCAATATGTTTCTGTAAAATGCTGATTTAAAAATGTCAGGGTTGAAACAGGTAAGTAGCTACCCATCATTAAAATCTAAATAAGACTTCTTGAAAAAGTATCCTACATCTTAAAAACAAAGATATTTATAATGTTTCAAATGAACTTTCCTGATTTACATAGATGATCCTTCATTACTTTCTTGAGCATATTTATAAAACAAATAAGTGGATTAAAGCAGGTTGCACGGACATCTCACATCCCCAGGGCTCAGGGTTCGAATCCTGCCCCCGCTCTATATGTAGGGTGTTTGCATGCTTCCCATGCCCCCCCTTTAACAGTCTGAAGACATGCAGTTAACTAATTGGTGACTCTAAATACCCAAGGTGTGTCAATGTACGTATGTGTCTGTATGTGTCAGTGCTCAGCGATGGACTGAGATTCCATCCAGGGTGTTACCCCTTACATTGTTCCCTATGCTGCCTGTGATTGGCTCCACACCACGCCTGTGACTTACTGGATAAGCAGTCAGAAAATAGATGGATAGATTTAAAGCTTAGAATTAAGATTCTTTATTCACTAGGCGTAACAGGAAATTACTCCAGATAAACATCATACAGCAACATCAAACAGTAGATGTCGCAGACATGCTCGCCTCTGCTACTGGCAGCTGAGAACACATTTTAAATCTTATTTCTGACCTTAATAGCTTTGCAAGTGAAGAAATGAAGAAAGTCATCATCACTGCAGCATGATCAGTGGGATTCCTGATTAGCTTTTACACGGTGCCAGGTCCGTAAGGCAACTTACCTGAAGGAAAATTCATGGCTGTGCATATTTCCAATTAATGTAAGTAGTGAGGAGTAGACTGACCAAGCCACACACAGTTCATTGAAACAGTTGAAAAAGCGGGCAAGATGAAACATCTATACACATCTTTGAGTTAAGTTTAATATTTTTTGAGTGTTGCCAATATGTATTTCATAGCTTTGGTGTTCCTTGATGCAACATTATACAAAGTAGAAGCTTTTTCAGTTGAGATCACGGTTCCTATGAATGTCTCCATAAATTCTGCCATGTCATAGCAGTCAAAAACAAATAATTTATGATCTCACAGGGTAAGCCAGTTCAAGTTCTAATGTAATGAGAAAATACTTTGACAGAATAAGGCAGTGTTTCCCAATCTGGTCCTCAGGGACCCACAGCCGGTCCGTGTTTTTGCTCCCTCCAGACAGTCCGTGTTTTTGCAAAAACGTGGACTGTCTTTGGGTCCTCCAGGAGCGGATTGGGAAACACTGGAATAGTGGGAGGATGGAACCATCAAGAATGTCAATGGCAGGGAAATTTGAGGCTTCCAGTGGTAATCAACAGCCCCCAATCCTTTGTGTGTATATATATATATATATATATATATATATATAATGTGTGTGTGCGTGTGTGTGTGTCTGTGTGTGTGTAAAAAAAGATCCAGGAGCAATTACGAAAGCAGGATCATTTTGCTGTTTTAATTTGAAAGTTGCCATCTTTCATAATCAGAATCTTGCTGATGTGGCAACCAAAGAAGAAGCGAGGTCACTAAATACACAGATATAACCAGAAAACAGGGCAGAAACAGAAAAATACTGCAATATTTATTATGGTAGAAGCAGAATGACATCCACCTGGAGGGGTGGGGGGTCGCAGAGGGGGCAAAAGGGCACTTCTCACTTGGTAGAAGGTCCTCCGTTTAGGAAGCCTCAACATGAAGGGCCTAGATTTGGGTGTGGATGATAGGGACGTGTCCCTACAAATATTGTGGGAGTATCGTGTGTGTTTAGGGGGCGGAGGTTCAGGGCTGATTTGAACCCTATCAACACCAAGCTTACACCTTTGCCCAAAATATCAGGTAATTCATTTATTCCAAAGAAACTTTCACACTCATGTAAACAGGCTTTATTAAGACTAAACTGTCATATTGTGAGTTATTATCCAAGCAAGAATTCAAGCCCAGATCCTCCTTTGAGGGGTAAAAAAATAAACAAACTGGTGTTACTGTTGTTGAAAATAACTTTTTAAAATGCTGGATTACTCTGAAAAATATTTTCAAGTCAACAAAACACATGAAAGTAAAAGAAAAAAAAAAAAGAAAAGAAAAAAATCAATAAACTGTCAGGGCTGAGTACAGATCAAAAGTAGATTTTGAAATGTAAGTCCTCCTCTGCCATGCTAGTTCACACACAGGCTGTGATCCAGAAATGGTGATTAGTTTGTGAAAGTGAAAGTGAAATCCAGCCTTTAGAGGTATTCTGCATCCATGAATTAGAAATGCCATGACTTCTAATGGTGTAGCCCCTAATGATCTGAGCCCCCTTCATCTCTGTCCACTCCGCAGAATTATTCAGATTCCAGGTAAGTTACCAGGCGTCGTCAGCCCAGAACCTGCCATGCGACACAGTAACAGTGATTGTAAAGAAAAAGAAGAAGCAAGACTTCACTAAAAACATTGGGAGCTTAAGCCATGTAGCCCTCCCACCCCCCCCCCCCCCCAGCACCATTTATGGTGTCAACCAAGTTCTCCTTGTATTGTTCTAAAGGGAATTTGATTTAAATCGACTCTGGCTTCCTGCCACGGTATGAAAGAAGGCAGCTTTGTATCATCGCAAGATCACTGCATTGTTAACGGACCTCACCTGGATAAACAGGGGTTTAGACAGGGGCACTGGCCCAAGCTAATTGGCCCCCAGAGTGCCCCCTCCCTTGTCATTCACTGATTTAAAACATATGATTGGGTAATGATGAGGTTGAACCCTCTGTATGAATTATGGCCCCTCTCATGCGGTTACGGGAGTTTTACTTACACAAAAATGTTCTGAGGGCAGAAAGAAAAATGATTGGCTCGGAGAGATAACCAATCAGGTCTTGTTCAGATATCAGACCAACCAATCAGATGTCTTGGTTCCGCCTCCTCTACAGTCCAACTGGTTCTCTCTCTGAACCAATCATTTTTCATTCTGCCCTGAGAACATTTTTGTATAAGTAAAACTCCCACAATCCTCTTGTGCTCCCCAGTTTTTAAAATCCCTAAAATCCCTAGATATTATGGCAGCTGGTTCATGGGGTAAATCATCAAGACATGAGAACATGCTGATATTCTGTATGTCACTGCACATAGAAAAACCTTAACCACCTGTTCTCTGTAAGGGAGAAGCACCGTGTACAAAATGTTTTTTATGTCCGATCACTGAAAGCCTGCTGTAAATGACATTCATAAACCAAGTATAAAAGAATTTATTGGCTCAGTCAATTTTGGCTGATAAGTAACATTCTTGGAGAAGAAATCTATAGCTAACTAATTATTATTGTTGCTCCTTTCAGTGACACAGTGAGATTTATTAACCTTTGTTAACAAATCTTGTTTTATAATTTTTTTTTGAAGTTGGCTCCACAAATACACATGTGTTTGTTTTAAATAATGAGGCCATAGATAGCTAAACTGTGCTTCTGCATGCACACTATGATCATTAGCCCCAGTAACAATCAACAGAAATGGGACAAGTGGGTGAGTGATATTTACTGTTCTTTGCACTTGGAACTGGCAGGCAAAGCAGAAGGTTAATCGGGTTTTAAATGTCAAGATCCACAAAACAAATTTAGTTAATTGATGTAAAATGCTTGAGGACTGAAAACAGTTTTCAATTTGAAATTTGAGTCAACAAAGTTGAGATAAGGACAAATTTGAAGAGCGTCTGGATGCCTGAGTTGGCTCTTTATTCATTTCGCCTGCACTTCTATACAAAGATGCACCTCGTAGACTTTTATCCGAAGAAACATTGATTTTTTTTTTAGCTTTATAAAGTGCTGCGCAAAAGTCTTCTGAAAGGCGACAAAGAAAATTGTTAAAAGCTGTTTATCTGGGCAGTAAGTATATATTTGCCCAGAAAAAGCATTTAAGATTAGAATAGATAGACATAAAGCGTAATACAACAGAAAATAAGAATTTGTTCTCTTCTCTATGGAATTACGGATATCTTGCTGGATGCCTGGAAGGACACCGCTTCAGTTCCCAAACCTCTCCCCAGGGGCACCTCAGCCATTCCACTTATTTAAGTTTCACCACCAGCTCACTTAATTAATTAACTTAATTAGTGAATTAACTTGATGCGGTATTGATTAGCCAACAAGCCGTGCTAGTGATCGAGACCAACATGTACATGGGTGTATTGCAAGGCCGTAATTAAAATAAATAAGTTCTCCCCCCAATATTCAGATGTGATCACAATGTCCTCCCCATTATCTATTATAATTACAGCCTTGGTCCCTGCCAATGTGGACTCCATGGCTATGGCCTTAGGGTATTGGATGGCGTTTGAGGAAAGCTTTTGAAATGACTAAATTGACACATTTTGACAGAGATTAAATCACACAAACATACACAAACATAGTATAATTTAAACACAATTTGTGGCCTAAGACTTTCACACAACACTATATACTGTTCCAAGTCAGATTGATGACCTTGGTCAAGGATACACCAACAGCAGGCTTCCATAGATTTCAATCTCCTATTTACCGATTATCCGCAAATCCTGAATCTTAACGCACTATATTACTTTTCTGCCCTATCGGTGTATTTGGTGGTGGGTCAGATGAGACTTCAAGGACCAGGGTAACGTAGCATAGCATGTCGGCAGTAGGTCAACACAGGCTGAGAGGATTCAATCATTCTGTCACATAATTAAACAGATCAGCCGGAGATAGGAGAGAACAACGAGAGAAGCCTTGAGACGGTTCATTATTTGTGCGATTCACGTACATTCAGGTTGGTCACAGTCGTATCCTCTTCCAGTCATCCAGTATCATTGACATTTAAAAAGCACAATAGCAACGTGTGAGATAACGGCCCCGGAGCTCAGCAGGGAGTTAAAACTGCTCATTAAATACTTGACTCCATGCGAGAAGATGAAATTCGTTTGGTTTTCTGCACGTTGAGAGCTGAATCGCAATTTCTCCCGTCTTTGAAGGCACAGTATTCAACCATGTTGGTACCTACTGCTGGTACTCAGTGTTATTGGCAGATGGGCAAGAAATAGATTACAGGCTATAACAATGTCCTTTTGGCACATCGTCTGTCTTTTTTTATTCCAGCTGAGTTCCTAATTATAAATGTTTGATTAAGCTATTGATTGCATAAATTGCGCGATTCAGTGCCCCAGCACCATGTGCTACAGACATGCAAATAAAATGATTTCAAGTGAGTCAAACAGAATTTGTGTGTTGAGCTTTAGCTTGTCTGTAAGCACATTATATATATATACCATTTTGGAAACATTAACTGAACTTATTACTACCTTAATTTACACTGATTCCTCCTTAAGTTTTGTAGACAAAGCAGACTTAAAACAAAATTAAACAATAGGAATACAGCACTTCCGTTGCTTTGACCCCTAATGACACCAAATTATTCATATTAAGGAGCAAAGATTCATGTGTTTTCACTATTGCTGGTGCTCTTTTATGATGCATAACACAAATTCTCTTTAACATGACTAAAATTGTACTTAGGCCCTAACACATCTGCTTTAACATAATTAGAATCGCGTGATTAATTCAATCCACAGTTCAATCAAGGGTAATTACAGACAATGAAGCATTTCTCCGAGCAGCCTGGTGCAGGGCAGAGCAACTAATCTGATGAAAATATGTTGTCTTTTCATTTTTGGAAACAAACGTTCAGGCTTTATAATATTAAGTATTATAACAATAATAATATTAAGTCTTGACAGCAAACTGGTCCGTCTTTGCTCAGTTAATTCAAGCAAGTTTCGGAGGAAAAGCCATGGACTGCAAAACCTGGGGGGGGCTTGGGGAGAGATGGGCAGGAGGTGCACCCGGGCCTGGGTAGCCCCTAGTGGACAGTTTTATGGGGGGAGGGGGTAGGGGGTGCACCCGGGCCTGGGTAGCCCCTAGTAGACAATTTTATGCCCCACACCCCCATTTGGATGTACTTGGTCATCCATGATTAAAACTACGGGGACATCCTTCAGCAGTAAGCACTGAATTCCACCATAATCCATCATAAGTCTACCACATCACCGACATACAGTATGTACTACATTGTAAGCATGAGAACAGTATGCACAGAGGGACACAATATGGTTGCCATGTTGAATATTACCTGATTTGGACGTTTACTAATGACAAAACTTAACCCTCTTGAAAATTATAATTAGTTAAAAATTATCAAAGAAAAAAAAATCCATATTCAAGTCAACGTAATTACGCATTTTTTCCTACTTTGACACAGATACAGCATGTCCTCTGACATTGCATACTTCGGAATTTCGCAGAATGTAGCTTGTCATACCATTTGCCTATTGTTTCATCTATACTGAGGATTCGGACATACTGCTCATCGCGCATACTATATTTTGCCTACTACATAGCAAACAAGTATGCAATTTCAGACACACCCTATGAGACTTGCAGCAAGTCAGGCAATATTACATTTAAAAATGAAACATGACCCACTTGCATGCTGGGAACCAGGGCAGGGCTCCAATAAAACGTTCCTGTTAGGAATGCTTGTGAAGGAATTTCCTTCATCGAAAGTGAGCAGATGCTCCTGCTGGGACACTTTGCTGTGTATTGTGGAGATACAGCTGGCTTTTGGCAGTTTTATGCGACTTCCAGTGAGAAAACTACCGTCGAGATTAGTTTTTTGTCTTTCAATAGCGCCGCACGTTGGTGAGAAACCCTGAGGACACTGGGAAGTGGGAAAGGAGATGTCCTCCAAATTTGGCTCTGCAGCTCGTTCTCCAGTAGAGCTGAGAGTCATTATCACTGAAATAAATCAGCCCTTGTTTCACACTTTCATGCTGATAATTGTATGCCAATTATCTGCCATGACACAAAAGCCACGGACCGACTTAGGCGAACAAATTAGCGATGAAGGAATCTGAGCTGCGACAATTATTCATTTTGCATTTGGAGGATTATAAAGGCATGTGGCTCACAATCCAAACAACCTCAGTATACTTGGCGTCATACCTGAATGCACATGACAGCACGGGACATGGACACTCTAAAACGAGAGTAACATCGACCTATTGATGAAATCGAGATGTGTCAGCAACAAATGCTTCATTGACGGTTGGCTGTCATTCAAGGGCGATTTATCGACAACGTTGGAGTACAGACGAAAAAAAAAACATAAAGATAACAGCACAACTCTCCAGTTTAACAAGACACTATGGCTGGTTACAGCAGCTCTCCATTTTGTTTTTGTCAGCACTCATTTCTTTGAGAAAACATTGTCCTCGTTAACCGTTTACTGATGCTCAGCCTGTGCCATGACAGCCAGGTCGATATCGCGTTGTGTGGATTGAATTAGCTGATTTAGCAGTATGTGCGATTACCTCCAGCTCAAAATGGGCTGTTTTTGCCCATTGTACATTTTAAAATGTATTTACCATTACTAAAATTGCACGTTACATATCAAAAGGTAGCAACCGTACAGCATCTGCAAGAAAATTATATACTGACTACTAGACTGAAGAGTATTTGAGTAAAAACAAGTGCTTTGGTGATGTAAATTTGGCTTTTACTATATATAATAGCAATAATAACAACATATTTTTTTCATAATTAAGGAAAAAAGATGAGCCTAGATTCCCAGGCAGCACTGAGGACAAGGTGTGGGCCCCCAATCACAATAACAACAAACACACTGAGGACAAGGTGTGGGCCCCCAATCACAATAACCACAAACAAGGTCGGACTTATGCCTTATGCACAGGCTGTAGCCCAGGGCCCCAAGTTGTGTGTGGGGGGGTACATTTTTTCTGGTTGTTACAGCAACATTGTATGCAGTAGGTAGGGCCTCAACAATGGCTTTAGATTAGAAGCCCCCACCCCCTAAATTCGGCCCTAATACAACATAATTAAATAAAAGTCAATAATAATAAAAACACATTTAATTTATAGTTTACTGAGCATTTCCCCATACACTTTGCTTTACAGGTGTATCTGAAAACCGTCAGTCAAATTTAAATGATGCAAAGTAACAGTATTGCATTGGAATGTTTGTGTTGCTTGGCAACAGTAAAAAGTTGGCTGGTGGGAACTTTTTTCTTTTTTTCTTTTTTTTTTTGCATAGGCCCATAAATGTTTAAACAAAAAAAATCAAGCATCATCTGTTGTGGCTTATTACTGTTACCTTATAAATGCTACTTGATGAACTGTTGTATAAAAGTAATAACATATAAGAAGGAGTGCGATTGTACTCCAATATATCACAGCTGTGATTTGGTCAAAGATAACCACAGCCGTGATATATTGCAGTACAACCACACTCCTTCTTGTATGTTATTGCTTAATTATAAGTCTTATTTCATCACTTTTCTTTAGTGCTGCTAGGCAGCACTCACTGGCTTGAAGGGCTCTTATGAATTCACCACACTGATGCTTTCTCCCCCCGAACATTCACACCATTATTTAAATGACCGCAATACACTGCCGAACGATACACCCTCACTACACCAAGTCACAGGTTCATTAGCTTGGCTGTCATGTGCAGATTCTGATGTTTGGACTAATCCACCGCGCATCATTTTATATGAGACGGAAGAGAAGGCGACAGCAGGAGCCACTGGCATCATTAGAGAAAAACATGGTTCTTGTTAAAGAAAGACATAAGCTTAGGAAGGAAGGATTAAAGAAGAGAAAATCCAGATTGTATCAGTTTTTTATTATTTTTAAATGAAAGCGTATGGAGTGTTGAATGGCTGATATGTTGTCAGGATCCTTCCCTGCCACATCCATTTCCCAGTTTGGCCAGTTGGTGTCGCTGGTCATCCCATTTTGTATTCCCCCAGTGTATTCCACTGTTCCCCAATGCCGCCAGCTGGCTGTATGGGCTGAGCGTGCGCCTGAAAAACAAGCTCCCCTACCATCATGGCTTCAAGGGCCTTGACTTTGTTAGATGATTTGTTACCTTAGTTAATTGTTCTTGTGTTTCATTTTAGGTCTTTGTTTTGTGTCTTTGGTTCTAGTTTACCCTGCCTGGGTCTAGTTTAGTTATGTCCTGTTTACCTATGTTCCCAGTATCTCCTAGTGTTTGAATCTGCCCTGTTGTTAACCACCCTCACCTGTATCCTGTTTCTCCAGTCTTCAGTGTTTGGTTAATTGGTTATGGCCCGCACCTGTCCCTGATCTAGCCCTGGTCTTATGTGTATTTAAGTGCCTGCCCTTGTTCAGTTCCTCAGTTGCCCATTGTGTTTGTTCCTGCATTGCTCCCTGCTTTAGTTCTTGTCTGCCTGCTTTGTTTTTGACAGCCCCCCGTGGTCCTTCGTAGATTGTCTTTCCGTCATGCCACGCCTTAACAGATGTATGTATCACTTCCAATGCCCTTTCAGTACTTTTCAAAATGAAACACATCTTGCCTCACTGCTTGAGAAATTAAAGTTTGCAACATGCAACTTTTACCACGTGTATTAAATAACATAGTATCGCCGCAGTCTTCAGGGAGTAGCATTCGAAGGAGTGTGTGCATTTTTATGTCTTGCATGAAAGCAACATCAACGGACATTAAACTTTAGATGGTGCCTATCTGGACAGTTTGAGGGTATGCTTGGCTCCAGATAGAGAATCGGGGCGGGGGCTTTTTCACTTCAACTGAAACACAACAACTCACATAAATAAAATATGTATTCAATTGCATCAGGGAGGCTACACAGGATACTGGAAAGTTCACTCCAGACAGAGGAGGCTGCTGGTTCTCACCCTGACACCAGCACCCCCCCTGTGCTTTATTGATTCAGATGTCCATCTCTTCCAACAGACACAGAAATGAGCAAAGACTGAAAGGGTGAAAGAGAGAGGGAGGGAGTGAGAGTTCATTGTGAAGGTGTGTTGAATGTAACTATTATGAATAGCGCCTACTTCAGTTCTGGCTGGAACTGAAAGGGAATAAATACTTCTTGGTTCACATGCTCACTGCATATTCTTGTATGCCGTCGACTGATATTTTACTGTTCTGTCCATAAAATCAGATATCATATATTATCAGAAGATATCAGAAGATATCAGAAGTTATCATATATTTAGACTTGCACATCAAGGTTGTTAAATGTGACAATCTCCAATAACGATTTATCAAAAGTGCAGGTGCATGGAGAGCCTGGCCCCTATCGCAGGAAACACACGCTCATGCCTTACGGGTGATTTAAAGGCACCGGTTCACCTAAGCCGCATGAGTTTGGGTTGTGGGAAGACACTGTAGTACCCAGAGGAACCCCAAGCATGCAAAGCCCACACACACGCTAGACACGCGATTTTCACCCACAGAACCCCTTTACCAATTTTTAAATACATGATGATATTTAGAATTTAATCAGGGGTCATTCAAGGATTTTCTTTAAGAGTGGGGCATAAGAGGGGCCATAATTCACACAAAAGGGCCAACCTTATTAGCCAATTATATGTTTTGAAATCGGTGAGTGACAGGGGAGGGACACTTCGGAGACCAATCAGCTTTCAGCTAGGGCCTGTGGCCCCGCCCCTGTATACACCTCTGCATCTAGTGCTCATTTCAAGCACAAAGAACCAGGCTACACCTGATGCTCCAGCAATGTCCAGGGCACGACATAGGACTGTGTAATCGCCGAGATAATGATTTACCTTCACAGGTACCAGCGGAAAATCCCCTTTCCTCATGACTCAGTCTGGGCTTAATTAGTGCATTCAGAAAGGGCACCTCCAAAACCAAGACCCTGAACCTGTCTGTCTGAAAGGCACAATTACAGGAGACATGAAGAACCACCACAGTAGATCTCCCTGAATGTTTGTTTATTTCTGAAATAGCAGGAATCATTTGTCATCCTGCACAGCCGCTGTCATCCACCCCCCCCCCCCCCCCCCGACACATTAAGGAGAATACAAGCCCAGCAATTTAAGACTACTGTTACCTAAACATATGAACCACTAGAAAAAAGCAAGTCTACGGAAATATCAGTATGTCTGGTTAAGCTTCACTACCGACAGATTTAGTTACCCCGTTTGGTAATAAGGTATATCATCTTCTCGGTGATCTCCATAACCATACCAGGTGTCAAGTGCTACTAGAAGGGAACACAGCCAGACGCCGTGTTGTTAACCTTTATCATTATTCCGAATTTACCGATTGTGTACTTGAGAAAATATGTTTTGCAGGCTAAAAAGGAGCTGGAGTCATTATTATTTACCAAACACTAAAATATCTTTAATATTTACAGACACTTATGATGGAAAGCATGTTATTGATGAGGAGTCTAAACAGAAATTTAAACAGAATCAGCTAATGATGGAACGGTGAATACAAATGGATGTGACGGTCCCTTGGTAATTAAGAGATGTCCCCGAAATGCCATTTTGGGTTTTTTAAAATGATCATTCCACTTGGCAGCCCATCTGGTACTGATTCTAATTGACTGAAATATCAGCATCCAGTTGCAAACATTTGTTTTCCATCTGCTTAATCCTGCTTTTTGACATGAGCGTTGATGCAAAAGTTGTGAAGTTCCCTCTAAATTTAAAACTGAATAATTGCAGAACAGTAGATTTCTATCATTTTGCAGAGAGATTTAGTAAAACAAAGGAATAATCCCAGTCTTTAGTCATTAAGTATAAAGCAGAAATAAGACTGGATGCCCTACTGGATATTTGTTTTGTATCTGCTTTGGACAAATAATTTAAAATTTAATTTTAGCATGAATTGATAGAAAGCACATTTAAAATATTTGACTAGATGTGAATATACGGCATGTATTTGTCCAGTAGTTATTTACCTATCTAGCTATTTAGTCTTGTGTAGCTTTTTAACATGAAGCTCATCCTAGCGATGGGAATGTATGCTTGAAATAATACACTGATTTAGATAACAGACCTTACGTCGAGTTTACATAATAGTTTACGTAGAGTTTGCATAATAGAGTTGACATCGAGATCCATGCTGGGTTTGACAGATGGTGAAGCAAATCATGTGGAGTCCTACTTAACTGGTGAGGCAGATCCTTAAAAGACACAAACATTTAGCCTTTAAAATCACCACATCTGTGGCCTCTGCAACTGTCACCCAAATAACCTGGAAAGGGAGTTAGAAGTCTGTGTCGGTGCCCATCCATTCCTGTCCTGTGTGTCTTGTCCCCTTTGCTGTGTCCATCCTGTTCCCCCTTCTCTCATATAGTCTTTATTGCCTAGTTTGTGGGGGTGTGCTCCCCCAGGCTGCTGCGTGGCCTAACAGGCTAAGCAGTTGGCCACTGTTACGCCCTTCCCTTTGGTGGTTGTGGGTTTGAGGCCGGCCAGAGGCCACCCCTCACATATTGGTCATTATTGTGTTAGATGTTACTCTGTGTTCAAGCTGCTGTCTGTTTGATGCTCTGTTTGGTCCCTGTGTTGCTCTTTCCCCCTCATTGTTACCTTTTGTTATTTTTGTAGTTAGGTCTTGTTTCTCCATTTGCTTTTGACCCCATGTGGCCCTTTTATTTTGCGGTTCACCCCTTGGCGTTCTGTTTTGTTTAACAAGCGGCTGCTGTCTTGGAACCATAAGCAGCTTGTCGCCTTTCTCCACGCCGTGCCGCGCCGTACGAGTTAGAAGCATCAGGATAACCGTGAAACCGGGCGCACTGTGAATCTGAGATGATTTACTCCGTTAAGAAAAATGACGTCTTCATATTCTTTCTCAGGCAAAGTCGAGCAGACATAACAACCTCTTATGTGTGCCAATCTTGCAACATTAGAAGCATTATAAATACATCTTAGACAAACACAAAGAACACCATGTCATTAACTTGGTGCACAGAAGACGTGGCATCAATAGTACTTGTAATTAATATGAAATCAAACATTTCTCACTCATTATAGTGGACTTCCATCTCATATAAGAATCAGTCACAGGGCGACGTGACTCATAAACACTTGGTTTGATTGACACTATTAGGCCAAGTTGTATATTTTATTCCTGGGGTGGAACGATCTAACAACTTTCCATGCTTTCCTGAGTATGTTGTGAGGCAGCATTAGTCAGGCTTGGGCTCCGCACAGACACTGCTCTGCTACCCGGCCGTGGGGGGGTAGTGCGGCCTGTGCAGAGAGGCGGCCCGTGATTGCCGACCACATTTATCAACGCGAGAAAATGCAGTATTTCCTCCTGGCTCTAATTAGACACATGGAAGACCTTCCACATTACTCCATGTGAACGCCATGGCTTCCACACTCAGGTTTTCAAGCAAGATGAACATAGCAAACAAACCATAGCAGCCTGAGAATAACCTTGAATGACCTTTAAAAGCATAATTTAGAGACTTTCAAACTACTGAAAAAAAAGGCTCTTTGAGCATTACAGGGCTATTTTCACATTACAGTGGTATTCACGCATTACGTTGTAAGCAGCAGCAGTGTATATTCACGTTTGAAACCATTTAAAAGAATCTCAGGTAAAGGGTGTTAAATGGCCTGTAGGGGGCGACGAGCTCTCGAGCAGATGTTCAGCTTTCCCTGAAGAGTCTAGCGCAGGGGTAGCCAATCTTATCCAGAAAGGTATCTGTGTGTGCAGGTTAGATGACTAATTAGAGTGCTGATTGGCTGAAGAGTCCTCACACCTGGGTTGGGACAGCTGGTTATCCAAAAAACCCGCATACACACTGGCCCCTTTGCGGATAAGATGGTCTAGTGTGATTGGCTATTACAGTGCAGCAGTACAAGTACAGTCAAGAACCATCAATACCAGTCCAAGCTCATTTGGTGCCCAAGAAGATGGCTCCTAAGGCCAGTGTTTCCCAGTCCGGTCCTCGGGGATCCACAGTCAGTCTATGTCTTTGTTCCCTCCCTGCTCCCTACCAGGAGCTGGAACAAAAACGTGGACTGTCTGTAGGTCCCCGAGGACCGGATTAGGAAACACTAACCGAGACAGTTGCCTATGGTCGACCGGCACCGAAGACAGTGCATTAATGTTCAGGTTTGTTACTTTAGGCTGGGTATAAGTTAAGTTGCTCCATTCAGTGGTTCTCCTGTTTGTTCAGGTCAAAAACCCTTCTTTCAGGCCTCAGTGTCATCCTGCGTTTCCCTTCCGCCTTTGCCTGGGTAACGTGATGAACACTTGGCCCCAGCGTCCTGCCAAATCCCCCATTTACCTCCATGCTTTTTTGTTTAGGCCCAGATTTAATTTTGTGGGCTTTTCCACCAGCTTCCAAATGTTACCTCTTGACATTTCCAAGTTTTCAAGAGCACTTCAGATGGCGTTTAAGGGACCAGTTGATGGCGGCAGCTCCCAGCTGAGAGGAATTCCCTCCCTGCCGGGGCCGACCGTGTTCGTTTTTCACCCAGAGTGACAAAGCGTGCGACGTGGTCCTGCTTTCCGCCACGGGCCAACGCCCACGCTCGTTTTAACGCCCCCTCTGTGTCGCGAGCCTCCCTCAGCATGGCAGCTACCTGATGAAGAGACGCCACTCCAGAACGGCGAAGCCGACGCACCTTCCTGTCGTGACTCTTCCCGTCGTGACTCTTGTTCTTATTAATGCCTCGCAGCCTCAACAACAGCCTGAAGCAGATGGAGGAAAAAGGCTTGATATGATTTTGACAATTTAATTGTGTCATGGGGGCATCATCCAGGTTGGCACCATATGACTCAGTCGCTCTCTTGCCTTCTGTTCCAGAATATTCCGGAAGGTCTCGATCTCAGGGAATGTGTCCTGCTCAATAGATACAGTACGCTGGAAGATTTCTGCCCCCTCCCCCTCCCCACCCCACCCATTAGAAGACAGTGTGTTTAATTTCAGTGCCAGAATTTCCGGAAGCTTCTTGCATTCCTGGAGCCGGACATGAGGATCAGGGAGGATGTCCTGAGAAAAGAGTACCTGTGTCGCATCAACGTGTCCAGATCCACTTTTAGGCCCATTAAGGTGGCCCAGCAGATGGGCTCCATGCCGACGGGAGACGTGTGCTGCTAGAACAACAGCGTCTGCTGCCTGGCTAATTGGCTGCAAGCTGCGACTCGGAATAGCTCGGCCAATGACTCGGACTGGGGTTAGTACCAAGAGCCCGGAAGCCCGACCCACCCCGGTGGGTCCTGTCATAGCCGGCGCCAGTCCCCCGCTGGTGACAGGTCAGGTCATGGCGGAAAGCGGAAGGTATGATGCGGGTCTAACACCCCCAGCGCCATACTTACCTGACAGGCTTAATAAACCCAGCAGCTCACCCAGTGTGCCTGTTATGAGCATGGTGCCAGCCCCCAAGGGGGGGGGGGGGGGGGGGCCTCA
>JAODJU010000041.1:12423220-12437296 GCA_026776725.1 Gnathonemus echidnorhynchus
CACTTCATCCTTACAGTGAAGCCCTCGCCATCAACACTTCATCCTTACAGTGAAGCCCTCGCCATCAACACTTCATCATCTGCTGTGTACTTTAAAAACATTCACAAGAAAACGTCACTGCAGGGATGCAAATAACTGTATAGTGTCTAAGAAAGGTCACTTTTATAGTAAAAGGCCAGAGACTTTTTTTCCCCCCAAGAGGGACTCGTCTGTGCAGACAGCTTAGCCAGCTAGTGATAGAACAATATGCACTGGCAAGTCTGCCATTGTGTTTCCAAGGGAACCACTCAGGAAACCAGGAGAACCCTGGCACAAGCCAAGTACTCCACATGAATGACATCCAGTGAAGAACCTGGATCTACATGGCATTTTAGAACAAAGGCAGCCTGATCATGGACCGTGTATCAGACGATACACATTCATGCTTATTTATAAGCAGTTTTATAAGGGGGGGGGGGGGGACTACTTCACGATCTCACTAAAAACAGTAAGTTGTTGTTAAGATTAAAGGATCTGAAGAGCAGGTAGCTACAGACGCCCACAGTGCGAAAAGTGGGACAGTAAATGGTTTCTTAGCCTCCTGTTGAATTCTGTGGTGTTCATTTGACAGAATTGTTCGAAAGTATAACAAAAGCACAAAAAAAAAGCGATGCAGTTCCTGCCTGCGGAGTTCTCGGAATATTCCGTCCCATTCGCACGGCCCTGAGCGGAGGCGTCCAATCGCAGGTGACGGGGACCGACGTGCGAGACACTGGCGCCACTGGGACGTCGCTAGAGCGCGCGGAGATGGCTCATCCTCACAAACGCAGCTAGCTGGACTGCATGGTGCAAACCAGGGAGATTTGGGGAGGTTCAGACAGCCGGGAACAAGCCCAGGACCCCTGCGCCATTCCCCCGATCAGTGTAACACAGACCAGAAGTGTCACCAGCTCAATCTACACACCATGCAGAAGATACTTGATAATGAGTCAGGCATCTTCCAAGTCGACCCCAGTCACTGCGCACGGCTTCTGCTTCACTGCATATTATTCTCCGGTTTACTACATTACACACTATCAAAATTAATTATCTTGGCTTTTGGACAAAAGTCGTCCTAAAAATCATCAGCAGGCCACCACCCCCAAAAGATCGAGGTAATTACGGCTGGGTTATTAAGCCCCTCCGCAGGCAAACAGACGCTCCACTTGATCGCGTTTCTCCACATGTACTGACCGACCGGCTCCGTGTTGTGACACACCAGCATTACCTCAGCCCTGGTGTGAATCATCGCTTACAAAACACTCAGAATCACTGCACTCATCCAGTCCCATGATGGCAGTATTTACATAACAGAATACAGAATTGTGCTTAACACCCCTTATATTAAAAAAAACAGCCTATATACATTCTAACCATATCAGCGAGACTAACTGGACACATCAGCTTCTCCAGTTGATTTAGTGTCTCTACAGAGACTTTTAATTTGACAAAGGTCTATGGCAGGGTTCCCAAATTCCAGTCCTGGAGGGCCAGTCTACAACACAGTTTGCAGGTTTCCCTGCTCAAACACACCTTATTCAGCTCACCAGCCAATTGCAGAGTTTATCATTTGTGTTAGATAAGGGAAATCTGCAAACCATGTTGCGGACTAGCCCTCCAAGACCGGAATCGGGGAACCCTTGTCTTTGACAATAGGCACGCAGAAAAAGGACACTCCTCTTGCATAGTTATAAAGACCCTCAGTACACATTACACTGAGAAACGCTTCACCGGTGATGCACAATGAGAAATTTAACTTTGCACCCCAGTTTAATAGATGTTCTCTAAATGGAAAGTGTTACCCAGCTGACAAACGGTGTTTATATGCAGAGATATTCCAGCAGCTTTGCAGTATGTAAACATTACAGGTTCACCCTGATAGCTGATGAGGGCAGCCGTGCAGCACGTTATGAAAATGAAAGGACCTCTCTTTGGAGGGTGGATATCCAGTAACAAATATTACATATTTATTAAGTTTTATCAAGTCATTGGGGGATGTTTACTTTCATTCTTTAAACTCTATGACTCTAGTAAGATGTTTTTAACGTGAATCAATTTATATTCTTAAGTATCATCACGTACCATTTACAGAATGTAGACTTTCAAAAATAAAACTCTGAAAACTACTTATCAAACAGAAGTTCCTAAGAACACTAAACGAGTACCTGAGGCATATCAAAGAGCCGTTTCTGAGTTTTCAAATAATTAACCTCATTAAAACTCCCAATAAAACCCATCAGTTGATGAGCCCTTCATAGTGTTCAATAGGCATTAGCATTAATGTGGTCGCAAAGTCGTTTTAAAACTTTGTTTAATCCACACGCATTGATCTTTTTATTCCAATGATTCTAAGCAGTTAAAGGAGCCTTAAAACCACTGACCGGTGCCCTTGAAGCAGTCATCCTGCATTAAACTGATGCTTAAGGGCAAAACCAATTTCAATTTCTGTAGCACAGATTACCACACCATTAAGTTGCACCGGTCATGTTCAAAATGGAATAAAACAATTAGCAAGAAGCTGATTGGCTATTGACAGCACACAAGCCAATGATGTTACTGACGTTGAGCCATTTATAGGCAATGGACTTACTTTGCTTTCTTCTGAAACCAGTTTGGAAGTTAAGCCTTCGAGTAGGTACTGTTTATGCAAAGGACTGCAGGTTCCGCTAGCAGTTCAGCAACCAGACCTGTGACATTGAAACGGATCTCTCCGTTGTACCCTAACACTCATTTCATTCAAATTCAGCCTGCTGTACCGGCAGGTAAATAGGAGCTTGTTAAAGTCATTCTGGATAAAATCGTCTGCCTAATTAGCTAACAGAAGGGGTGAGGAGCAGATTCAGCTTAGTGAGTCAGCCCAGCATTAGAGCATCGCTGCCTGTCTGACTCGAGGCCGTCATGCCAAGAATGTGTCCAACGTCCGATCCCCGCGTAGCCAGGCCTGCCGTCCCAGAGTGCCCCCCACGGACCCGTCTGGGCCTGTCAGACACCCGCCGAGAACATGTTATTGTTGTCTTTTTGATATGCAGTTCCAGTGACCCTGGCCACATGCAAATCACACCCTACATGTTTTTTTTTTTGATAACAATAACAAAAGAGAAGCAGGGAACATTTGCGACGCGTGGGGGCGTTCCGTGCACAAACCCCCCAGGTCAAGACACACCTCCGCACAGCACTGCTTTCAGATCTGTTCCTTTCAGTCCTCCTGCACTTAATGGAGTTACTCTCCAGCAGGACCAAAAATAACCTGCACTGGCGATGCAATTTTTGCTTTGGCAGCATTTTTCCCCAAATTAACTGCAGCTTCAGTTATAATCATTCAAAATATACCTTCTAATTTATTGCAGAACTGAGTACAACAGTATATTCGACCAACTATAGATGTACCCTTGATAGGCTTAATAGTATTGTTCTTAAATTGATGTTTAAACAAAGGCTTTTGTGACCTTCTAGCTCAGTGTTTTCCAACCCGGTCCTCAGGGACCCCACAGACAGCCCATATTTTTTTGCTCCCTCCCAGCTCCCTGTAAGCAAAAACATGGACTGCCTGCGGGTCCCCAAGGACTGGATTGGGAAACACTGCTCTAGCTTAAAACCAGACCTTGTACTGTGCTTTGATAGTTTTCGCTTTGCTTTGATGATGACATGCTGCAAGACCAAGCGACCATCAACCCTCAACTTTCGAAACGAGCTGATCCTCGGACTGTGACTAGGTGGACTGCCACATATTTTAATACCCACTTATTGGGAATAAATTGTACTTTTTCCATACTCTACACCAGTGTTCCCCAACCCAGTCCTTAGGGAACCCTGGACAGTCCATGTTTTTTGCTTCCTCTCAGCACCTGTACCAGGTATTCGGTGTTCCTGATTGGCTGGGAGCTGAGGGGGAGCAAAAACGTGGACTGGGTTGGGAAACACTGCTCTACACACACCACTCTGGATAAGAGGCTCTGTTGAGAATGTAAACACTAAACACTAGTTAAAACACACATGATAGCAGGCTATTTCCTGCATGCCTGCTTGGGCAGGCAGCCCTGATAGCACACAAAACACAGACTGACTGCCATCAACTATCAGTTGAATTAACTGTGTTGGTGGGACTCAGCAATTACTTGACTTTTATTAATTTTACTTTCTTGTGGATTATCTAAGTGCAGTAACTGAGCGAAGACCACTGACCAACTGAACTCTCCTGCCCTTACATTTTACATCCATAAGCTATATCCACGCCACTTAGCAACACAACACGACAACCTGACAAGGACAGTTTACACACGTCTCTAACGCCACAGAGGGTGGGATTTTCCAGCTGCTGATTGGTTGATCTTGATAGGATGCAGCTCAGCAACCAATAAGAAGTGGCAGACAGCAGTAGGCATAAGGCGGCCAATACAGTTACTGCCAACAGGCCTGGAAACAAGGAGGTAGCACACAACAGACAGTCACGAGCACTTACCTGTATTGCTGTTAAAGGCCCGGTTGCTGGTGTCCTTGTCACTATCCAATATGGCGCCATCCCGACCGGGGGGAGTGGCCTCTATGCTAGCTGACTGAGCCACTCTGCTGTTGGGCCCCAGCGGGGTACGCGGCCTCTCGGCGCAGCTTGGCTCAGCGGGCGGGGCCCGAGGCTGGGCAACGTTGCGTGAGGTGACGGGCTTCGAGTCGTCATCGCTGTCGAAGCCGAAGGGATCCTCTGAGCTGTCCTCCTCCACGCGACGGGGCTTTTTGGGAAGCTCGCTTACCTCAGGCCGGAAGCCGGGCCTCTTGGAGCCCACCGTGGCCGTTGTCTCTCCCCATTTGGTGCTGAGAGTGGCCTTCTTGTTAGAAAATATCTCATCGAACTTGGAGCTCCCGTCCCCTCCCTTGCGACTGTAGGTTTTACCAAATCGTGATGTCATTGTGACGCCTGTTTCATATTCTCTGTTCCAAAATGGGGGAAAACAGGTGAGGTTCGATAAATATTCGCAATTTATATTTGTTACATTCCAAAGCCACAAACATAACTTTCTTTTAAGTCATGCAGCCATTCAGTTTTCCAAAACTAGACGAAGACTGGGAGGTCAAGCAGATTTCTCCTTTTTAAACCACAACCACAGAAAACACAACTTTATGTCAAGCATTTTTATAGCTACAATCCTGCTCTGCGGAACAGAATGTAATTCTGGGTGAAATCTATTTGTACAAGCCAAACAGCTCCACAAAATGTTATTCAATCATCAGCCTTCAGGAGCATAAGGATGAATGTGTCTTTTTTGAGTTCCAGATCTGATAAAGCACAACTTCTAACCTTGGCATGACAGCATTTGAAAAAGCACAATAGGCGGCTTACAAAAGTCATACTTCATTCCACAGCCAAGCTTAAAAAAAACTGCATTAAATTAAACTATAAATATGCACACATCTTGACAGCAGAGCACATAAAATATATCCCGAGTAGCCAAGAAACGGTCAAATACTCCTCCAGCAGATGCTAAATTGCTCACGTTGCAGGTCAACAGACAAAATAACTAAAGATCAAAAATCTTTAAAGCTTCGCAAGGATTATCTTTTCGATTCAAGCATGCAACATAACAGCATTTGTCTCTCCAAAAATCTTTTGTCACAGTAGCTGTATACTGTTAGATGCTTCTTGATAGCCAAAAATATTCTTCAGTATAATTTCAAAGGTACATGACTGTAAACATATTCTCTGTGTGGTATATATTTCAATATGAAATAAATACCGGTGATGTATAATGAGAAATTAAAACCCTGTATTGATAAATCAGCTGCACTTTCCATAAACAGGAAAACTTTCAGGACTTTCTGAACTGGTAATACACACTAACTCCAAGAAGCACAAATTTCCCGGAAACACCATAACTTCCATGATGAGGGAGAAATCAATGACCACCCAGGCGTGGGGGGAGTTCATTTCTGATACGTGATAGCTGCTGGTAAAGCAGTGCGCATGCGTACGCCCCGCACCGTGTCACAGAGTGGAAAAGCTGGGCTAGGGACCCATCCAAGGGACTCCATATCGGCGTATTTGACATAAATTCCAGTTATTATAGCGAAACTCGCCCCAAAATTGAACGAATATACGAATAACGACAATATCAGGTGAACTGATGTCGAGGCAGATTTAATGCATGGGGTGACTGTAAATTACGTTCAGACGGGCATGCATATCTATCACACTAAATACACATTTATTTACGAATAGGAAAGGAATCGTAATATTAGACTTTTTCATTATTCAAATCACGCTATGTGGGTAGCAAACCGAAATACCGGCAGATACGTCCCACCTTATAAACACCAATGACGTTATTTCACAGCTGGATGTGTGATACGTTAGGGCTCAGTATTTGGTTTTATTTAGCTGAATACGATCTCTCACATGCATTAACGCAGATTAATTCAGAAGCGGACGAGGGTCAAGCCACCTAGCTCATTAGCCGGCTAAGCTAACGCTCATCTAAGCGGATACCGAGAGCAACTCCGTCCAAAAGGCAGCCTAGGATGTGTGCTGTTATCAAAATACCACGCACATCATTACTTTTACCAGCAGCAGTGGAGCCCGCTCAAACGTCAATATCCCCAAGTAGTCAAAGCAGACGAAATGGCTCTCTGCCTGCTGAAGATCGTGTCACTTTGGAGGAAAAGCTGTATATCTGGCCATGCAGGCAGAAGCCTCAACGTGTTTCACGGAGCCGTGTAACAGGGCAGTCCCTGTGGTTATATAGCACAGCTGACAGCTGCCTGTCCCAGCACAGCTATTTACACCAGACTTTAAGAACCAGAGAATCACCGCCGGGTCTGCTAGCTAACTAGCTAGCATGTTAGCTACAGTACCATCGCTTCTCAGTATGTAAGGTCCCGCGTAACCTTCATCCAACTCCAAACTACCATTTTTGTATTACATCACCGTCCAGAAAAGGCACCCGGCGAGGTAACCGACCTATCTGCCGCTGGAGAAGGCCGAGCCGCTTCAGTCACACTCCGGAGACGGCCGCTTCTTTCCACTCGCACCGACAGGGCCTCTTCTCTAAAACCTCCCCGCACAATATAAACAAGGCACCAACTACTCGAAGCGAAGCCGGCTGCGGTGACTTCAAGCAATGCGACGATTTTCGCAACACCGGTGCCAATAACGATGCTTGTTTTTAAAGTTGTAATTCTCGAATTGTTAAGTACTTGGCTATTTAAAACTCGACTGAGTCGATTATGCTTCGCCGATGGCTTCCATTCGGGTTCCCCCCCCTCCCTCGTCCCTGCGCTGCCAACAACACCGTCACTACTCCGCAAACTGAAAATTGACCAATCAGGAAGCCAGACGTTGGCATGTCTTTCTTAGTCCGCCGCGCACCGAGGATGTAAAATGAGATGCTATTGGTTGTCGGCTGAAGGAAACGATTCGATAGTGAAAATAAAGAGTGAGTGGGCGGGATGGAGGGAGGGATGTCGTTGCGTCAGGAATAAACGCAATCACGTAAGGCGAAAGGCCCGCCGGGAATGGTAGTGAGTGAACAATTTCTTTTGGTTGCGATGGGTTGGTGCCCCATCCTGGGTTGTTCCCGGCCTTGCGCCCGTAGCCTCCGGGATAGGCTCCGGACCCCCCACGACCCTGAATAGGACAAGCGGTTTCAGAAAATGGATGGATGGATATAATGAGTGTTTTCTCCTTAAAACTTTAGGTTATGTTTATTGCCCTAATAGTATGACTATGTGTGTGAGTGGGATTATGTGTGTCATTGGGAGCGATTGTATGCCCTACGATGGTCATTCCGTTCGTGGTATATTCCAGCATGATGCTATAGGATGCGTGGGATCAGTTCCGGGGTCCCTTGTCCGTGACCGTTGATAAACGGTTAGAAGATAATAGATGAATCGATTAATTGACCTCTTTTAATAAATTCCATTACAAAGCCCACAATTAATGCCAGTTTAATCAGAAAATTGAGCGTAATGGCTCAGTGTAAAGCAATTTGTTTAGATGAAGTTATCTGAAATATATACCTAATTATATTCAAATTCCTGAAAGTGCAATATAATACGACATGCTTTATGCATAGAATATGATAGCTTTACACCCCCCCCCCCCCGCAATTAAAGTATATTTACAACCGTATGGTCAGCAGAAGAGGGAGACAAATATTTTTTATTGATAAAATTGTGATAAAATGTGCAGTGAGACTGATTAAGCAGTAGAAAACTCGAGGATGTCGTGTGGGTGTAGTCCAGAGTGTTTTTCTTTTTAGCCACGAGCACCATTTTTTTATTTGTGAGGCACACAATAACACAACGCATTGTTTTTGCTTGTCAAGTGAATCACTGCATCCGTTGATAATTACGGCTGGCTGGATGTTACAATTAACATCTTTTTCTATAGTTTATTGTTTACATGGTTCTGGCTTCTGTCTGCACTTTTGCAGTTATATTTTAAATGTCAGCATGTTTTTCCTTTGTTTTTTGAAGCAAAATTCCGTTTTTTCAGCTCAGTACCGTGCAACACTGATTTAAAAGCTGTATGTCTGTGATTTCCCCCAATCAGATACTACAGTGTGCAGAGTGTATTTACACGGCTGCTGCCAGTGAAGACATGAATAATCATTTCATTTTATTCTCTTGGGCTAGCACTAGCTCCTCCTAAATTGAAGACTTTCAGTAATTTGAAGAAAATTATAAGAAAATGAACAGATTGTTCAGACTGAATATCAGAGAAAATCTGTTTTTTTAGTGTCGATTCATCTTTTGGCCCATTCAAGTCCTCATTTCACAGACTTCTCTTCCCCTATGTTGCCCTTTACGTCATTGTGTCCTTGTTCAACTGCCCTGTGTGCCTTTAATTGACAAATAGAGGTCTTTTAAATTGAATTGAATTCTATCTGCTTATCCTGGTCAGAATTGTGGTGTATTCCTATTAACCCAAGGCCCAATTTTTTAATAATAGTGTATATATAATGAGTATTACAGCAAAACAAAACTAATTGTGTTTTATGTTTTTTTTTTAAGTCAGTCTGTAATATCTGTGTACATTACACACCTATTGGGAATTTTGATGCAAATTAATACCTGAATGGGAATTAAAGTAGATACGGTAGATTCCACAAAGTAATCTTGGCAGAAATGCATCGACTGTGCGCCTGTATGTTCTGATAAACTCTCTCAAAGTTACTTTCTCTTGGTCTGTGTTCCATCCAAGTAGAAGTACAATGCAGGGCATCTGGGATCAGTTGTGATGGTTTTGCAGATAGAGTCCGGTCTTCCCTTGAAGTGGACACTCGGAAGATATTTAAATTGTTTATTTGTACCAAAACAGTTTATGTTTGGTTATCTGTTTTTGTCTTATTTCTACTGTGGCAAATACATGGGGTTGCACATTTTGTGAAACATGCTTTGTGTCCCTCTGTGCTTAACGTGGCAGTTAAGGTGAGACTAGGGCTGACCAGATGATCCATGTCAGGGTGGACACTCTGAGCTAGGACAGGAATTGTAAATTACCATTTCAAGTAAAAGGACCTGGATTTCACTTGAGCACTGAGTTCTTGCCGTGTGCTGATTGGTCAGTCTCCTATAATCATGCATGTTTCACTAATGCTAATGTGAAACAGCTGGATGAGTCTTTCAGTCAAGGAAACAAACCAGTCAAAGCACAAGAAGAGCTGAACTGTTTAGCCGAGCACAGGAGTTTTGGAAAGTAGTTTGTAAAACCCGAAGTGTCCTCCCTGACATGGATTATCTGGTCACCCTAGGTGAGACACTTAGTCCATTTTGTCTGCTTTGACTGAGGTAAGCCAGCAAAAATTGGCACCGACTCGAAGTTGACGTAATTTAATCAAACTATCATCTGATTGGTCCAGCGGATTATTTATGCAACCAATTAAATCCCAAATCTCTTTACTGCTTTTGCCCCTCAATGATTGAAGCAGACTTTGCATAGTTTTGAACTGCAATGGATGAGGTTACTAAAATGCACTTAGAGAGGAAACAAATAGCACTGCCTTAGCTATAAATCATTACTTATTTCAGACTAATTAAGATGATTGGAACCACATTTTTGCGATTTGTCTGTTTCGATTATGTTGCCATAAGGTTATTTTAAATCGCGTCTCGTTTCAAATACCAAATCAGTTCCCGTAAAAGGCCATTAGGCGGCTCGTTCTTGCGGTGAGGCGTGACGGCATTAGTTCAGCCGAACAGCAGTCTGTCCGTACTGCTGAAATATGGGTATTGTTCATCTCCAGTGGTGGGGGCTATGTGGTTTACATTGGGCGACTCCCGTTTAGTATTTTGAGGGTACATCACCGGTCCACGCAGCCGTCACACAGGTCCCCAAATCTGCACCTGTTCATTCCAAGGGGCCATGGATAATTGGGCCACGTGGCGATGTGTCCCCACGGGGATTTTGTTAGAAACCTGAATCTTGCCTTTCTTTACACACTCTCTGGATGTCTAGAAGAGGTAGAACTGTGCAAGTAATAATATTTAGAAATATTGGCTATTGCAAATGCTTCGTACTATTTATACGCATTTTATTCAGTTATAAAATAAGTGAAATTATATCTAAATAAGTGAAATTATTAAAATCAATCAAGGACATTCCTGCCGTCTTTACTGTAGATATTTGAAAGTGGTTTTGGCGCCATCTTCTGGTCGGCCTATGTCTGGTATCTAAATCATTATTAAAATTTCACTAAAATAGCCCTAAATTAAAACGTATTTTTTTCTGGATATTTAAATATATACCGTTATCTGGATTTCATTACTTCAAAAGAAAGTAGAAAAGGAGAAAAAATGCTCCTTTTGGGGTATCTTGGGTCTAAAATAAAAATACATTCTAATTATGGTGGATTATATTGCAGTGAAAAGGGGGAAATTGATTCCAGGGCAGCAAATATTAAATGGAAAACTAATTTTAGCACCTTTATCTTTTATCATTAATACCATTATACCACATCTTCTAAAACTGATTATGCAAATACGTACTTTTTAAATCGTGAATACCATTAGGTCAGAGACAAAGTGGTAAAATCATAACATATTTGTTTTATTAGTGTTGTTATACAAATTTTTAGCAATTTTAATTTATGACTAGCGAGAACAACTCAATTGCAAATAAAGGTTACCTGTAGAGAAACGGGAGAGGACTATTTCACACGAGCTTGCACACAATATTAACTGTGTATTAATGACTTTATTGGTCAGTCATTTTAAGTGCTTTCATGAAAAAAGTATCTTGTGATTTATTATAGGCCTGCCTATCATTAAAAATTCAAAATATCATGCTGACACTTAAATGTATCCATATACACAACGTGTTACACAATAACAGTCATAATCAATATTGAACTATATTAATATTTCCTGAATAAATTACGGTGAGCATTTAAATTTAGTCTCTATCGGGAGTGACGCTGAAACTAAGGGCCTGCATCAGATTTTGAGGTTTATAGGTTAAAACTAGTCATTTTTGACAAGGGTAGGTTCCTCAATGGTGAAAATTTAAATCTATTTCTTCGTGAGATACGAACCAAATGTGAAATAATGCGTTTCGCCTTCAGTATAAATCCTATGGTTGTTCCTCAGGTATTGTTGTATTAAACCCCCGATACAGTATACATTGTGAAATACAGTACGCCTTTATTTTTACCACAATCACACAGACAGACAGTAAAGTTGTCTGGGTCCGTAGAAGGTAAACAGTCCTCTAGGCACGAGTTTCAACGGTACGCTGAGGTGGAGTTTACTTAAATTTAACCCCGTACTCACAGGCTCATAATACCATCCTTGAATAACATTACCTCATCTGACATGTACCCACATGGAAATCGAGGATGCGCCATGCCTTTTGAGGTTCTTGTTTAAAGCCTATTTCAGGATTTAGCACTGATTTTATAGGGCTTAATAAATTTGCAATAATGAATGATCTCAGACTTTGGTAAACATTGTCACCATCTCGTCATCCATTCAAAGTCTTACACCTATAGACAAACATTCTGGCTTGGTGCCACTTTACGGTTTATAATCTGGTTATTAATAGGTTAATGTAACACTTTGTAAATGATTAATAGACAATTTTAAACAAGTTATAACAGTTTTCTTTTAATTAATGAGTTACTACCATTTACAAGTGGCAAAAGGGAGCCGTATTGTATAATGGTGCTACTGGCTCTAATTACTGGTTTCCAGCATGACGTTCACTTGATGGGTATGTCTGCTGCATCGCAGGTTATCAGACGCTTTTCTTAAGCTCCTAAGCACCTCATTCTAATGACAGCTGTGCCACCCTCTCGGCGGTGACAAGTTGGGACGAGCACAGACCAAACGGACAGCGATCCCTGGCTTCATTCCCGGCCGTAGAAAAGGGGCAGTCAGAAGTCAGGGAGGAGGCCTTGCATTTCTTCCACATCATATATTCACGCCAAAACGGCACGCAGTGAAGCACACGGGGCTCTGCTCGCAAAACGGGTGGAGGCAGACGTCGACGTCGAATATAATTGCCGACTTGAATCACGCCTAGATGTCACGTCAGACTGCATTTATCCAGGACCGAACGGTGTGCATGCAGCAAGAAGCTCACTGGCTTTAGTCTGGATACCTTTATTTACATTATGTTTATCATATGCATTTATTCAAAGTGCCGTACCACTGAAAACAGGGTCAGACAGCCCCTGGAGCAATCCTTTTATGAACACTAAATGTGTATTGGCAGAGATCTGTGCTATCATGCCTTACACGTTACAGTTGTAAGATACCCGATCTCATGACTCATGCGTAAACAATTCAGGATCGTGCAGTTTGATGTATACGTGACTTACGCCACACACACTGGAGTGTTAGGCACACTTGTAAAATAAAATATTTTTATAGCTTGACATTTCTGTCAATCGAGACAAAACAAGCCTCCAAGAAACATTTATTTCTGGGGAAATTTCCGTATGCTACGTGTAGGCGCGGCGTCTTCGGAAAAAGAAAAAGTCAATGAATTTTGAACTCTTCGTAAGGTGTGTTTGTCACGACAACAGATTTGTTAAATTAATTCATTTATAAGGCTCTGCATCCACCAAAGGTGGCTCTTTAATTTTTATGAGCTAAAATATGTTTGCTAATTGTGCTATGGAGCTTCACTGGTCAGGAATGTTGTTATATCCCAGTACATTGTTATGATTAAATTTTAGACTATTCACTTCCAGAGAAGAGCAGCAGCCTTTGCCCTGGCATGAGTTCTGCGTGTAGTGTTTTGTGGGGACGTGTTCTGGAGGAAGGCTCTCGCGTCTGATTGGAAAGGTGGGCCCCCACTTTGGCAGACAGCCCCAGCCCGCTCAGGAGGGAGACCACGAGTCCACTGGGCACGACTGCCAGCGCGCCATCGGGGATGCACCCGCGGTGCTGGGGGTCAGTATTCCCCAGCCAAGAGTCCTGCCGTTGGCCGGGCGCCCTGGTGTCAGGCACGCCGGCCGGGTGTCGCCAAGCTGGCAATGCCACGGAGACGGGCACCTGACAACAGGCTGTGTCCTGGGGGGTCGAGGGGCGTTTTGGCGGGGGGGGGGCTCACCCACATTAGTGCTGCTCCAGACGTAGTCAGACTTTTTAATCAAAGCCAGACCGATTTCTCCCCGAGTTGGAGGCTAAATGATATTAACCAACTGTTTCTAATGAGAAATTACTAAATGGAAAATAAGCAGTGCGTTATCACGGGTGGTGGGGTGTTGGTTTCACGTGAAAATGGACGGGGGGGTGGGGGTAGGAACTGTTGCCATGGAAATACCACTGAGCACAACAGCTGTAAAACAGGGTCCATACGACAAAGGGACCCCCATGAAAAAACACTCACGTCAATTCCGCTGCAGATTATTTTCCAGAACTTTCTTATATTCTTAGATTGGTGAGATTTTGCTTTAGAAATTAATGGAGAGGCAGTATGTAAGGATCTGAGTGGAGGTCGGTTATTTTTGGGTGGCGTTCAGTACCATTCATGAGTAGCTAATAAATCAACGTGGGGCCTCTATTCCACGTGAGTTCTCAAACCTCCCCTCCCCCACCCCACCCCACCCCCAACATTTAACATCC
>JAODJU010000041.1:12437396-12473406 GCA_026776725.1 Gnathonemus echidnorhynchus
CCCAACGAAGGGGGGGAGGCGGTGTGGAGCCGGAGACAGGAGGACACTGAGCCGGGCCGCTTAGGGTGGACGAGACGGCGGGCAGTGCCCCCCCTCTGGGCCTGAGACACTCTCCCGCCTGGCGCGGGCACGCCCACCGGCCCCAGACTCTGGTACACTGCCAGCGATGGTGACAGGCGACTCTGACAGGCGTTTAAAAGGAGGGAAGTGACCGATGGGGGTGTCGCGGGGCCAGGGGTGTCGCAGGGCTGCAGTCCTGCTGGGGGACGGCTGCCAATTCCGTGCTATCAGTGTGTCGTAGGCTGCCTGCCCACATTTAAGGACAGTGCTCTTTCACCGCTCCGCTTTCTGCAAAGACTTTAATCCTCTTCATAATGCCCCCCCGTCGGTCCCACCTGCCCACAGTCCCCCCATCCATCCTCCTGGAGGGGTAGGGTCCAGCCCATGCCCAGTTCACTCGGTCAGTAGAGAAAGAGCGGCTCCTTTTGGAAACAAGTGGGTCCATCCCTGAGCTAAACATAGCCTAATCGCTCCTGGTTTTCATAGATACTGTGTGTGTGTGTGTGTGTGTGTGTGTATGTGCAGGTTTCAACCAGGGCTGCATCCCCCGAGGACCCCAGCCACCTCCCACCCAGCACAGCCGTCCAAAATAGTGCCAGTGTCAAAGCCGTACCAGCATAAAATCAGAAATGTGTCACTTAAACTCTGCCCGACCTGGGAGGGGCTGGTCCGCAAGCAGGACTTGGTTTTAATGTCCACACCTGTCAGGGGGCTTTTGGCTATGATACCAGACACACGCTATCAAAATTCAGCTGCTTCCTGTGTATAAAATATATTTCACTCACAACAGTGAATAGGGCCTAACCGGCATCTGAACATTTTTCCCCCTTGTGTCTACCAAAACTCTAACAGTATACTTTGAGCTGGATAATGGGTAGCCTAGCCTAGTGCTTATTGATGTCGACGTGTTAAGCTAAAAAACACAAATCAAAGAGTTATACTTTCCACCTAGACAGAGACCGTGTTCTCATGTTCAGTATGATGGTAAAATACATGAAACATACTGGGGAAAAGTCTGTCAAGGATTTTCAGGATAGATCGGTAGCATTATCGCTAATGCTTTGGCAGATGTGACTCTGCTGGGTCCTAGGAGTCACCGGGAGCTTGCGCTCTTAATATCTGACTCCTGTGCACCACCACCAGGCAGCGGAGGGGACTGCAGGAGATCCGGCGGAGGAGCCAGTGCGGGTCAGGTGGTTACCGGTCTGTTGCCCTTTTACATGGATTACACCACCAACATCTTGCATCTACACCTCATGTCCTGAGTTGTATTCTATATACTACGATACTAAAGTGATTTGTATTGAAGTTTGATTTATACTGAATTGTGTCGCTGTGTGATTTTCAACCCTTTTGTAATGCATTTGAAAGGTGCGCTTTATTGATTAATTGCCTTATTGATTAATTGCTTTATTGCATTGGACCAGGAAGTAGTGTGACTACTTCTTGGATGGAATGTATTTAAATCATCAGTATGGGCGGGGGGACTGTTCAGTTGGCACTGCACATAAATGGAAAACTTTGCATCATATCAGCATCTGCGACTGGAATGACATCCAGTTATCGGTCCACATAGTAGTTTAACATTGACCCCCTCTCCTAGGAAGGATGGGAATTCTTACAGATGATGTCAGAGGTGGGATGATGTCATTACCTTCAAGATAAGCGGAGAGGGCCATTTCTCACAGAGCGACAGCTCAGGATGTGAGGTGTAATATACGACATCACAAGCTCTCAATGTAGTCCAGGTCGGAACAAGTCTCGCTACTGTATCTCCTTAAGCACCTGGCTCACAAATGCTGGCTCCCCCCTGAGATCCGCATTACTCCTGATATCATTAATAAATTTATAAGAAGCTGCTGTTCGGAAGTATATTTATGGAGTGTTTTTAATCATTGGGCTCATGAACCACAACAATGGTTGCCTATAAAGCGTACATCCACCCGTCTTCCACCTTATTATTCAGATCAGGGTGACAGGGGGCTGGAGCCGAGCCCAGCAAGTCCAGGATGTGGTAGGGGGGCACCCTGGACAGGAGGTCAGTTCATCATAGGGCATGTGGACATGCAGAGGTGGGTAGTTCAGGTCCAGAAAGTAAAAATCCAGACCAGGATTTAGTTTCAACCAACCAGTTGAGTGGAAAGAGTCACACTCAGAGAGTGCTCAACTAGTTGGCTGAAACTAAATCTTGGTCTGGATTTTTATTTCCTGTACCTGAACTATCCACCTCTGCACATGTTAGGTAGGCAACTTGTAGATGCCCAACCTCATGTTTTTGGACTGCAGGACAAAACTAGAGGAATACATTTTTTCTGCATAAGCAATAGGTTGCAAAGGAAGATACTGTAGTGTATTACTTGGCTGGTTGTTTTCATTTGTTTACATATGGTTGCTTTGAAAATGAACCTGCTGCTTATGTCCTTCGGGGGGCAGCATAGCTTCACACCTCTGGAGATCCGGGTCCGAGTCTCCGCCCCAGCTCTATGTATGTGGAGTTTGCAAGTTGTCGTTGCGCAGGACTGAGCCTGACTGAGCAGGGGGGAGCAGCAGGAAATGAAGCCATCAGCAGCACAATCCCCCCCATACAGAAGCTCACTGCCAGAGAGGGGAGACACAGGTGTCCTCATCATGGCAGATGTCAGCCTTTCCACAGATACAACAAACAGTGGCATTTTGGGGATGGTTTTGTAGACAGCTCATCATGTCCTGAAAGTATAGCAAGGGCAGTGACAGGGATGTGGATTGTATAACATCAATGTGGACACCTCAGTTCTTTCTCTCTCTCACCCCGAGAAGTCCTGTCTGGAGCTCCTGTCTGGGCAATGGGGCAAAAATGGGCGCTCACTATCGCCGCCCTGGTGGGCCTGTTTAAGCTCTTTCAGAGGTGAGAGACTCACCAACAGTGCAGTATCTGTATTTCAAGGGGTTACATAAAAGGTTGATACTGATGTGAGTGAGAATATCTGACGCAATATTTTTTTGGATAAAAAAAATTCTAAAATAAAACTGCCAGTGTCGTGGTTGTGAATAATTTTAACCCATGGTTGGAATGCCTGGTTTTATTGCTAATCTGTGCCAAAATCTCAGGGAGAAGACCCCCTTCAAAATCTGCATTGCCGATTAAAGATCAGACTGCACATTTCCCATTTCAGAACTATGAAATTGGGTGACACTAGCCCACACACCTGAGTAATAGATATAAATCAGTCTCATGACATTTCGGTGCCATTATGCATAGAAAGGACAGCACCTGTAAAACTGCTTGGAAAATTTCAAGGCAATTTCATCTTCCCAGAGTTAATATCTAAATTATACACGTAGATAATGTTGCTTAAATGTCAATCCATCAGCTAAAAAATACCTGCTGTGTGGCCTTCTTGGGATAGTGTGTGACTAACAGCAAGGATGATAAGCGTGACTGACTCATGTGACTTCCGTCAGCTGACCTGAGAGGCGGCTCTACCAATGGTACGAGTGCACTGTTAGAAATAGGGAAAAAGTTCCCAGGGACGTGGAAGGGAGAGACCAGATGCGATCGTGAACTGAGGGCTCCTGTGGCCACTGAACTTTCCAATTCCAGGGCTGCTGGTTTAAATTTGGAACCAGCTCTGTGTGAGTTAGCTGTCCTCTGTGGTGAACTGGAAGGAGCCTTGCTTTGTCTGTATTTTTGTATCTCTCATTACACTGATGCTGTTATGCTGGATAAGTTCTTTGGGAGCAAAGATGGATGGATCGGAAGCAGAGCTTGCTGAGAAAAAACACTTCTTGAGAAGATTAGCCACAACACTGTAAGTGCGAGGCAGCTAGTTTCTCTGTCAAAAATAAATTAAAAACGCTACTTTATCTGTACAGCAGATGGAGCTATATTTACTGGAATGTACCTTTCCACTCTGGTGCTTTGCCTGTGACACATCCTCTTCCTGTTGAGTTTGTGTCATGTCCAGTGAGTTCAGTATGAGGGGACCAGCCTGCTCGTTGCGAGCGCTGACTGAGATTCAGAGTCACATCTGCTGGCGGACCTGCCCTTCCACCGTGCTCTCCTGCGGTAGCTTCCGGAAGCAGCCGCTGTACAACACGGCCAAACTGTCAAGCATAATTCTGCGACATTCCGTCTCCTGTTCAAATCCGCTGATCCAGTTGGAGTCACAGTGATTCTGAGCCAATCCCAGGAAACACAGCATGTGAAGCACCGGTTCATTGGAGGGCAGGGAGACTGACCTGTTTAAGCGACAAAGGTAATTCGGGGTCAGAAATTCGTGCCTTGCTGTGTGGTTTGGCCTCAGGAGGACAGCAGAGCAGCCAGGAGGCTGTGTGAACACGGGGAGAACATGCTACCTACACGCCCAGAGCTGAAACCGAACGCCCACGTGTGATGCAGCAACCCTCCCCACGCCGCCATCCATCTGTTGTTATGACATTTACTCCCAAATGCAGCTATTTTTTTTGTTTTTACTGATTGCATTTACATCTTGTTATTCAGTGCAACCATCAAGCACAAAAACGCACTAAAGGAAAGATGGATGATAGAACACATTTGGAATGAAAACCAATGCATGTTATTTTACTCTGTTTTACTATAGAGGTACTGGATCATTAGTCTTTGCTTTGATTCAGTTTGGACCCTCAGGATTCTATGGCTCCACCTGCCAGAATATTTATGCACCCCCCCCCCCAGGGGAATGTCCCCACTCACCCGAGTGACAGCAGGCTCGCTTGTGTCAAGCCGTTTTTGGTCAGAGGTGCTGTATGAGGCCTGTCTGTTGTTTGTGTGTTTTTATTCTTTTATATGGGCATGCCCCCCCCCAAAGTGAATCCCATCTGCTTATAGCAGTTTAGGCTCAATCCCCAGACCCCTCCCTTCCATGACTCCATGCTCACTCTCACCATCACGTGACCACCCCCCAGCTGCATCGCTGCGCCTCTCACTCAGCACCTTAATTCTCTTCATGCTGTATTCCTCATCACTATTTTCATTTTAAACCCATAAAATGTATTTTTACACGAGAGATGCTATGCTCAGTGTCACAACAACAAGCCCTGCAGGATTAAATCGGTCAGCTGTAGTCAATTCCTTAACCCATTGCTTCCGGTCCTTGGGGACCCACAGACAGTCTATGTTTTTGCTCCCTACTAGGAGCTGGGAGGTAGCAAAAATGTGAACTGTCTGACAGGGAGCTCGGTGAGAGCAAAAACATGGACCGGCTGTGGGTGCCCAAGGACTGGATTGGGAAACGCTGCCTTAACGTACTACACTGTTTGTTGGGGAAGAAGTCCATCACAGGGCACACGCTCACACATACCAACAACCAGTTTTAGATGCACCTAACTTTCTTTGGAATGCAGACGAAGAACATGTAAATTCCCCACACACAGAGCAGAGGCATGATTCAAACCCCCAGCCCTGTATGTGTGAGATGACAGTGCTACCCACTGAGAAACAGCCCGGGTTTTATAAAGCTTTCGTAAGAGTCAAAGCTGCATTTGCATGTCCCAAGGCAAGTTTGAACCAGAAAGGAAGGCTGGCTTCACGTTGAAAAACACGGAAGAAGTCTTGGAAACGGTGATATCTCGGGTCGTGGCGGTTCCTCGCTTTGGCAGTATTTGATATATTATTTTTTCTGCTTTTCCTTCCTGGCTGTCATTGTTCAGCTCGATGCGCCGTCGCAGTGCCTTTAAGCGCTGTATTATGAAGGTGCGGCGTGACGCAGCGCGGGGCTCCCCGGGGGCGCGCCGTCTTCCCCCTTCCCCGCGGCTCCGCTTCCCCTCCGGATGCCGCTGTTTGTTCGCCGGCGTGCCGCCGCACTAATTTACTTCCACTTCCCGATTCCCAGTGCCGCCCTTTCGCGTTTGCTCGGCTCCGGGTGCCCTCACCCCTCCACGGCATCTACGTTTCGTTTTTGATTTGTGGGGGCGTCGGATCTTCGCTTTTTTCCCTCCTCGTGTACGGTTCAGACTTCCCGATACGGAAATATAAATTATAAATAAACGAATGAAGTTCACGTACTATGTCGCCTCACAACGGGTCAGGGGGGTAGGAACATTTCACCCCATATTATAACCTCAGTGTATTAAAACCTCTGAATATTAGCTCATAGTACTGGGTAGAGCCCCATGTCCCACAGACCGTGGCTTAGTTAAGTTACTGGTCCAGGAACTGACTCATCCATCATTATTGCTCATAACCAACCCCCCCCCCCCCCACACACACACACACACACACACACACACACAAAAGCACCCACCCACACGGGACACTGAAGACTTGTGGCATGTTTCCAAAGGCTCTCGGAAAAACAACAGCACTGAGCGCCTAAATTACTCCATACAGTTACTTGTGGCGGCCATTCAATCACCAGCCCGGATTTGATGAAAAGTAGGTGAATATGCCTGCTGCTGTGACCTCACCCTCCAGTCCCCGACCTTGCCACCCCCTCTGGCTAAGAAAAGCCCTTGGCCCCTTCAGGTAAGATGTTTCCGGTTGATGTGCAGCCTGGACGTCTCTCCTGCACCTACGGCAGTTTCTGCGGCCTGCTGCTGGTGGCTGAGACGTCACTTCCCGCACGTTGGCAGAAAGGTGGCAGAGTGACAGCCAGTCACACGCTTATTCACACACAGACGCTCACACATCTACACGTTACGGTTCCTCTTTCACAGATAAAGAACTCAGTTGTCATAGAACTCCATTGATCATTAACATTTTGTTTTATTTTATTGCAAATTCACTTGAGTTTCCATAATTCTGTATTGGATGAGAGGTACAGAAGACAAATATAATAAATGAGAGAAAGTATATTCAGGTTTTTATTTTGACGGATTCACACACACAGGGTTTTTGCTAGAGTAATTTCAGATTATATTCCTTTCTGTGAGGTACTTCACCCCCCCAGGTCTTTAACTGCCTTAACTGCTGGTCACAGCTTCCCGCTCACAAACACACCACAGGGTGCCGGGGTGGGGTGGGGGATGGGGGGGGTGTTGGCGCCCATCCCGAGACGATGATGTTCATTGTGTTTTCTGCGAGCTGGCCTCTCCCCCTTCATGTTCCCATCTCTGTTTGAGGGCTGTGAAGGCTTTGTTTAAACGTGCCCCCCCCCCCCCAAACCCCTGTAACACATTATGCATGTCGTGCTGTGCTGCTGATGATTAAGATGTTGCTCACTGGACGTGCCGTTCCATGCAAACGGCGCATGCACACTCATGCAGTGCAACTGCGCATGCACACTCACACATTCACTGCAGTGCGGCTTCTTACTCACAAACTGGGTTCTGACTTTAATATTGACGGGCGGCATAACTCAGGTTACCGACGCGCATAAAACTGTTTGACACAGTACTTTGACATGCCGTTACCTCAGAGCAAACACATTTCCTGCACAGAAACACAATTTTCTGTCGACTTTGCATCTTTTTCCACATCTCAGTGAGCCTTGGGGACTTTCTGGAGGGGTCAGGAGTGACCCTGCTCCACTGGGGCCTGCATCCACACAGCATTACAGATTTCAGCAAGCAGTTATGGTGGGTGAGTCAGTTCCTGAACCAGTAACCTAACTGAGCCGCGGTCCGGCTGTGGGACACGGGACTCCCCCCAGTACTGTGAGCTGATATTCACGGGAGGGAGGTTTTAATTAACCCCTACCCAGCCCTAACCTTAAGCATACGTAACCAAACAAAATACAAGACTTGGCATTTTTTGGTATCGCACCGTGTTTTCCCCGAGTCTGACACAGTGATGCTGTGTGGGAACTTGCCAACCATGGGGTCACAGAGTAGGAAGAATATCTCTGTCTGTTACCAGTTCTCACAGACCTCTAACCCCCTTCTGTGTCCAGCCCAAACCCCCATCCTTCAGAAAATGCACTCCCTCCATCTGTGGTTGGGTCAGGGTTCCTGAACTGGCTCAGACTGAAACTAAACAAGGCAGAGGCAGAGAGAACATGCTCTGAACTTTGACCTGCATCCAAGAAATGTGGATGTAATGATGCTCTTTCAAGCTGGCAGAAATCTGTTCCACAACCCTGATTGATGGACATTAAATTCCTCATTATTCAGTTCCCAAAAAAAGGAACATTTTCGACGAGTGATGCAATCTGATTTGATTTCAGATCATGTCCATGTAAGCCCATCAGAGACCTTCGCTGAAGAACATGCTCCTTGTTGGTGCCATTGCAGAGTTGCGAGCAGTTAATGAGACTTCATGCTCTGCTTATATAATGAGTTGCTGGCTACTCAGGAATTTGCCTTAGATATGTCTACATTTCTAATGGATAATTTATAGCCTGGCAAAATTCAAAACAGCATTTAGATCCTTGGACTAGTGAGATCAGAAATTGAAGATCTGGCAGCCAAACACTATTAAACGCCTGCCAGAGCACTGGACTGGGGCAGTGTGTGGCTTGCCATCTTAGTGAGGTATGAGATACACTCTTAAAGGGGCACCAGGTGGTCTGCAAGGGCAGCAGGTGGTCTACAAGGGCAGCAGGTTTCATGGGATGGGGAACAAGACACCAGAAGGTTTTAGGATTGAGGCACAGAGTGGAGGTTTACTATTGTGAGTGTGGATTTTAGCCTCTAATCAGTGTCCAGCCAGACGTGAAAACCACCGTCTGTTAGTCAGGTCGGATAAGTCGGCTGAGTAAGAAATGCAGTGAGGAACGCCGGAATAATCCGCTGCTCGTTCAGAGGGAAAAATGAAAATACCCCAGGGAAATGCACAAACATCCATCTAGGGGGAGGTTGTTCTACTGAAAATAAGATAAGAGCCTCTTTATTTCACAGAATAAGGCTGATATTCGGCTGACTTCTCTGGAACGTGGTCACACGGGTTCTCGACAGATCGGAGTCGTCCCTGGAGCGTCTCTGATGTGATTCAGGCTACAGGGACTCAGTGGGTCAGCGATGCAGGACTCCCCGCGTCGCCAAGGTGACGGAGTGGCCGCAGGCTTCTTTGCATTTCTTGCTCTGTGCACACCTTATACACTAGGAAGCACCATAGCCGATGGCTCTAGGGACGCCTACTGCCATTTCTTTGCTGACGCTATCCTCGTGGTTAACGACGCAGGATTGCTAAGGATTTGTTCCCCGCAGTGCTGGCCTTGTTACTAGATTAGGCCTCTCTCGGCGACCGTAATGCCCCTTTCCAGTGCAGAAACCCGTCTAGAGGAGATCTAAAAGATTCAGAATGTGTTTCACCAGTGATAACTGGCAGGGATCTTCACCAGGTATTCCTGAGCACTGACTCTGGCCCAAGGATCCCTGAAAGCAAAGACTGGGGGTCACTAGGGAGGGAAAACTTTGGGTCATCTGGAGCACATACAGGGGCGGGGCCACAGGATCACTTGCCCCAGCTGAGAGCTGATTGGCCCCCAGAGTGCCTCATCCCCTGTCACTCAAAGATTCAAAACACATCATTGGCTAATGATAAGGATGGCCCCTTTGCATGAATTATAGCCCTTCTTAAACCCCCTACCTTACAAATCCTAGAATCAGCCCTGGGTCTCACTGGAAGGTGACTGATCTGGTGAATATGGCCCCAGACTATTCAACCTGGTTTGTCTGGTTTGCCTTTAAGACAGATTTGTGAGAGCCAGGCAAATCGAGGGAAGGTGATTGGAAGACCTTATTCTCTGACTGGAGAAGCAGCTTTATAAAACGATGGAGCACAGCGCTGACTCGATTAGAAATGACAGTTTCTGTCTCAGGGTGAGTGATATGGAGGAGTTAGACCTGAAATTAATCTGGACAAAGCTCCCAACCCAGTCCTCACCACGTTTTTGCTCCCTCCCAGCTCCCTATGAGACAGTTCACGTTTTTTATCCCTCCCAGCTCCCAGTAGGAGCAAAAATGTGGACCTGCAGGCCCCCAAGGACCGGATTGGGAAACACTGCACTAAATGTTTCTGTTCTTTCCACTTTGTCCCACTATAGTTTCACTGAAGTCCACGCCACCTCCCAGGCTGATCTCCAGTGTCCACTCCCATCAGGCCTTGCGGTTTGGGGGCACCCTGAAATCTGTTAGCAAAGCACTAACACTGGCCCCCTTATAGCTAAAGAGTCATAAACTCTTATGACCTTCCATGTTTGACGATGACCCAGGGATATGTGCTTGTGAGTTGCGTTGGGTGGGTCGGCGGTGTTGGGGGGCAGTGCACCCGCGGGAGTGTGTCCTCACATGCTGCAGTTTCTTTGGTAATGCAGTGGGGGGGGCAGTGAACCCTCGGGGGGGGTGTTACTTTGGTAATGCAAAGTCATCTCAGGAGAGCAAGGGTGTTTCCCTCAAACTGTCGCTATGTACAGTTTCAACTTTCTGCTGAAGCCCCGGCAAAGACAGGGGGGATGGTGAGAATTCAGAGAACACATACGTGCGCTAAGAATCGCGCAGAACCGCATAAAAATATTATTATTGTCTATTTGTAAACGGCAAGGATGCAATGCTGGTAAAAATACAGCAATTAGCTAAGTGTATATATGTAATTTAACCACTAGGTGTCAGGCCATAGCAGGGCAGTTTTGTCAGTTTTGTATAAACAAATTTCACGTTTGTGGTTGTTTTCGGCATTAAAAATATTAAATTCATATTTTTAATTGTTATTTTTGAGGAAATGTAACATACAAGGGTCAACACCATGACAAATTATGGCTAACGCTGTGATCAAAATGCAGTTTTACCACGGATATGGTATCTAAAACCGTAACATATATTTACCATCGATACGTTTCTCTGTGTGCGGAGCGGTTGACGATTCCTGCTCACACGTGCCGCTACTTTGGAGGTGACGTTCAGGCCACTTCTCAACCATCCGTAGGGTAACCAGATAATCCATGCCAGGGAGGACACTCTGGGCTAGGACAACCATTTCAATTAAAAGGACCTGGGTTTCACTTGAGCACTGAGTTCTTGCTGTGTGCTGATTGGTCAGTCTCCTATAATCATGCATGTGTCACTAATGTTAATGTGAAACAGCTGGATGAGTCTTTCAGTCAAGGAAACAAACCAGTCAAAGCACAAGAAGAGTTGAACTATTTAGCCGAGCACAGGAGCCTTTCAGTTTGAAAGTAGTTTGTAAAACCCGAAGTAGCTCAAAGTGTCCTCCCTGACATGGATTATCCGGTCACCCTAACCAACAGCGGTATGCCCCCGGACTGGAACAGCGATGCCGCACCTTCTCGATTTCAGACTTTAGGGTGCTGATCCAGTTTTCGCCGGTATGCTACAGATGGACTTCCGTGATTTTTTTTTATCGCGGAACAGAACTGCATTTTGTAACAGAAAAAAGTTTAACCCGCTCTCTCCTTATTCTTACAATCTGTAGCTTTTTCTTGACGAGAATTTTAGATTTATGACATAAATGGTAGATAAATGATATTTGTGATCAGAAGATCATGTGGGTATTCTGCTGAAGGCAGACTTTAATTTTTATTTCCTTTCCTAAACTGTTCAAACACTTTTATCTACCGTATACCGGAGACTGTTTGTCCAGCCTTTAATAGTTAAACATTTTGGTCAAGAATTAATAGAAATCACATTAACAGGAGTTTAATTCATAATAGGCCTACAGCTTGTAAAGTAATATGAGTCTAAGGTGTTTCATGTCTACAATTACATGATCCATATTTAGCAACATACATAGGACACGCGTGCTGTCGAGGAGAGGACTATAGGCCAAAGTGCAGTTAGGCTGAACTTCCAGTGAATGCTCAGGTACAACAGTAAGGTATCCTGGAGCAATTCAGGCGAAAACGAGTCTCAGATTGTCAATTTTTGGGATTCCTCACTTGGCCTTCCCAGCATTCTGAGGTCCGTTTCCATGGCACCAAGGATGAACCAGCCTCTTAACAAAAGTCTTTGTCCAATGGAAATTAATTCTCAACCACTTATCAGCTGTACAGCTGAATCATACACATTTTAGACTAAGATAATACATCTTCAAGAGCAAGGGCGTAGCCTTGGGTATGGTCGATAGGGGTGTGTCCCTGCCAATATTTGTGGGAGTACCATGTGTGTTTATGGGGGGGGGGGGGGGGTTTGGGGGCTGATTTGGTCCCTATAGTGTTGAAACCAAAACCACACCCTTATGCAACAGAGTTTTTGGACATAGTCACGACTGCATCTGTTGTGGGTTTAATTACCCCTGCTTGATTTCTTGTTTTTTTAATTAGATTTTTTAATTAAATTTGATTTTTAATAGCTTGATTAAACTGTGGTGGACTGGCTTTCCATTTAGGGGGCACCGCACTGCGTTGGCTAAATGCTTATAGAAAAGTAAAGGACGTACGGGTGGTCGGATTGACCCGGCACTAGCTTCTGCTAGTCTGCATGTACACCAAACCAATTAAAACAAAACTATTTCAGATTTTCAAATAGTGTGGGAAACTCAAACACACTGGGGACGTGGGCAGTGGTGGCCCAACGGTTAGGGAAGCACACTTGTAATTGAAAGATTGCTGGTTGAAATCAAGGTACCACTGAGGTACACTGAGCAAGGTAACACCCCCAAGCCCTGCTGCCCGGGCGCTGAATTAGCTGCCCCCTGCTATGTCACATAAGGGTTAAAGGCAGAGAACACATTTCTCTGTTGTGTACTGAGTGCTGCGGTGTGTCTGATTACCTAATTCTACAATTCTAATTCACATCTCAGCTCATTCCCTTTTTCAGATTTCCTGAAATAGAAGCTGGCAGCTCGCACAGCGTCTCGGCGCCGCGCTCTGCAAAGAAGACGCTCCGTGGAGCTGCGGAGGAGGTCAGCTGCCAAGGATACCTCAGGCCGCACAGGAAAGTTGACAGCATTCACTCAGAGTCCCGCGGGGAGCGCTTTTACCCAGAATAACACTTCAAAAGAGTCTCAAAGGCACCATTATATTCGCAGGGCCGAATTCTGTTAAAAGGAAGTCTGCAAACCGGAGAGAGAAAAAAACATCTTCCTAAACATCTAATAAATAATAAAACGTGAGCAGCGTGTTGAGTAAGGCTGAATACAGACAGACAAACACAGAAACACCTGGGGTGGGGGGGGTTGTCTGCATTAAATACAAGTTTTCAAGTTTTTAGACCCAAGCTTCGTATTTTAAATACAGGCCTTATACTCTCATATATACAGATACATACACGAGGTCATAGATTTTACACAGATTCAGATTCAATCTGTAGTGGGGAGGTGGGGGGGGGAATCAGTTTGTTACCTCAAAATGGGAATAAAGGCTGATTACTGCGGATTAAGGCCTATGAAGTGTGAACGCGCAAATATAAACATCAGACCTGGTCTGTAGAATCAAATACAAGAAATCTTAACCTTGCAGGTGCTGTTTATGTAGCGTGGTGTTACATAAATACAAGTCGAAAGCCAGGGAAGACAAAAGCGAACAGGAATTCTATTAATTTCAGACTTAGCAATGTCAATAGCAGTAACAAAAACACTTGTAGCGTTTTTTTTCCCTCGTTGGTAGCGTGGGAAAACGAGCTGAATAATCAGTCACTCCCATTTAGGAAGTCGTATACTAACCTACAGTAAGTCAACCACGCAACTGGACGCTGACCATTCCAGGGGGTGTATGTATACCGTCAGGGGAACTTCTGCTCAGAAGAGCGAGGCTTTTTCAACTCAACATGGATGCCCTTTGGCTTACCCATACCCAAAATAGAGTTTTTTTTCTGTTTGCTAAATGTGTTTCATTGCTATTGTTTTTGGAGGGAGGAGGAAGCCCAGTGATCCTGTTCAGTGTATTTTCACATGGGCACTCCGCCACCGGGGAACCTCATGATCCGGTCTTATAGCAAAACAGCCCCCTATAGAGAGGTGGGCACACATGGGTTACGGGGTATAGCTACTGCCGGTTTGTAGGGCTGGGTGGGAACCTGGGTCTCATGTGGCATCACAAGGGGATTGGACTTACCAAAGGGTCGTGAATTTTCCCAGAAAACTCTGTAAGCTCCGGGCTTAATGGGGCTGCTTCCACCTGCCAGGGTGCTTCAGTGTGAACTGACCCAGAAAAGCTCCATTGCCAGTCATACGACAAATCCCTGGGTCAAAGGTCAGATTCAGTGGTGCCATTCTGGAGAGCCGCTTTCTCCTTATCAGATTTTTCCACAGTGGTTGGGGTGCTGGCCGCATCTGCTACAGTTTGGGGAGGTTCTCCTGTTCATTTCAACAAAATAACCACGAAGGTGACGTGACACATCTCGCACGTCGTATACTAGTGTGTGACTCCCCCCCTACCACCCTACAGCTCATCCCCAACCCCCACCCCCATCCTACTAACCACCTACACCCTCACAAAAAAGACCCACTGTCTAAAAAGGGAAACGTTCTTCACAGGAATCGGAGAGTAATAAGCTTTTGTAATCACCTCTAACACGCTGAATCGAGTATCTGCTGTTCAACCACAGGAGCTCCACTGTCTTAATACAAATAAGGAAAATTTGACTGTCCCATAACAGCACAACTGGATTCTGTCCACCTGAGCACTCAAATGTCGATGTTGATCTAAATCAGTATGAAGCTTTTCTATGAGTCATTAAGCCACACTGCTGCAGAATGAGGATGTGTTTATTTGATACCTACATTACCTGTGAGATTGCATGCTCTTGACAAACGACCACAAAAATGTCTTGAAATAGCTCCCGATCAGTTGTTCCAGGAAGTTAGGCATGTTAAGGATCGCCAGAAATACGACTTTGTGAATTGCTATTTAGACACAGAAATTGGATTCATAGCATTAAGTTGCTGGTTCTGGAGATCCCAGAATATTTAAGTACTGTATCGTTAAAATTTCATGAGTTTTCCTCAGTATTAACAATATTTCTGTTGTAAATCTTGTGCCACTAAACTTCTGATCAGGGTCTGACCAAAAGCCCGGGTGTCAATCAATGCAGGATAACTAACGAGTTTCAGAACGGTTTCTGGAGAGTTTAGCAGTTCAAAATTACAACTGAAATCAATTCTTGAGGTCTATTGGTTTCACAAATACCATAACTTAACGTACGTTTCGGGTAACAGCAGTTATACGGACCATTTATTACTTACTGTACTAATTTCTAATCCAATTCAACCCAGGCCGTAAACTGAAGAGAGAATTTCCATGTTCAGCGTGATTGAATGATAGGCATGCTTTATCCAATTTGTTAAAAGTGTAATAGAGCTTAAAAATAATGTTGAAGATTTTAGCATTGGTTCCCCATACGACAGAAACCATCACGACACAAAATGGAAACAGTCCTACAGATAAATTTACTGTATTCCACTGCTTTAGACTGAAGCGTCTCTAATTGCTTCTTGTTAAGATTAGAATCCTTTTTTTTTATATACTTTCCAAAATGTCCAGGATACTTTTGACACGTCGGATTATAACGTCCTTTTCCCGTTTTATACGTAGGTACCGTATAGCTTTCGTTGCACTACATTTACCGCAATCCTTTGCGGTAGTTGTTTGTTTCCGGAGATGGGGGATCCCCCGCGGAACGTCACGCCCCCATCCCCTCTCGGCCCCGCCCCGCACTGCCCGCCCCGCCCCCGCCCCGCCGTGTTGTCGGGATAGGTAGGAAGTCGGTAGGACATGGGCTGAAACGCGAGCGGCGGATCGCGGCGGATCCCAGACATTGGTGCTTGGGTGAGTGCACCTGAAAGCCCGATGTACTCGGTTTTTGTGTTCCGGTATCTGTCCTTGACATTAACGAACACATATTTAAACGTGTCTTGTTATAGACGCGCGTGTGTGTTTTGGGATTATATAAGCGCGACGTTGTAATCGGTGCCACATAGATGTGCCTGTGCGTGTCAGGATGAAGTTAACATTATATGCATGTCGGTGCATGAAATCGCAATAGGGGGAGGTGTTCTCGCCAAGACGGGGGTCGGACTCGGTGCTTAGCCTTCAAAGGCCCCGTTGTCGTTGGCCAGATTGCCGCCACTCAGCACCCGAATCGGTGACGAGACCAGCAGCCGAGATCGTTGAAGTTTTCAGCCCCTTTAACTGGGCAGGACGATAAACGCAGCACTGTAAGCTGAGTTTTACCCTCCGGTGTGAAGGTATCGTACCTGTGGGGCTGCGTGCGCTTAACTGGGAAACGGGGAGCTATGCCCTGCTCTTTTACAAGGCAGGTACGCGCCGGTAATCGCTGGGCATTACGCCCGATACCTTTTCCTTTAAGGTGACCCCCCCAACCACCCCCAGAGGGCGAACAATCCCGACAGTATTGCGCACGGTGTGGTCGGGAGAATGTGCCAGATGGCCTTCAGCATCTCGCTCTGCCTTGCGGTCACAGAAATTCACTGATACTCGCATACGCATACAGGTATGTGTATTCTAATATGTATACCCAGAAACGTATAAACATATACATGCATGATCAGATATAAACACGAATACCTATATGTAGACGTGTATCCATATAGACGTGCTCGTACATATAAACGGAAATGTTCATATACAAACGCATACGTGCATATCTATATGTGTTTGTTTATATATATACACATACACTGTCATGTACCCAGAAGCACGGTTGAGTCGGGAAGCGGCTCCATCTGGGTGACCGTGCAGCACGTTTACAGTTAACAGCCCCACTGCTCCTGGGAGGGTGAGAGTGGCCTTGGGCGGCACGGCCGCGTCCAGCCGACCGTGGCTTTCGCTGCTCTCGGTTTATTATTGCCGTGTACCCTTTTAGCAGATTGGATTTTTAAGACAGGAAGCATATTTCTCCGATGAGTGCAGCCAAATGGGGAGGTTTTCAGCATCTACAAGATAATCGTGGAGTTTGTTTTTGCTGTTGTGTTGCTCAAAACAGCTGAAAAGATTAATTTCATGAATAGTAAAGTTGTACATTCAGCGTGCGAATTAAAACATTTAAAAGCTTTGCATAAACAAAGTTTCAATCGCTGATGGATGTAGTTTGGTTAAGGAAGAGCCCGACTCGAGTGTGTGGAGCTCCCGCCGCGCTCTAGGTTACGCGCATGGCCCGGTATAGAATGTGCCTGCCTGGTGCGCGCTTACGCGCGTGCACAAGGACCGGAGCCGCGGTGCCATGAGGCGCGTGTGGGTGCATCGGCTGTTTATAGTAACTTTCGGAGTCTGCGCCCTCACACGCTTCGTGTTTTGGAGCACCGACCGGCACACGCTTGCTGTTAGTTAAATTACTCATCGGCTCGACTTATATTTTTAAATATAATTAAAAAGTTTTTAAATTATACACCCAAAACCGGCATAATATTAATTTAGTTATTCAAATATTAATTTAGTTATTCATAAGGATATTTTATGAATGCGGGCCAACTGGAAAGTTTGAGTCTTCATGCTGCAAGACATGGTTACAGTATTTTTCCTGTTTAGATGTTAGTAAAACTTGGATAGCCTACAGGGCTAGTCACTTATTCTTTTTTTTTAAATATGTGATGTTTTAGTTGTATGCTGCTTCAAATGAGGAAATTAGACTGACTCCTAAATGAAAACTTCTAATCAGCCTAAAAACCAGGTACTTCATGGTTGTCAGTATACTTAGTTGTCTAGTTGATCTTTTTAACCAAAGTGACCTTATGTTTTATTTGTACAGCTGTATGTACAATTCAATTTAAGTACCTCTGTCAAGGGTACAAGAGCATGCACCTTGTGGAATCTGAACCTGTGGTGAGTTTGTTACGAGGCTCCCTACTTAACCACAGCAGCACCTTCCCACCTCTGCTTGTAGAGTCGTTAACTTTTAATGTGCAGCTCGTTTGAAGTAGTGTGTCATCACCGAGGCCACGTTTGTGAGAAAACAGTATTATTACAGTCTTATAGCAGAGAACCAGACGGCGTGATGAAATCAGACTCCCAGCTGCAGTGCTGTGCTCTCGAAATCTGCTTCTGTGGAAGGATTAGCAAAGCTGTAAAAGTTACAGAACTTCAGCCGATACAGTAAGTAAATAATCGAAAGGATGACTTGTGAATTCCGTAAGTTGCAGATACCCAGAACGCCCCCCCTCAGCGCCGTCGCTACCTTCTGTGTTTTGTTTGTTTCTCAGACAAGTGCGAATGATTTATCTCCGGGTCGTATACTGGCTGCAGTTGCTGGGAGTGCCCCAGACTGGCCTGTGGCGTTCACTCCCGTGCTAATTGGGCTAAAGCAGCACCAAGTACGGGCCGTTTGAGCAGATACAAGAGCATCTGATTTGGACGCGTTCCGGCATATTGGCGAACACAGAACACAGTGAAGCAGAGAAGGAGGCAAAGACTTCAAACTCGTGTTCTATGGAGAGAGAGAGAGAGAGAGTCTGTAGTGTCTGGTATTTTAAAGCCTCAGTGATACCCAACTGACTGCTCTGTTAGTGATAATGTCCTGAGACTTTGCTGACAGGACGTGGTTATTTCGGTACCGCATGTACCTATTGTCATCCGTCGGGCCTACGTTCCACCCTGACCCGTCCAAGCACCACGGCTCGCTCCGCTGTTTGTACGCGGGTCCCCTAATTGCAGCAAGCTGGGAAGGCACAGAGGTCACTGTACGTGACCCCCCCCCCGTTCTGAAGTAGGGAGGGGGGAGAAAACAAAGAGGGGCCCCCGAGCACCCCCTCCCAGTGGAGTGCATGTGCTTGGGCAGGCATGAACGCAGGGCAGGGAGATGGGGGGGGGGGGACACACACAACTGGGGGCCCCCTATCCTTCGGTGTATCGCAGCTGCAGAGAGGTGGGATGATGTCGAATATTTGTTTATTTTTAAAGAGTCGGGGGGGGGGGGGGGTGACTGAGCCAAAGAGGAGAGCAAGGCTATGCTGGAGATTGGGTCATAGATTCCGCCCGGCGGCGTCTGCTCATTGGCTGTTGGGGATTGTTAGCGGCCGGCACTTCCAGGCTCTGGGCCAGCACTAGCGGAGTCTGACCCTGCTCCATGCGGGCTGTCCCGGACCATGCCGTCCTACCCTGCCACGCCAGTGGAGGGTCCTGCGTGTGTGGTGTTCCCAGCTTAAAGTAGGTCACAGCCTGTCTGCCGCCACCCGGAGGACGGCCCGCCCCGAGCCCTCTGCGCCAGACTGCCGTTTGTTCACGGCTCATTTTACCCCTCGCCCCCTTCAGGGTGCCATCTCTATGCCTCGGGGACTCATTTTGGTGTTGTTTCAAAGCTGAAACGAAGTGCTAAGCTTACCGTTTGTCTCAGACTTTTGACCAAACAAAGAAAACCAGACCAATTGGCTGCCATTTTTATCCAGCGGTCGCCCACAGGCCTTGGGGGCTCATATTGACTGAGTCTGACTGTTTACTGTAGACGTTCAGATTTATAAAGCTTCCTTTCCAGCACATTTATCCCAAACCTCTCTTAAAGATTTTATAGCAAGACCAGCATTGTTGATTGACTTAACAGCAGTTAATGCTGTGCATTTTTAAAAACAAGGGACAGCCAGAAGACAACAATTTATTATTTTATTAGAGGAGGATAAAATAGGCTGCCCCCCCCCCCCCGCCAGTCAACTTTATATGGGTCTGAATTGAGTCTGTGGCCAGTGTCACAAGGGCCACGAACCCATGCAGTTCCGGACATCCAGAGACCAGTTTGTTAGGCCCTGTGGCTTGCGTTTCACCCTCAACCGCACTGAGGGGCTGTGTCAGCCACACCCCCCCCCAAAACCACTTGTGGATGACTGCTGCCTAGTGTGCTGATTTGATGGTAGACCACTGAACATTGTAGGCTGAGAAACTGTCAGGTCTGTCAGAGGCACTGATAGCAAACCAACGCTCAAAAACCACCATTTTTTTTTTCTGCTTTTCCCACAGAGAGCTCTCTGTCTGATGCTTTAAGGTATTAGGCTTTGAAACACAGTTGACTAATCTACAAAAATCTCTTACTGCTCTCGTGTGCTGTGAGAAGTTTATTTGCATAATAAATCTTAGACTGTGTGCTGCATGTCAGGCACGTCTTTAGAATCTGTCACATATAAATTATTTGAAAGGATTGTTGTTTTAGTATAACAGTAGTTTATTCAGCTTGTTTCTCGGAAAATATCTTTAAAATACGCTATCAGAATGAAATAAGCTTAAATTGGCTTTTGGTCTATTATTTAATAGTATTGTGTCATGGGTCTATAGGTACTCTAAATTTTTTATTTAATCAATGTTGTTGATCACAAACTTGACATTGCTTTGAGCACATGAACCTTCTGTGAAAAGTTCGTTTTTGCCCAAGGGAGAGGATAGTTAGTTTTGTGTTTATATCACAGAATGAATCAGTTTAATCACGGTTTGCTGGTGTGTCGAAAGAGGAAATGCGTAACGTTTTCCTGACTTCGGTTTTTGGAGTTTCACTCCCGGTTCCAGCTAGCAGAAAGGTTTTCTGAAGCGTCCAGGCACTAGCTTTGCTGGGGACACACGCTCTCATGATTTGGGTAACTGTTATTGTGCGCTGAAGTGATGCCTTCACAGTGAGTACTGGGGCAGTGCTGAGTGGGCGGTGCCTGGCTCGCTAAAGCTGCCAGACCGGTTTTGGTAATTGCTCTGGGGACTGTGGTTAGTTACTGCGGTTCAGCTTCCTTTTATGGTCAATGTGAGGAAGGACTTACCAGAAAGATCGGTGTGTCTGTCCACGTAGAGCAGATGCATCTTTCTACGTATGTGGGAGTGTTATGGAGTCCTGGACCACATAGTCTGCCCCGGAGGAGAAGGATCCTGGGGGACTTTGCGTAAATGGCATCACAGTAACCTCCACCAGACAATGTCTTTCAGCATGTGCTTAGACCAGCTGATGTAGGAGTGGTCACGTTCCTATACTATAGTATATATACCACATAACCGGGTCAGGCCCCAGTGCCATAAAATACCACAAAAGCATGTCAGCCCCCTGTGCCATAAGATACCACAAAGCTGGGTGAACCCCCTAGACTTCAGTACACAATAATATACCACATAGCTGGGTCAGCCTTCTGTGCCATAGTATAGCATGAAATACCACATAGCCAGGTCAGCCCACTATGCCGTAATATACCATAATATACCACATAGCCGGGTCAGCCATCTGTGCCATAGTATTCCATAATATACCACATAGCCGGGTCAGCCCTCTGTGCCATAGTATGTCATGATATACCATAGAGCCAATCAGCCCCCTGCACCATAGTATACCATGATATACTGCAGAGCTGATCAGCCCCCTGTGCTATAGTATACCATGATATACCACAGAGCCAGGTCAGCCCGCTGCACCATAGTATACCATTATACACCACAGAGCCAGTCAGCCCCCAGCGGCATCGTATACCATGATTCACCACAGAGCCGGTCTTCTCCCTGGCACCATAGTATACCATGATATACCACAAAGCCAGTCAACCCCCTGCGCCATAGTATACCATGATATACCACAGAGCTGGTCAGCTCCCTGGCGCCATAGTATACCATGATTTACCACAGAGCCGGTCAGCCCCCTGTGCTATAGTATACCATGATATACCACAGAGTCGGTCAACCCCCTGTGCCATAGTATGCCATGATATACTGCAGAGCTGTAAACTCCCTGCACCATAGTATACCATGATATACCACAGAGCCAGTCAACCCCCTGCGCCATAGTATACCATGATATACCACAGAGCTGGTCAGCCCCCTGCGCCATAGTATACCATGATATACCACAGAGTCGGTCAACCCCCTGCACCATAGTATACCATGATATAATGCAGAGCCGGTCAGCCCCCTGAGCCATAGTATACCGTGATATACCACAGAACCAGTCAGCCCGCTGCGCCATAGTATACCATTATACACCACAGAGCCAGTCAGTCCCCGGCGGCATCGTATACCATGATATACCACAGAGCCGGTCGACCCCCTGCACCATTGTATACCATGATATACCACAGAGCCGGTCGACCCCCTGCATCATTGTATACCATGATATACTGCAGAGCTGGTCAGCTCCTGTGTTGGGAGCTGCTAGTATATAAGACAGGAAGGATTTGCCCCGACTTTTGCATTCAGCTTGGTTGTTTGAAGTGTCTGTGGTCCCTTGACCAGGAATATAAGAACAGGGAACTTAAACTGGCCAGTTTTATCTTTATAACTTCCACACCATCATGCCGGTTTCTAGTCCCACCTCTTTCTTCGCCATGGTTTTTTTTGTTCCTGAAATCTTCAGGAAGCAGCAATAAATTGAGGCATGGAGAATGCTCTGACCTTCTAATTTAGCACTGGGGAGGGAGGGGAGAGGAGCAGGCGGCTTGGTGACAGATGGGGGGTGGGAGATGGAGGTCAAGCCACACGTGAAGACAGCTACAGCGTTATGCCAAATCCACACCACCTCGGCAAACCCTGCAGAGACACCATCTCGAGTGTGACACTGGATTCCAGTAAAAATTGCTAGTTCTGGATAGGGGGGGGTCTGTCGTCCTTGAGTTGGATAAATGAGGCGTGTAGATGGTTTGGAATGATGCCCAGGGGACCTGCAAATGGACCAGAAACCACTGGCCTCAATGTCAGACATCACCGAGCATTTTTAAACTGTGTTCCCCTCCAGCGAGGATGGCGCCCCCTTCAGGTAAACCAGTGCTCAGGCTTTTTACTGGCTCAAGAAAATGTATTTGACTGTGATTTCTCTGTCGATTTACCCAGCAAAGCAGGATTTCTGGGTAACCTGTCCTCTGCAAATCACCCAACACCATGTCCAGTCTGAGAGAAGCATTCTAACCACGCCTGGAATTTTATTGAGAGTTTTTATTTGTAACTTGGGGATTGCCGTTTTTTATTTTTCATCTGACAGGAAATTTTTACCGAAATCTTTCCCTTAGCTGCCTTGTGTCTGTTTTGTTCTTTTTCAGCGGTGATGGCGGCGGTGTGTGTGGGTGCTATGATGACACACTAGCGTGTTTTTAAAACAGAGGGAGTGAGTAAATGTTCTCCGAAGCCCAATAAAAATTGCGATGGGGTTTCCCATCTGGAGATAAAGCAAAAGCGGAGGGAGATGAGTGTCCCGGGTCGCTCATGGTCATGCTGAGTGAGCTCATCTGAGGCGAGGCGCACACGGTTCTGTGTGGACGGGGGCACCTGTCTTTGGGATGCGGTGCCATTTGTCAGTGTGGGGTGGTGGGGGGCATATGTGTGGTTCCGTTTCTGGAAGGGGGGCGGGGGCTAAGTTTTCGGGAAAATCTGACCTGGTAAGGCCTCTTCAGGATTCAGCTAAGACCCCCCCCCCGCCATTTAGCGGTGGAATGTGCAGGCGCCGCCGAGATGCCTTATGTGGATCGGCAGAACCGCTTCTGCGGGTTCCTGGACATCGAGGAGAATGAGAACAGCGGCAAGTTTCTGCGGCGCTACTTCATCCTGGACACACAGGCAGGCAGCCTGCTCTGGTACATGGACAATCCCCAGGTAGGCGGCCGTGGGCCCCAGGCGTACCAGCATTGTGTGAATCCTCTGTTTGTTGTTATTTGCCTCTGGGTGAAACGTACAGCCAGTCAGCAACAGAAGCAACCCCCCCCCGCCCACAACATCCTATTCAGTTTGGCACATTCTTGTCAGGTGACCTCTGCAACCCCAAGATATAAATCCCCACCCCACCCCAGCACACACAAACCGTGTTTTGCAGTGTTTGATAGTCCTGGGTTTTGCAGGGTGAGTCCCTGCCTGGGGGGGGGGGCAGATGCAGACTGGGCACGGGGGCATCTTTTATTGATGCCACTCCTGGCTTTCAATTATTCACTCGCACTCTTTTATATTTTCAAAGATTCTGAAACTTTCATACAGCTATACAGCCTGTTCTTTTTCCCTCTTTCTGTTTTTTTTCCAGTCCCTCCCCACCCCCCCAACTCTTCAGTCTTAAAAAATTGTATGTCTACAATAGTTGCTTCACTGTAAACCATGTAACACTAGTGGCCTGATAGTTAGTGATAGGACAGTGACTGTGTTATAGGTGAAGCCTTCTGGCATTATTGGTGCTCAGTGCTGTGATCTCTGACTCTGACCCCTTCTCCTTCTCCCATAGAACTTGCCCAAAGGTGCAGAGCATGTGGGCTCCCTTAAGCTCACTTACATTTCCAAGGTGAGTTCCCACAGGAAACGAACACGCGTAATCAGTCTGCGCGACGCTTAGCCGTTAACTTGCCGTTAACTCTCTCCGTCCTGCATTTCAGGTCAGCGATGCCACCAAGCAAAGACCGAAGGCTGAATTCTGCTTTGGTGAGACACCTGACTGTCTCTTTATAGTCAGATCGTGGTGTGCAGTTGTTTGCCGGGACACTTTCGCTTGTCAAGAAACGATAATGCAAACCAGAATATAATTATTTAACAAAATTTCTATCCATCCATCTTCCTGACACTTCTTCTGAACAGGGTCGCAGGATTAACGAGCGTTAATTAAAAATTTGCACGCTACCAATTGGGTCATACCAAAATGTGTCACGCAGCCCTGAGTTCTGTAATAAGTTTGCCTACACGTGTTTGCTGCAGGTCGTGCATTTTCCCCCGTCAGACGCGACGCTGGGGCAGGTAGGCCTTCGCTTTTAACGGACGACTAAGTGGGAGCAGATGCCCATGTTTTCAGTTATTGTTTGTTGTGCCGTGGGAGGTTTGACGTCTTCGAGGTCGTCTTGAGGTCGTGGTGGAGATGGAGAAACGGCCCGCACTCCGTCCCTTTTCCCCTCGTGGCACCGTCAGGCGAAGCGCGGCGTGAGTTTTCCCGTCAGAAGCCTCCGGCCCCAAACGTCGTCACGTTTTTTCCTGCCAGGCATAATTCCAAAAGCAGTGACTGAAAAAATGGCCTGAAAAATGGCGTTCCTTTTTTTTTATGTCCTTCTGTCGGTTCTGGCTTGGCATGCGTGAGGGGGCCCGTACTGTGGCCTGTGGGGGGGGCTTTCAGAAATCCATTGTCACATCGCCCCCCCCACCCCCGGAGAGCGTGGAGCAGGCAGGAAGATAGCGCACGTTCGGGGCACGCCTTGGTCTGGGAGCTCCCTGCACCTCCCCAGGTGACCACTTAAGAAGCCCGGGCTGGGTGGGGGGGCTGGGACCTAAGAGGCCCCCCTGGGTGAACACGGATGGGGGGTTGTTCAAACATCCTGTGAGTGAAAGACCAGACTGAGCCTGTTTGGCGATCCCTGTGTCACAACGTCCTGCTGGTGACGGTATAGGCTGCCCCCCCCACCCCCCCACCTGGTCCTAGCGGACCCTCAGTATCGCTCCCCGGGGGCTTCCTGTCCGACGGCGTCCGTGACAGCGCTGTTTCTCCTACAGTGCACTGCTCTGGCACTCAATGGCAGGAAGCAGTAGAGGGACCACTGCAGGACCTCATCCTGCTGTCACTGCCTGGGGGGGGCAGGGGCTTAACCAGGATGATGGCTGAGAGCCCACTGTCAAACCGCAGGGTATTTTTAGCTTTGAGCTGTTGAGTAAAACGGGTTTGATTCTTTTTTGAGGGAGTAAAGACGGCCACTCATGCAGGGGATCACAAATGCTATTGGAATGCAGTCACTTCCTTTGCGGGGTCGTCCCTGGAGTGTCTACGGACCTCGGCACTGCGCAACACGCACTGACAGTGGGAGGATTTCAGTGCTCAAACACAGGATGTGTTCCTTGGTGGGAGGAAGGAGCCCCCGTATAGCACGTCTTTCTGGTTTGTGTGTCAGGGTGCGGGGGGGTCCACACACACACATACATGACCTGTTGGCTTCGCAAATGTTTTCTTCTTGGAAATCCTTAATCTCTTGGGCTGTATAGCTACGTATTTAAATGTCATACAGATTGGGTGGCCCAATATTATTTATATAATTGTGCCTCTCCGACTGTGCATTTATTCCTGTCATCTCGACGATAAAGAGGTTTGCTTTGGCGGAAAGGCGGAAAAAGGTCCAAACAAGCGACTGCGAGGCTCGGCGTTGGTGGTGACATGTATAGTCAGTCGCAAGGCCTCTCCAGACCCTGCTCGCCCAGACTCATTGAGCATTGTTTCATACAGAGCGGTTCTGTAGACTCCAGTCTAGCAGGGAACGCCGTGTTTATGTGGGTGCTTGTGCGATTGCACGTTTGCAGGAGCCAGAGAGGGTGAAGAGGCTGACTTTGACTCTCATATGGGCTCATTCAAGCAAAGCGGTTTAAAATGCTGTTTATAAATCCCTGTAACTCTTTCTTCAATTTGGCCTTTGGATATCTCTCGCGTTAAGAGAGCGCCCCCTGGCTGTGAGAATGTCCTGGTTCAGACCATCAGGTGGATTGACTTCTCCCATGATACTCTCCCCCTGCAGTCATCAATGCCGGCATGAGGAAGGTCTTCCTGCAGGCGAATGACCAGCAGGACCTGGTGGAGTGGGTGACCGTACTCAATAATGCCACCAAAATCACAGTGAGTCCCCTCCCTCCAAAAAGTAGTGACACTGATTTGTAGGACTCTGCTCACTGTCGCCGCCCTAGTAGCCAGATATATGAAAGTCCGATTTACCCCAGGGTCAGCAGTCATTGATACTACCCGACTGTATTGGGCTCAATGAACACGCTGCCTACACATACACCAGCTCAGATCCGTCACGCCCTCACACCAGGTTTCTTTACCCCACCACTGAACTCCTGGGATGATGAACAGTGGTGACAGGTGCTCTGGTTCTGCTCTACCCACTGGAGCGGTGGGGGGGGTGACTGCACGGTAAACGGGCTTTTCTGCCTGGTATTTCAGATGGGCACACGGGGTATACCAAAAACATACCCGCACCTGCACTCTGGCATGCCAGCGTGTTGGTCTTTGTCCATCTGGCCCAGTTCTGGCCTGGTTCTCTGAGAGTTTTGCGTGTAAATAGCAGGTGAGGGGTGTGATGACCGTGTTCGTATTCCACCCGGCACGTGATCCATAAGCTTCCACCTCCTTTGCAGGTGCCAAAATCAGGCGACGGGCAGCCCAACCTGGAGGGCCCCCCAGAGAGTAAGAAGCAGGTGTCGTACAAAACGGAGATAATTGGAGGGGTGCCCATCATCACGCCCACCCAGGTCAGAGTTCAGGACCCGTCGGGGCCTTAGCTGGCTGACGATAATGCCTGCTAGAGTTGTCCAAGCTGGTCTTTAAGACCCATAACCCCTCCTGCAGCAAATAAACAGATGCTCACTCTTAGCCTCTTCATCCCCCTCTGCCTCCCCCTTCGCCGGTGTTCCTAGCAGGAAGGCGGGGAGGGTCCAAACGGGCCGGGCGTGAAGCGGTCCCACAGCCAGCATCCTTACTACGTGGGCCGACCACTGCAGGACCACGCGGTCATCAAGGCAGGCTACTGCGTGAAGCAGGGCGCCGTGGTGAGTGAGCGTGGCGTGTTTTGGGCAAGATCAGTGTGTTTCGGTGAGATTGTTCTGAGAGTCATCGCAAAGCGGATGATGGTCCTCCGTCTCTCATCTGTCACGGTCGGCCAGATGAAGAACTGGAAGAGAAGATACTTCATGTTGGATGAAAACTCCATGAGTTACTTCAAGTCAGACTTGGTGAGTTTGAGCGGCGTAACAAGGGTGGCGTGTGTATCTGGGGAGGCTCGGGGTAGGGGGAGTGGTCTAGGCTGTTGGCAGTGAGATCTTTTTGCAGTAGATATTTTGGTGCTTTTTTTGAGGTCTTCTGATGGGAATGACATGCTTTGCACCAAAGGATTCTGGGACGGCATCATCTCCGGCTCCCCTCGGTGCTCGTTTCTCGTTCCCTGCTAGATGCAGCGACGGCCGGCCTGCATATTTTCAGAATGGGGGGCCGGTCTGACCACTGAAGGCTGCAAACCACAAAATATTTTTAAATCTTGAAAAACTATAGACGCCATACCTGTCAGCAGCGTCTTAGACATGCAGGTGACCCGTCGCATACGGTCGTGGTCCAGAACTATGGTGCGGCATCAGCACTGGGCGATTCTGACAGGCTGTGACCGGATGTCAGCGCCCCCTACTGGAGCTCTTAATACCCCACGCATCTTGCTCTATTGGTTCAGATTAATGGTGCTCCGGATTGTGGCAGCGCACGTGTCACATGGCTGTGTCCCGGAAAGGCCGCGTTTATGTGGATAATGTCTGCCGTAGGCAGCACCTGGATTTTGGTTGCCGACTGCCTTCGTCGGGTGGTTTGGCGCGTCTTGACACGCCGGCAGAGATGGCGCCCGAAAGCATTCCAATCGCGGCGAGCGCGGTGCACGTCCCAACCTGCCTGAGCCTTCCTGGCCTTCCAGCAGCACCCAACCACCACGTGGCACAGACGTCCCCGACAGCCAGACCGTGCCAGGCCTGCATTACGCACCATGACCTTGCCGTGGGCTCCTTTCTTTTTATTTATTCGTTTTTTTGCAGTGATAATTACTGGTCACTGTCAGGATCTTTCTGGAGCGTGTGTGTGTGTGCGTGTGACAGGAGGGGAAAACAAATCACGGCTGGGTCTTTGTCCCTGCGGCAAATTTTTAACCTGTCATGTCGTCTGTAGTTGCTGCCAGTGGGGGGGGGGGGGGGGGGGGGGGGGGGCGGGTGGCTTGTGTATTTCTGTACACACGCACAACCTCCCCCCCCCAACAGCCAGTGTTGACACCTACACATTTGCATCATGATTGGTTGCTACTTTACGGGTATTTAAATAGGCAATACAGAGCTGCCCTTGACTGTAAACGTGTGTGTGTGTGTGTGTGTGTGTGTGTGTGTGTGTGATGAGTCACTGACCGCTGCTCCCCCCCAGGACAAAGAACCCCTCCGGACGATTCCACTGAGGGACGTGCAGAAAGTTCAGGAGTGCAAGCAGAGGTGAGACAGCCGCTGTGCACAACTTGTGGATGCGGCCGGGGCTAGTCACACCACAACTCCTGCCACAAACAGAGCACGGTTTCATGCCCACTTCTCTATTTCCAATTCCCCCTTTTCAGTGACATTTTGATGAGGGACAACCTTTTCGAAGTTGTCACCAGTTCCAGGACCTTTTATGTTCAGGTAAGCGCTGCCGTGGGGGGCAGTTAGTGCCCGTTAGCGTTTGTTAGCGCCCGCTAGCGTTTGTTAATGTCCATTAGCATGTGTTAGCGCCCGTGAGCATTTGTTAATGCCTGTTAGCATGTGTTAGCGCCCATTAGCATGTGTGTTAGCACCCATTAGCCTGTGTTAGCGCCCATTAGCCTGTTATCCTGGCTTCTGGCCATTGTGCTATCCCTGTCATAATGATGGCATAATGGTGCGTCTGTCTGTGTGTGCTCTGTAACTCCATCCCCGGTCCAGTCGGACAGCCCAGAAGAGATGCACAGCTGGATCAAGGCCATCTCTGGTGCGATCGTGGCCCAGCGGGGTCCAGGCCGATCTGCAGCCTCCGTACGTAGCGGCACCGCTCTCGTCCGCGCCGTCACTTTCCATCTTAGCTCATTCAATAGTCCTCTGCAGATATCTCCCTTGGTTTGCTTTTGTCTGTTTATTTGCTTGTTTGTTCATTTGTTGGCACCTCTCCCTGTGTCTGTGGTAGTTACACACTAGGCAGGTGGTGGCTATTTCTAAAGGTTCCTCTTTAACCCACCCCTGAGGCAGAAGAGTCAGCTGTCCCCCAACCCTTGGCTCGAGCTCTGCCACTCCCCTCCCCTCTAACAGAGCCTTGCGGTGTGTTGTTCCAGATGCGGCAGGCCAGACGGCTGTCGAACCCTTGTATACAGAGGTATCCGTCTCGAAATGGTGAATGCAGCACGTGTGTCGGCTCCTAACCTCCCCCCCCCCGCTCCGCCCCGCCCCCCTGCTCCAACTCCTCCTCCCGTCTGGTTCTTAACGTAGCTGCGGCGACATCCAGGACCCTAATGGAGCCCCCCCACCTCACCATGGCTTCCTGCTTCCGAAAACAAGGCTGATTCAAGCCATAATAATGGGGGGGGGGGGTGTCTCACTCGTGGCCATCTCACTCGTTCCATCCCGTCCATTCCATCGCCGACCTCACCCCCCTCGCAATTAACTCACCCTGGCGGTACTCTGATAGCAAAAGTCCCGTCCTACAAGACACCCATTAGCCTCATCATCATCACCTACATCCCGATGTACTGTCTCCTAACCAACAAACTGAATGTACATGTATATATTTCCTTCTCTCTAAGGCGGCTGCTTTAACTCGCTTTAATAAGCATTTATCGATTAATCGCTCCGAGGGGCATCTGGCCCAGTGTCATGGGCAGAAGAACTGCCCACGTGCGTTCCACGATACTGACAGCGTACGCTCGTCCGTTGGTGATTCTCCCGAAGTCCCAAAGATTTTTTTGTTTGTTTTGATATCGCTACATTAACTAGGGTTTATTGTTCACAGGACACCTGTTATTGGTCTGATAATTATGGGAGAAGCGAGGCTTCACAGTCTCCCCAAGGGGCGGGATCTCAGTGAGCAATTAGCCAATGGGAAATAGGTTAAACCAACTATTGATTGACAGGATTCTGAAGATGATCAATCCTCAAGATGATCCATCATTCGTATTGGGTCTCCGGCTCCAAGTTCGAGAGTCTGTGGAGTAGTCCAGTACTGCGCACTGTAGTTGCATTGACTCTGAGACAGGGGGCAGAGTAGCCCCCCTCCCCCCTGCATGCTTTTCCTCCGCCCTGCACCACCACCCTCCTGATCTCCCCCGTCCTTACCCTCTGAAGTGCTCTGCCGTTAGGGAAATGGGGGTGCATGCCGTCCCTTACAAAATGCATCTGAACTAGGCTGGCGCTAGGACCCTCTGGGTCACTTCAGCAACGTGGCTCGGAGCTCGTCCCTTTTCGTTTGGTTTTCCTGGCTGCCTGCGTTGCCGTGGAGATGCGTGACAACGAGTGCCTATACCAGGCGGCTGTCCTCCACACGCTCCTGCAATGTGCCCCGACTGGGGGGGGGAGGGGGGGGGCTTCCTGGAGGCCCCTCCACCCCCGCATCTCTAAACTGTCATCCATTGCTTGGGCTCGCTCCTCTGTGGCCTGGCGACATCACTCCCCACCCCCCCACTCCACACTTCTCAATAGCAGATGGCATCGATTCCTTTTTATTTTCCACAAATTAAATAAACTCACAGGTTACTGACCCCAAAGGGCTATTTTGAGCACATTTTGGGGCCGTTGCTCCATGTGGATTTAATCAGTTTCTGCTCGGTACATAAAGCGAGCTCGTAAAGTCAGTATTAAGGCCTGTAAATGTGGTACTGATCTGTAAAAAAAAAAAAAAAAGTCAGTGTCTGTAACAGAGATTATATGCCACACGCCGTCAGATCCCTGTGTAGCGTAAGCTGCCAGGATCTCTGCTGAGGTCCCCTTCCTGTTTAGGTCAAACTGTACCGGGAGCTGCAATATACAGTGACGATGAGAGCTGGCTGGCCCCTGTGGTGGTTCATGCATACACGGTGTCGCTGTCACAGGGCCGGACCAACCATTTTCAGGGCCCTAAGCAAAATTTGATTGACCTAGTTTTCATTCTAACAGGCTGGTCAGATGAGGGCGCCCCCTGGTGGCCACCGGGATCTAAGCAGCCACTTTATTCACTTAGCCACGGATTGCCAGTCTTATCCAGAAAGGGCCTTTGTGTGTGGGGGTTTTCGCTGGACCTCCCTAATAGGTTACTAATCAGAGGACTGATTGGCTAAAGAGTCCTCACACCTGGGTTTGAACAGCTGCCTTAAAGGTTATCCCCAAAACCTGCACACACCCCTGACTTCTGCCTTTAAGGAGGTCATGTTTACCTTTAAGTAAATAAATGTGACGTCCTGAGGTTCCTGAAGCTCCGTGAGCTGTTAGTGTGGTGGATAAAGGTGCGGGTTTGTGAGCCCAGCTTTGCCAGATCCCTAGGGCATTAGGGACCTCGGGTGAAACATCAGGTTAAAACAGCAGGCGTTTGGGTGAAGGTTAAATGAGGAGCGTGTTAGCGGCTAGCTGTAGCCTTCAGGTGGTGAAGATGAGCAGCTGCGGCACGTCAGCGAGATTGCTATCAGCTGCTGTTTGGCTCTTGTTCGGCGCGAGTCGGAGGCCGCGTCAGCGGACGGGCGGGCGAGAGGAAGTCCCGCCCGCTCCTTCAGACGGACTGGCGTCCAGGCGAATGGCGCTTGTTGGCTGAGCATGAGCTGCGTCTCATTGCTGTTTGCTAACACCTTCTTCTCTTTCTTTCTGTTTTCCAGTTGTCAGATCATACTAACACTGAGCACAGCCCCCCCCCCCCCCCCCCCGCAGTGCCTCGTGCTCTCTGGGTCTCACTCACTGCATCTTGTGTCCCCAACCCGCTCTCTCTCTCCCCCCTGCCCCCCCCTTCACTCTCTGCAGGAGCACGCCGACCACCACGCCCCTTCTGGTTTCTACTGCAGTAACCAGGCCCCCCCCGTGCCTCGCTCGCCTCTCCACCCGACATCGTCCCCACCCTGCCACCAGCGCTGTGGGAACGCCCTCACTTGTCCCCCAGCTGGGTCCCCACAGCCTGGCCTGGGACAGCGAGGACTTCACGAGTCTCCTGCCCCGCTCGCGGCTGTCCCTGCCGGAGGCCGCCGTTCGCCCTCGCCCTGGAGACGCCGCGTGGTAGAACCCCCGCCTCCCCCGGCGCCGCCCGGCTCTGTGGACGCAGACTTGCCAATCACACAGGTGTGACCCCACCAACCCACTTTCTGATTGGCCGTCACCAGGCCAGCATCACGATGGGGGTGGAGCAACCAGTAGGTGTATATAAGCAGCCGAAGAGAGGGACAGGGGACAGAAGGTGGACCGGACTACTTTGGACCTCTTCCGAGATCCCAGGCCGTAGGTGTGACAGTGCAGAGTGGATTCCTCCTTTGTCTTAATCTTCTTTATTCCAAATTCATTTCATCTGGGTCCTTAATCTTAGGTCACAGGGCAGTGGGACGACTGGGCCTTCAACTCCTGAGCGTTTTCATTATTTTGTTATTTCTTGTAATTCTTTTTGTGGTTGTTTTGGTATAAACCAAGCAGAGCTGTAAGAAAAAATCTCATGTGGTACTGGCACAAGTTTAAACAGTGACGTTTTAACCCAAAGATTCCTGCAAATGTGTCATAAATCTCTCATTCAGTGTTTCGCAGTGCAATCCTTAGGGACCCACATGTCCATGTTTGTGCTCCCTCCGAGCCAGACAGCTGGGAGACAGCCGAGAGCTGGAAGGGAGCAAAAACATGCACTGTCTGTGGGTCCCCGAGGAAAAACTGCTCAGATTTATGAACTTTTTTTTGGGCTTCTGGGACATCCAGACACCCTGAGTCATTTAAACATTGGACAGTTTGTAGGGAAGAGTCCCTGTCATTTACAGCGGTGCGGATGCCCAAGTCGTCATGCCTGTGAATTTACTCTCTGAATCTGTAACACTAAATGTAACGCCAGGCGACCTTGATGAAAATGACGCATTTCTGTGCTGTCACCACTCTGTCCCATTATGCTTTGGAAATTCGCCGTAAGAGTCGTAGGCACACAGCGAGAACGACTCGCACCACTCTGGATTTTCCGTGCGACCGCCTGTTTCCAGTTGGCATTTAGTGTTGCTTTACATACACAAAAATGTTCTAAGGGCAGAAGGAAAAATGATTGGTTCAGAGAGATTACCAATTAGACCATAGAAGAGGTGGGTCCAACCAATCAGATGTCTTAGCCCTGCCTCCTCCAGTTGCTTGGACCCAGCTACTCTACAATCTGATTGGGTCTGGACCGATCATTTTTTTTCCTTCTGCCCTCAGAACATATTTGTGCAAGTAAAACTCCCACGAGCTCCACACTATCACTAAATGTCAATCATGTTCACCACTAATAGGTCCCCAGGAGTGCTTTTGGTCGCCCTCCGTCAAGGCAGCTGCACCCCCACGCTGATGTGTGAGCCCTTTCAGAAAGGGAGAGAGAGTGCAGACCCAGGGGTTTTGTGGGGAGAGCTGGTAATATTAGCTGTAGCGTAGCTGTCTTTTTTTGTGAATATATTTTAGTACAGTTTTAATGAGTTTAGTTTCTGTTTGTTGGGGTGGGGGTGCATTTTTGTGCCTGATTAGTGTTATTGGCTCCGCCCCTTGATTTTTTAGTCGCCTGTGACTGTTGCACAACTTCCAACTGTATAGCTGTAAAGTGCCTGCATTCTTTATATATAAAACAAGCTATTTTAATCCTGTTTTTTTAAAATACTATAACTGTGTAACGCATCCTCAGATAAATGTGCATTATTTATTACTCAGAGTTTAAAATAAATCAGTGAATCTCTGATATCTGTGTCCATTTCATCATGCATGATAGCCATTTTAAGGGCTTTTAGTTGGTGTGTTTTTATCTCATTGCCTCATATTTCCAAATTTTAAGATGGCTGGCGGTAGCTTTGCTGTCTTTCCTGTCAGTTGTTCCGTAGAGGAAGATGAGAGGGGAATCTTTGGTGACGCACTGCCATCTAGTGTCTAAGGAAGCACAGACCGCATGACTGTCTGTTTGCCACACGTTTCATTTGGCCTTCGCACCGTTCAAAGATAATATAAATATTTGGTAATTAAAATTTTTCCACAGCTGTTTATTTACTTGACATAATTGTGCTTCAGAATCTGCATAATGAGCTTTTACACTTCTTGTGTGCTTCAAGTCTGACTCGTCGCTTTTGTTGCACTGCCCCCTGCTGGGGGCTTTCTGCTCTGACTCCAGAGTCATCTTTTCCCTTGTTTCCAGTTGCATCCGATTTCTGTAGGTGTAAGTGCTTCTGCATATAGATTTGCAGCAATCCTGACCTTCCCCAAGGGACAATAGGGCATTAGACAGCGTGTCCATTGCAGAGGGAACTTGGTCATTAATTTACGTGAGATCATGCATTTTGGATTGTGGGTGGAAACCTACAGACCTGGACACTCAGCTGTGAGCATTTCTGCACAATCTAGTAGCCCTGACTCCTGGTTCTCTTCTTCTGCTTGCAAATCAGCAGAGTGCGCCTCTGAAATGACTTTTAATGTGAGTTATATTTTCACAAGAAGTTCACACTTCTGGTGGTGTGACCAGACTTCTTTTAAACTTTCCATGATGGATGATAAATCTGTCAGACTCATTCCCCAGGAGGCCTGCATGCATGAAGGCAGGCCATCCCTTCCCTTTCTGATAGTCTACCTGGCAGACCTACCAGCTAATTCGTCCCTATTATCCAAAAAAGTAATTACTTGGTACTGCAGGCAGACAGCTATGATCTGCCGTCATTTTTATAAGCGAATAAATGAATTTTGGTCAGATCCTTGATCTGAGGTCTCTCTGTCCTTCCTGTGTCTTTATGAAACGTAAAGACCTTCCTGCAAAAAGGGTTTTAAAAAAGGGTTTAGGGTAGCAGAATGTGAAACAGCAACATCAATTATTCACCACAGCTGCAGAGCGTTGTGGTTCTGAGGGCGCGTGGTACTGACTCATCGCGGAGAGCTCCCGGCCAATAGCAGCCGTGGGCCAGACAACAAGCCCCCCTCCCTTTAGCCATCAAGTCCGCCCACTGTTTCGCTCTTGACATCTCTGTTCTCCCCAATATAACTAAAAACAAAATGAAAATATCGAAGAATGTGCGATTAATTTGTTGGTCATGAATACCTTTAATATCATGGAAAAGGGTCTTTAGGGTTGGTTTTTTTTTTTTTGAACAGTTACTGTGGAACTGCATGTTTATTAAAGAAGTGAAATTAAGAACATGAATGGAAGTGTGTTCATCTCAGGTCATGTGATTTTTTTTTTGTTTGCTTTTGTAAAAGCTATAGAAACAGAGATGCATAGCATATGACATGGCAGGTCTGAAGCTGTTTGCTGGATACGCACATAAACACAAGCAGTTGGCAGATATCACACAGTGCACTTAATTCCCCCCCAATATCAACCCCCTGCCCAGACACGCTGCAGACCTTCAAAAGCGCTTCGGAGATACTGGCAAGAGCGGGTTAGCGGTTCTTGGGGCCTGGTTTTGCACTGGTGTTCTCACTGGTTCGTTTTGGGATGCTGCAGGTCACTGCTCTTCCTAATGATGTCTCAGCCTTCCTGGGGGAGTTGCCAGGTTCTCAGGCAGATAGTGCCGGGTTGGTATCGTGACAGCTCCAAGTCAGCATTGTGACAGCACACAGCAGCC
>JAODJU010000041.1:12473450-12508524 GCA_026776725.1 Gnathonemus echidnorhynchus
CACCCAGGCGGTGCCTGGCGGCATCATGGCCTGCTTCTGTGTCACACTTGCTCGGCTGTGGCCACTAGATCTCTGACTGGAGATCCTCCACGATGAAGATCATGATGATGATGGCTGGAACAGCCAAGCACATTACATCAAACTGAGTGTGACTCGCTCACCTCGCTGCCGAGGCACCTTGGGTTTCCCCCGTGTCCCAAAACGAGCCCGTCGTCCGGGACGTGGACCAATCAGATCCCTCTCACAGCACAACGTAGAACAGTCACCTGACTCCTGTACACTGCACCATCCTAGTCAGTTAATCCTCATTTTAACTCATTTCAGCTACGTTTTGGGGGCCAGACTGATTCACGCCAGACACTTTCCTGTGCTGCTTCTCGGGATCTCATAAACAGCCAAGTCTGGAGTCAAGGGACCCCGACCGCATAAAAAATATGTCAAGGGCTGTAAATCTCATCAAACAAATGAGAAATAAATGAGGATTTAGAGGGTCTATGTGACACCGAGGGGTCAGCAAGGCCCCAAAAGGGTTCTGAGCTGTGGTTGTAATATTTTAAAAATAATCTGGAGGAGCTCAGAAGCTCTGAGAAGGGTGGCTTACACTTTGGCCAAACTGTGGAGGCAAAATGGGACATCACAGGAGACAAAGAGGGGGGTTATATGAGCCGGGAACTTTGACAAGCCCTAGCTGTAGAAATGAATTAGTGTGCTAAGGTACTTCAAGCATGTCCCAAACGCTGCTCCCTAATGATACAAAAGACCCGGTAAACTGTAACCGAAATGCACGGAGACCTCAGCTGTTGCTCTGTCTGGCCCTTCGCCAGCAGAGTGGGCGGAAAGATCTGGCACGCTTATAGCACTTGCTCGAGCCCTTAAAAAAATACTGATGCCAGTTTAAGAGGCTTTAAACGGATGTGTTGGCAGCTTGACACCTGTTCCCAGATCAGCAAAATGGAAAGGGATCGCCAGATGACCCTCTATGTCTATAAACCAGCACAGTGACCAAAGACCAATGAATTGGGAATCAAATCACGGCCTTCAGCCTGTTATAGACTTGGGAGTCTAGTCAAATAAACCCCGATCAATGTGTCGTATCACAGAAGCTCTGCCAACTGAACTGCAATTGAGCTTCTCTTGCTTCCAGTCCCTCAGTCCCTTCAGCTCCGATCCCCACCAAAAAAATAAATTAAAAAAACCACATTGGATTCATCTTCTTCCATGCACCAAATCTAGTTGAATCACCATATTACTTCAATGGCAGAGAACACGGGTTTGTTCCCAATGGGTTAATCCAGTTGGTCTTGTTCCTGCCAAAACGTTGCACTCAATCTACACTCCTCAAACCGTAAACAAATATTATGCTGACTAAGAAACAGTGACTGTCTGAATTAATCACGAGTGACTGGATTTCAAATATTCTGTCCCAAGGTTCCCAGAAATCAAAATCTAAGCAGTCTGATTGTCATGCTGCTTTGGTTCATCGTGCGGATACGCTTGGGTGTATACAGAAATGAGTCAGTCCACTCACGCTAACTCGAAATGCCCCTCGCTGTTTGTCACAGTCGAGGAGGACGCCGGATCTGGTTTTTAGGTTGGTCCAAAGTGATATTGTCAGGATTCTGGTGTCACATTCGATCGGAATTGTTCAAAACTGCTTTTTGGACCAACTGTCGAACAAATATCAGGGGGGAAGGTGACTCATTTGTTCTGGAGCGAGATTCAGAAGGTGCCAAAGGGGGTGCTGGTTTGGGGGTGAAGTCTCAGTGTTCTTGGAAACTGGCCCACTTTCTTAAATGCAACCATTATATATAAATATATATATATATACCCATTTAAAAATGATCAGTGGCCTGTGGGTGACATCAGAGACATGGCAGGAGTATAGATGTGTGGCTGATGTTATCCATGAATCTTCCATCACCACCAGTACAGGATAATGGTGAGCTGGAGTCTATCCCAGGAAACACTGGGAACAGGACAGGGGAGCAACCTGCACAGGAAGCCAGTCCGTCGCGGCACAGACACTCTCGCGCCACGATTCACTCAGAGACATCATCTGACCCAAAAAGAAGTCTTTGGGCTGCAGGAGGAAAATGGAGTGCTGAAGGAAACTCACACAATCACAGAGAAAGTGTGCGAGCTCCCCACACCCAGGTAGGGAGAGTGAAACCACAATCAGGGAGGCGTCAGGCTACAGCGCCATCTAGTGGATATCACGATGATTCAAAAATTAGATCATATGAACTAATAGATGTGTTTATTATACTGGCTGTGAAGGTCCACACTAAGACACCAAACAACCAGATCAGGCTCAGCCTTGGAGCCAAGACTGTGTGGGCTCATTAAGGGAGAGCATATGTTTTACCTTTTGGGCTAAAGACAATGGTTTATGTGAATTTTAACAGTGATTATCCAGCTATAACAGTAAATGCTTACAGTTGTAAGATACTCCTGCCCGGAGGGGCACACCATGATGGGTGTATCCTGGCATGATTTCCCCCAGACTTGATCCAGCTAACCACTCCCTGAACTGGATTTGCGCCTGATTGGAAATGGATGGATAGATGTAAACAGGACTGACTGACAAGTAACTCCCAGAAGAGTGCGGGACCAAAGCATTTTATTGCATGTGACAGATACTGAGACACTGAGTCACACATGTCTCTGCTCTTTTATGAGGAGGGAAAAATGCAAAGGACTCAACTTAGAGGCAGAGACCAAATCCTGTGAGCTCAGCTGGACGGAGCAGTAGAGACTTGATGACACCTGTAGAGACCTGGGCAGAATGGGGGTGGGGGGGGTGAGGGGGTCCTCTGGGGCGTGCTCAAAACACGGTCTACAGAGCAGGAACGCACCAGACGGTGTGCGATTCCTCAGCCAAAGGTCCGAGAAGCCGAGCTGTAAATGGAGAGAATTACAGTAGAAAGCAGATTTTTGGCTCAAAGTACGACGTGTCCTGAGGTGACTGGAAAGTGTCCCTTTTGGGTTTGAAAGCTAAATGTTTCAAGCTGTAACACCTCCAGCACAGGCAACCCAGTGTGTGAACAAGCCAAGGGGCGGCAGGTTGCATTGTGGGTAAAAATCTGAACAACTAATCCAGTTCCAAAAAAAGGGCGCTACTATTGTGGTATTAAGAATAAGAATGAAGTATCATTATTCTGTTCTTAACCTGAAACAAGTAATAGAAGATATCCTAGAGAGTAGTTCATTCACAGCGATATAAAGTTGCGTTTACATAAGAAACTATTATAACAGACAAAAAAAATCTGTGTAATTACAAAACTGGGCGTCAACCTCATTCAAAGGTCACTGCAAAGCGTTCGGATATTCTGTAAAGATATTAAGATATTATGTTCGAACGTCGTTAGGTACGAAAAAATACGCTTATAAACAAAAAGGCTCACTAAAAACACGGCAGGAACTCAAATGCCAAATAAAATTAAAAATCAAATTGACTTCAGTGGAAACACTCAGTGGGTTCTATATACTTTTTGTAGAAATTTAAACGACATGTAGAGGACACCCTTACCGTGTTTAACCTGTAAATGTTCGCAAATGATATATTTTTTTACTGCTTTACTAAGTATGTCATTTTACATAGGGTAAAAAACCATTTAATACAATGAAATGAAGTTTACCAACTTTGGTCAGCTGGCTGACCTGAGATTTTAAGTTAGGATAAGATAAGATACGAAATCTTTATTGTCATTGTCACTTGACAACGAAATTGAAAAACGCAGTCGACTCAATGTGAGGCATAAGAGTAATAAAAGAATATATTAAAAATATATAAATTGCACTTTTCAATTCGAGACAATTCGTTTTAAATGTACCAAATTTTACGTTTATAATGGAATAATATAGATATGCCTTAAGACTTCTTGCGTGAGAGTGAGAGTCTGAAAGCGTCGGATGCCTGAGAGTTGGGAAAAGAAATACTGAAGATGGCGATTTAGAAGTCGACGAGCATGAGATAAAATCTAATCTTATCAATGAAATACTGCAGATGGTGACTTAAAAAGTAGACGATCGAGGGCGTGGCTTCATCTGTCCTTCCCATTTCATGCGTAACGGCAGTCCACCAATCAGAGGGCTTGTTTATATTGCTCGCACCGCCCCGTGATGTTGTGTCGCGGCCCAAAGTTTATAAACCTGTCATCAGAGAAACGCAGAAGTGCGTCTGAAGGATTGGCGGCGAGGGTGCGCTTTAGCAAAGCTGATCACAGTAAATGCGGCTCTATTTTAAGGCGATTTATATTAGCGTATGTTTATTTATTGTTTCTAGTGCATGCCTTTAATTTTACCGTAGTTTAAATAAGCTTGAATTCTGCGTGTCAGTAGTATATATAGTTCTCATTAGAATTAATATTATTTGATCATGATTTGGGTAGTTCTCTGTGCCGGTCTAATTTGCACACCCCTATTGGCCAGTGCTAATCTTTCCAAGCGGCACGCTATCGGTTGCTCTGAGCGCTGTGACAAATCACTATGTCCCCCAATCCCGGCTGACTGCCTGGCCGGCGACATCCTGGACCAGTGCGACTGCTGTCCGGTGTGCGCCTCTGGCGAGGGCGAAATCTGCGGAAGATTGGGCGACCCGGAATGCGGGGAGGGCTTGGAGTGCTCGGTCAGCGACGGCGTGGGCTTCTCCGCCACGGTCCGGAGGAGGGCGAAAACCGGAGTGTGCGCGTGCAAAAGTGCCGAACCGGTGTGCGGCAGCGACGGAGTTTCCTACCGCAACATCTGCGAGCTGAAGCGGGTCAGCAACCGGGCTCAAAGGCTCCAGCAGCCGCCTGTTATCTTTATACAGAGAGGAGCCTGCGGTAAAGGTAAGCCAGGAATAGCGCATTCTCCTCCACCTTCTGTTTCCATCTTTGTTCGTTTTTCCTACAAGAAAAATCTGGATTGTCGCAGAACTCATTGGAGAACTAATTTAGACCATTACATATTCTAACATTTAAATGCAAAAAACATCTGTGCATCTGAGGCGACTGAGAGTACCGCTTCTTTTATCCGTAGCTCTCCATAACTGCGTGCAGTCAGGGAACAGTACGGCACTGAGTGATGTCAGTGCATGATACCGGTTTTTACAGAGATTATTAATCCTTAATTTATCAGATTTACAAATGCATTCTTCCCCTAAATAGGCTGTGTGTGCACTGTGCTGCGGCACTAATGCGTGAAAATGTCTGCCCTAGATGTCTCTCCTTTCAGCCCTGGATTACATCATTGCAATCGGACATCCTTAATATGCATTTGGTACGGTTCCCAAACATACCCCATAACCTTGCCATAGAGTCAGAAATATTCAGCAAAGTTTCCATCCCATAACGATGTGAATCTTATGCGTCGACACTCAGCATGGTGACACTCAAAGTGGAGCGATTTTTTTTAAATTATAGCTTGAGGAAAAGCAAACCCTCCATAATTTTAACTTGTTAAATAGGTTAAGTGCAGTTTGGGTCATCTGTAAATTCCGTCTCTGATTATATTGAGATCAGTCACTTAAAATTGCTTTGACTGTCTGGGTCACTCGATCGGTACATACTGGACTTGTCTCCGAACTTTTAAAATGCGGGAAAATCATCAACTGACAGACCGGATGAACTGTTACTTCAGGATTTTTGAAGGTGATCACTGATTTCTGAGTCGGACATTTTGGATTAATTTACATACATTGTGTCTTTTAATGTTTATGAGGAAAATGGTAACAGATACTAGCCAAGAAACAAGCCGTCAATTAAAAAAATGTTTTGAGTGGATTTTCAGCGATTTCTCGTTGGTGCAGAAATTCTTAGGTGCGGTTGCCACTTTTGGGGGATAGTATGTGGCTCAGGTAGGATGCTATGCTTTTGCTCAGAAGGTCACCGGTTCAAAACCCAGGGTCAGCGGATTGACTGGGCTCCCTTGCAAAGCCCACAAAGCTGCAGAGACTGACTGACCTTGCTTTCATTTATACATCATTGGATAGAAGGTTCTGTTAAATAAACAGAAAGACTAGTTATGAAATGTCCATATTATTAAAGTGAGGGACTCTGCAATGCTCAGCATTTCCTTTTGAATCCCTGCAGGTCACTGACCTCCTCAGTCCATATGTGTAGCTGTTTGATTACCAGTAAAGCGGTTGCTATAAACACCTACTACGTGCTCCTCACTGCACTGGGTCGGGTCGTTTCAAGCCCAGCTGGGCTGTAGTTTCTTATTTTTTATTATTTCAGCAGGATCAGAGCTTCATGACAGAGCCAGCTGCTCTGGACCACTTTGCCTGTGCAAACAAACATCAGTTTCTGGGGCCTCTGTTATGAAAGGCGAGGGATGAATGGTGGCCAAGCAGCCATGTCAGCAGAGAGGAGGGTCGACCTGCATTGCAACCGCTTCCCCTCAGCTGGCCCAGGCTGGTTTAAACCCCATCACAGATGAGTCAGTCTGGTTTAGACCCCATCACAGCTGAGTCAGTCCAGTTTAGACCCCATCTCTGATGAGTCAGTCTGGTTTAGACCCCATCACAGCTGAGTCAGTCTGGTTTAAACCCCATCACAGCTGAGTCAGTCTGGTTTAGACCCCATCACAGATGAGTCAGTCTGGTTTAGACCCCATCACAGCTGAGTCAGTCTGGTTTAGACGCCATCACAGCTTCCCCTCAACTGGAGTCAGTTTGGTTTAAACCCCATCTCTGATGAATCAGTCCGGTTTAGACCCCATCACAGCTTCCCCTCAAGTGGAGTCATTCTGGTTTGAAACCCATCACATCTTTCCTTCATGTGGGTCAGTCTGGTTTAGACCCCATCACAGCTTCCCCTCAGTTGGGTAAGTTTGGTGTAAACCCCATCACAGCTGAGTGAGTCTGGTTTCAACTCCATCACAGCTGAGTGAGTCTGGTTTCAACTCCATCATAGTTTCTCATCTGGGTCGGTCTGGTCTGAGTCAGTCTGGTTTGAAACCCATTACAGGTTCTTCTCATCTGGGTCAGTCTGGCTGGAGTGTGTCTGCCTTAAAGCGTCTACCAGCTTCTCCTCATCTGGGTCAGTCTGGTCTTAATTAGCCTGGATAAAGTTTTCTCACAGCCCACCTCGGCCGAGTCAGTCTGGTCTTAATTAGTCTGCTGTAAACCTCATGACAGCTTCGCTTGCGCCTGAGTCAGTCTGGCTCTCCAAGGCTGCTGATTCGCCGCGGTTTTGACCGCTGTGTTTCTCGCCTCAGAGGACCGTCTCTCTCTCTTTACTGCAGTACAGCGATCATAGGTCCTCCTTCAACGGCCGTTCAGATGGATACTGATTACTGATAAACACAAACAAAAATCTATTAAGAATATGTGGGCTTATCCCATTGGGTAAGCTTCTATACAGCTTATAGATATGTTACAATCCATATGGGGTGTTGATACCAACTAATTCTTGCTGTTCAGACTGGCTTCCCATCTGCTCTGAATTCTACCCTTGAAGCATTTTTTGTTTTCACCTATTTATCATAAAAAATATAAAAAAATTTATGATGCAGAGGAACCAGTACAGTCAACAGCACAATCTTGTCTATGCACGTCAGAATTGTTGGCACGGAGCTGCACATCATTGGATCGCAGTTCAAAGTTAAGCCCTGAAAAACATCTTTGAACACAGAATATTTTTTTTTGAGAGAGAAGTTTTTATGAAAAAAACAAGACTTTTGCGTGTGCTGGTGCATTGTAAGCTGTTTGAGATTTTTTTTGGACAAACGGTTCACCACGAGCAATGCTTTTCTGGCCAACGTGAACTAATGACCTTTATGGGAAGAGTGTGTTGTTGAGAGCAAGGTAAAAACAAATTTTTGTTTGTGTCGTCTCCGATCTTCTGGTGATCTCACTTTAAAATGTTGATGTGGTTCCAGAATGACAGACCCCACCCCTGCCACCCCCATGGGGCACATCATCCGCTGACCGAGTGTTGCCGTACATTTTTGTCTGGGGTGGGGGGGGGGGGGGTGGTTGCCGAACGAGGTAGAAAGGCCTTCACAAAGGCCGGTCTGGCAGCTAGCATAAGCAGCTCACGGAGCCAAGGAACACAGGACTGGGCGGCAGCTGCTGAGGCAGCATTGGGGAGGTAGGTTGGGCACAAAATGGAGGTCAGGAGGGGTTTCTGGAGGGGGGGTTGGGCTTGCAACCCAATCCTGATCACATGGGCAAGTGAGGGAACAGAAGTTTCTGTATGGAAAAGCTCATAAAACTCCATTATCACGGGGACTATCGGATGAGAAGCTCCTACTGTGGCTGCTGGGTGGGGGTGGGGGGGGCATTTCCAGGGTCTCCAGGTTGGGGTGACTGAGATCTGAGCATCGGGGGCACTGTAAACCACGCTGACACTCCCCAACTGTTCAGGATAGGAAGCCTTCTTGGGTTGCAGGGACATTATCCCAGCTGGCTGTGTCCTCCGTTCAGTATCTCAATCTCCCTGATTTGTATCTCTGCAGACAAAACAATGCAATCCTCAGTAGATCAGGTGGCTTCAGTAGATTTATGAATCTTCCGTCTCCTGCCATCTTCCCGATGCACATTCTCCTGGTTGTGGTCTCTGTGCATGTATTTCGTCTTTAAGCTCACGAATATGTCAGCTCTGGAGGATGGGACGTCTCCCGTCAGACGAGTGGCCCGAATGGAGCTGTGAGATCCCTGGCTAGGTGGTGAAGGAGGAGTGAAGGCATTCATCCCTCGGGGCCTGAGGAAGACTGGAACCGGAATAATCGGTGACGTTCGGCGGGCAATTAGCAGCTCATCAGATGTTAAACAGGACATGCTGCGGATTTCTGAGGGCTGGTTTTTTTTTTCCAAATGGCGGGAAATGTTCTTGCTTGTTGTTCTTATGTCTCCATTTTTTTGTTTTGTTTTTGTCTTTCTCTTGGTGGAGCTTTCAGCGGTTTTTTTAGTTTCTCGTCCCCAAAAATTTGTGATTTTTCACTCGAGCGGCGAGTATATTTGCCTCCACGTCTTCCAGAGGAGAGAGCGCTACCACAATATGGTGACTTAATAAGCGGAAAACATCGCGGGCTAAAATCATCCTTCCATGTTTCTCTTTTTTTATCACCGTGCAGAGCTGGGGAATTAAGGAGGGGAAAGCTTGACTCAGGTGGTCAGGACCCGTCAGGGATGACAGGTTGCGTCGAAGGTCTTCCTCTGGCTCAGGACCTTCCTTTATAAAAGCCAATGTTGCTGCGCTTTACCTCTGTTTCTCAGGCTTGTCTCTCATGGTCCTCCAGAAATATGTTTCCTTTGGCCGCCCCCCCCAATGGGTCACTGTCCCGTAAATGGGTGCAGACGTGTTCCTGAAATGCCGCAAAGCGTCTCCAGGACCTGCCCCCTCCCCTCCGTCTTCCGCTTGCTAGGCTGCTACAGCCCCCATGTAATTACTATAAATGGAAGGTTTCTTTGGTCAGAAATGCCTTTTTGGTTTCTTTTGTATTTTCATGACTTTGTCAGTGGTATTTATGTTCCCCGCTTTTGTGGAATCGCTGTCGTGAGGGCGGACGCTCTCGTGTTTGTCTGGAGACGGCCTGGATCCCTTATGCTCCTCTGGCTGTGTCTGGCCCCTCCTCGGATGGAACCATTATTTTAGTAAAAAAAGACCCTTTGCCCCGGAGGCCTAGGAGAGGCAGTGGCTCTGGGCCTTGTTTTTGCAGGTCTTGCATACCAGCGTGTTTTTAAAGTCTGCGAGATACGTGCGTCGTTGCCTCTCGCTGAGAGAAGACGCGCTTCTCCAAGCGACCGACGCGGCCTCCTTGATCTCCGCACCGAGTGACTGTTTGCTTGGGCCGCGGCACGTTGTCGACATTTATCGTCACAGTGCTGCTTGATGCATTTAAACCGCTTAACTATGCAGTACGTCCCATTGAAAGCACCCGCAAGCTGCCAGATTCCAACTGCAAGGGGTGAGATGATGTTCTGCTGGCTGCCAACTGTCTCAGCGGAAGGACACGTCTTCGAGACGTGGCGCTAAAATAGTGTCAGGCTAATTTAGCACATGTAGTGTGGCTGGATTTGGATCTGTGTCCACATTTGGAAAGTCGTCGGTTCACGGCCCTTAAGCCTAACTGCTCCAGGTGCTCTGGAATCTGGCTGACCCAGTTGTCAGGCTTTCCACTCGTGTGTGATCCTTTGGACACCGGCGCACGCTAAATAGAGGTAACGTCATGCTAGCACTACGCTAAAGTCTCGCTAGCTTCCTGCTAACGTTGCGCCGCCTTGCGTTAACGCTGACCTTAATGAAAGGGAGCTGGATGCAGAACTGGAGCGTCTGAGCTCACTGCTAGGCCAGCGAGCCTGGAACTGAGCAGACGCTGGAAAGTCAGACAACAGGCCTGCTCCTTCCAGTATGGCCCCACGCAGGAGCCCATTCCGGGCTTGTCCTGCTCGCTTCCAGCTCTCGCCAGGTGTTTGCGGCTGGAGACCAATGCTTGCAGCTGGGGAGCATTAAAGCGATCCCAGAATAACGGAAATAACAGGCACAGACTGCGCACCAGTGTGTCACCGCCGTGAGGTGCCACTAATTACATTAATTCTGAATGTCTGCAGAGCAATGGATAATTTACTGATGGAGCTAAGTGTGTGCGGGGGGGGGCTGTTTTTAGCATCGTGTGTTCATAAATCATTGCACATTGTTGGTAAATTTAAACACAGATATCACACTGTTTATTAAATTTAAAATATACAAGAGAAGCATCAAAGGCTGGGGGAGGGAAAAGTCCGGAAAGTTCTTTGGTTATGATGTTGTCTGGCTTTCCTGGACCAGCGATTCAGCAGGAACGGGGCGGGGCCTGAGCTGCATGAGTAAGGGGCAGTGGTCTCCACAGCAACTTATGAGGGGTCGCTGTCCGTGAGCTGTCATGTGTTGCAGGAAAAACATGATTCATTTCGGGGGGGGGGGGGGGGGGGGTTTCATTTCAGTGAGATCTCATGAAATAAATATTTTGTCCTGGACTCAAGACTCAGATTAAGTCTAATCACAGTTGGTCTTACGCACTAAGGCTTACTCACCACAGTTGGTCTTACGCACTAAGGCTTACACACTGACCGCGTTTTTGCATAGACGACACTTGGCCTGTGAGCCGCTCCCTGCTTCTCATTTCTGATTGGAGGATGAAGACTCTGCTGTTACATGAAACTGCTGTTTTGCTTCCGATTGTTGGATGTGGGAAAAACAAAAACAAAAGAAAAGAAGAGAAACGTGGAAGGGAATAATGTGTAATAGCAGGAGCATATAAACCTGGGGGGGGGGGGGGGGGGGGCGCATACCGCCAATATTTATTTGGGTTGCCTCATAAACAGAAATTGAGACAAAGAGAGAGAGAGAGAGGGGGATGTATAAAAAGGTAAAATAAAAAAATATATAAATGTGTCCTAATAAAGTCATTTATCATCATTACTAGTATTGTGCAGGCAGAGTGAGTAATGAGCAAAGATACATTAGCAGCTGAAGACCTTTGTCTTTAAATTATTAAGCTGCCCCCCATTAAGGATCTCTCTCCTATGCTCTTGTCTCCAACCCGTGGTCATGCACAGTATTTGGCTTGAGTATTTTCTGAGTGTCTTCATTGTGAGTAAATAAATAAAGTTGCAGGCATTTTGTCTGAATCTACCCTTCAGTGAAATGGAATTCATTGACATGCAGTTTGTTGTCACGGTTACACCTTTAATGATGCAATAATGAACTTGGCCTTGACCTTCAGCGGTAAGGCTCATGTTGGTGGCAGGTGCCCGCCCCCTGAGCAGCTGAAGGCAGCGCGATTAACGGTGGTTTAGGGCAGTTATTGACGGTCATCAGTGCTTAACTGTTCACGGTGTTCACACCAGGTCAGGAGAACCCAGACAGCCTAAGACATCGATATAACTTCATCGCCGATGTGGTGGAGAAGGTGGCCCCTGCCGTGGTTCATATTGAACTCTACCGCAAGTAAGGACCTCGCCCTACCCCACGACACCCCCTCCCCCCCAAACATACACACCAACGTGCCATCTTGTGGACATATGGTGTCAGTGATGTCACTGGCCAGCTGTCTTGGTGGGGCCCTTCGGAAACAAGCAAGGGGCCTCAGATGCATGATGTGTAAACATCACCAGCATGTTATTTTGCTTGAAAGATCCTGGAGTCTCTGTTATTTCAACATCTTCACTGGTTCATTTAGCAAAGTCTCCGTGTAAAAACCCAGCAGGAAATACTTTCAAGGAATCCAGCCAGTAAAGGAAAATGCTGCACGGTATGCATCTTATACTGCGCTTGTAGTTTTATTTTAGTCCTTTTAATTATGGTTGTAGTTTTATTTTGGTCCAGGTTTGGTCATTGTACACATCCCTTTAGAAATACATTCCTAATGCAATAAAAATTTGATTGCAGTATTTTAAACTCTTTTTTTAACCTTTTATTTAACCTTTTCTTTTTAGTATTTTAACCATTTTCCTTTATATAATAAAGGAAAATATCTTGCATCTATGTTCCGCATGTCTGCCGTCACGGAATACAGTAAATTATAAGCAGGATGTTGTTGTTTTTATGGGGGGTGGATAAGTGTCCCTTGGAAGAGACCGTAAGTCCTTCCCCAAAAGATCAGCATCAGCAAGTATATGTGCTGAATGTCTGAATAAGCAAACGATTAGTGTCAACTTTGTATGAGGTTCCACAGGCCTCAGAATCATTCTGGATGTTTCTGCCCTGGGAAAGCAGGAAGAAAGCCTATATGGAAAAAATATGAAGAACAACAGGGATATGTTGATATCCTGGGAGGTAACCCTGTTCCTGGTAACTGGTTATGGATGGGTAGATGAATAGATGGGTAGATGGATGGATGGATGGGTGGATTAATGGATGGGTTGATGGATGGAAAATAAGGTGCTCAGAATTTGTACTCAAAGTAGTTGAAGGTAGAGGCTGTTGCTGCTCACCGCCTCAGTGTGTCTATGTGTGACCCCCCCCCCCCCCCCGCTCACTCAGGATGGTGTTCTCCAAGCGCGAGATGGCTGTGGCCAGTGGCTCGGGCTTCGTTGTGTCCGAGGACGGGCTCATCGTTACCAACGCTCACGTGGTGGCCAACAAGCACCGTGTCAAAGTAGAGCTGAAGAGCGGCGCCACTTTCGACGCCAAGATCAAGGATGTGGACGAAAAGGCCGACATCGCCCTCATCAAGATCGATGCCCCGGTAAGGCCCCGCCCTTCTCACGTGAGCGAATCAGCATGCAGCAGGCTGGAATCACAACCTGTTTCTGCTTTCCTTTAAATTTTTATAGTGCAATGAATTTGTGGTAAAAAGGTAAATTTATTGTGGAAACTGACATCTGGCCTTTATCGGAACAATTCAGAGTTAATCTGCATTTAAGAAATCTGCTGGAAAATACATTCAGAGGTTGCATTCTTTTGTGAATATTTCCTGATGGGCTTTGTGAGATAAACCGCGCTGCGGCTCTTATGTTATAATACTGGGAGCGACCCACTTGGCTGATTTTGTGAATTTTGTTTGGCAGTGAAAATCAGGATTAATCAGAGCATTGTGAAGTTGACATGATCTCACAGGTCACAGGGGATTAATATTCCTGTTCACTAATTTCCTGAAGTGCAGAGGTCACAGCAGGTTTGCTTTTCAAGACCCAGGTTGTTGCCGGCTGTCAGCAAATCCTGCGTCAGTGCCTCGAAAAAGAAAATATCTGGGGCAACCAGGGACAAGTCCGGGGGGGTGGTGTTGGAAGGAGGAACAGCTTTCATTTCCAGAGGGCAGTTTTTGAGGCAGTTGACAGAGAGGGTGTGGTGGAGAGGTGGGCCAACGTTTAATCGCTTGAACATAAGTTTACAAACGAAGGGGAGCCATTCGGCCCATCAAGCTCACTTGGGGAGAATTCAACTGACCATAGTTTAAAGTTGTCAAAATCTTATCTAGCTCTGATTTAAAAGACCCAAAGGTTTTAGCTTGCAGTACACTAACAGGAAGACTATTCTGTACTCTAACTAGACGCTGCGTAAAGTTTAGACGCCAGTTTAAAATGTTCTCCTGCTAATTTCCACCTATGGAAGTTCTTATATTTGAATTAATATTAAAATAACTATTTGGCTGAACAGCATCCAGACCTGCTAGAATCTTATGTACCTGGATCATGCCCAGCCTCTAGCGCCACACAGCAATCCTGGGAGTTGGAGAAACACGCGGCCCTTAGTCTTTTTTGCTCGAAGCTGAACAGATTCAGCTCTGCTAACCCCTCCTCATAAGACATTCCTCTAAGACCAGGAATCATTCTTGTAGCTCTACGCTGAACTCTTTCTAAGGCAGCAATGTCCTTTTTAAGGTAAGGTGACCAAACAATTCTCCTAAGTTAGCTCTCTAATCTTAAGTCTCGCACGATTAAGAACTTCCACTCAGCTAGCAAATGTGGATGAAAGGTTCGTTTGTGTGTCATCGTAGACCGGGAGTCACGCCAAACAGGCCGAAAGCTGTTGCCACGTGGTAGGGGGGTGCCCAACCAGTCTGGCTCTCCTCAAACCCTCTTACACGCTGTCACTCATAGACCCTGCTCTTGGTATGTTCTGTTTTCTCTCCTGTAGGCATAGTATCTTGTAATTCTGCATAGCCACGCACAGATTACAGAAGCACAGAGTTACTCATTTGGACGCAGTCGAGTATTAAATTGCTTAAAATATAGGAGGATTACAGTCATCTATTTAACCTGCTATTAGAAACTCGATGACACCAGGCTCTTTGTTTAGGGCCCAGGGCTTCTTGCTCTGCTCGTAGCTGCCGTCCTCTTTGGTTCTGTACCTTTAATCATCAGGTGGTTCAGTTTGGGTCACAGACGTCTCATCTTCACAGCAAATGGACCGTGAGCGTTCCGGTGACCGCCTTCAGGGCCGATACCAAGAGGAGCGGGACTGATGTCGCCTTTCATTATCGTGTCACCCAGCCACACGTGGCTGATGCGGTGTCCTGGGGCTGCCTCTGAAGGAGATGTAGCAATTACAGCAACTGGCAGACATTAAACACTATATCAGGACACCTCTTGGCCAGCAATCCATGTAATGAAGGTTGTTTTTATTACCATGCGCACCTGCAGTGAACATGCCCTTGAATCATTTGTTTTTTTCCCCTGGAGGGCACTTTCAGCAGCTTATAGCTTTTTGCTGTGTGACTGTCAGTGCTACTGTATCAGTGTTAGTGCTATTGTCAGTGTTAGTGTATCAGTATTAGTGTGGCTGTATCAGTGTTAGAGTGTTAGTGTTACTTTTCAGTGTTAATGTGTGCTGGTAGATAGGCCTCTTTCTACTGGACTGACCCCTGGAGACCTCTCCACATTGGACTGATCGCTGACAGTGAGACCCCATCCCAGGTTGCCCCCAACACTGATAAACAAGAAGTCTGGGAGCTTTTCAGGTCGGCCTGGGGTGATTCATGGGACAGGAACAGATTTACTGCCGATTTCTATGGAGGAATTCACAGGCTGGAACAAACCACTAGATCCAGTACCGCTACATAATCCTGTGATGAGCCGTGTAATTTATAGGGGCCAATTAAACGGTTTCAACTTACTGCTGGAGTCTGAATGATACTGAACGGTAGCATGGACAAGAGGCAGGCATGATACAGCGTAAGAACCTCCTGTCACGCAGACGGTGTCCTGGCACCCAGATGACGGTTCGAGCAGCAGAAATAGCCGTACGGACCAGTGCTTTGCTGACAAATATGGCCGCTGTGAAAATAAAACCTTGCAATATACACCAGTCCCAAGGCCATAAAAGCTGGTGAGGGGTCAGCCAGACACACCCCCCCCCCCCTGTAATTACTGTTTTGTGGTGGGGTACACATGTGCCCCCCCTCCCCCCATGCGACGGGCCTGGAAACTGCACCGTTTCCCTGGCGACAGGTGTGTTATTAAAGTATTACACTCTTCTCCACACGACGTAGGTCGATCCAACCTTTTGAGCGGGGAGGAGGTATCTTAAGTGTGCGGGGGGCTAACGGATGGGGGGTCGCCCCAGAAGGGGGGGGCTGTACTGCTGGTAAGTGAGCCCCAAAAGCGTTTTCACCGGTATGGCCGTTCCAGAGAGTTCTTTGACAAGACAGAACTGATCAGTACTGAGGGAACATGAGGCCAGCAATTAACAACAGGTGCATTTTTATTGAAAAAAAAAAATAATTAAAAAATACAAAAGAATGCATTTTTATGTATGTCAAAAAATATTTACATTGAATTTACCAATTTTATAGTATGTCGAATCTGAAAACATGACGAATCACAACAACATTTACGTGTAATTACCTTTAATTTTGCTAATTGGCTAATCAAAATAGCAGCTGATGGCAGTGACCTTGACCTCGGGAGTGAGCAGGTCCCACCAAAAGTCCTCCAGGGATTTTTCTGATTCGCCCTGTCGAGCCTCCAGGGAGTGTGATTTATCATATTGCCGGGCGCCCCGGAATCTTCACTTAACTGTCCTCAGCTGCCACGCACTCCGCTTGGCTGAAAGGGCTGTTTTTTGGAGGAGGAAAAAAGAACATTTAATATCTCATCTGGATTGCATTACCGCAAATTTGTTTGTGTGCTTGAGTATCGCGTTAAGATGTTGTTTCAACAGCTTTAGGGTGGATGCCTGAAAGTTATTAATACTGTTGATAAACTTTTCGTAAAATGGATGCTTTTCTGTGTCTTTATTTATGATGTCAGATCCAGTTTCTGTGCTCTGGGAAGAAAGTGACGTCTGTCAGAAATGGGGGAAAGCGTTTCGTCCCATTTCAAGCCTCCCGTCATACTAGAGAAACTTTTCAGATTAAGGAATTTGTTGCCGCTCCCCCAGTTATGCTTGTTTGTCCCCACTCTGAGCCGATTTGGCATTCGGAGAGGGGGTGTTTGAAATTCAGCAGGGGCGACTGAGAAACCCCGTTTGCACTGCCTCAATCGCCAGGGAGGCCCAAGCGACCCTGGGACACTTGAGTCACACGTTCCTCCGAGTAGGTGGGTCGCAGTGCCGGCGGTGTGTTTACTGTTTTGAGGTCTCCACGCTGTCTCCCTGACGCCCCCCCTCCCTGAGGTTCTGCCGGGCCTCCACAACTAGGAAAACCAATCCCGCGTGGCGGTGTAATGGAGAGCAGCACTTTCCGCTGGCTTTAGCATGACACATCCTGTGCCGCTTTGCTCGCAAGTGCATGTCCGTCTCCCAAAAGTGCAAACACATCCGTATACCTGATGCGCCTGCCGGCCGATCCGGTGGGGAGGGGGGCAGTAAGTAGGTCAGAAGTTAAATATAGGGAAGCTGTTCACCATCCGTCCATCCATTCATCCATCTATCTATCCGTCTGCTGGCAGCTTTCCAGGTCAGGGTTGTGGGTCTCTTCGCTTTAGTTGATTTTAATATGCGGTTTAATTCAGGGAGGCTGGGATGTGTAAAATACGTTAATATGTTTAAATCATTTTTAGTTCCAGTTATTTATCACCGAATCCCCATCAAACCAGTCAGAAGAAGACACATTTTCCCCTTGTGCCTTATTTGTGCAGACATACGTCTCCGTTCATCGACCCTGGTTACAAGGGGAGGGTGTCCGTCTGTCTGAGGGGGTGTCATGTGTGGAGCGGAGCGGTGAGCTGATGGGGGGAGCAGTTATGTGGCTCATAAGACGCCCAGGTGGGGCAGTGGATCCACGCCGTCCGAAAAATGAGAAACTCTGCTTGTCCTTAATGGTGAATGAATAACAAACAGACAGGAAGGAGGTTTGTTAAAGAAAGTGAAGCTGTGGGCTTTACCTGTAACCCCCTCCCCCCTCCCAACCCCCCAGCTGGCATCGGGTGGGTTTTCCACAGCGTCACGGACGCATGGGCAAGCTGAGACTGCAGCGGGACCGGAGGGCTGATGTTCTGAGTCACCGCAGTTTATCAAACGGCATTATTTGCTGGCAGAAAACCCAGGGAAAGTTTATGAAAACGATCCAGGCCCTCAAAAGGCATTTGTTAATTTTTTTTTTACACGTCTTCGAGTGGAGTTTACCCGGGCCGCACCTCACCCAGCGCAATGGCCGAGCGCTTTTCACGCTGCCGCCGTTTCAGGGGAATTTCTCTTGGGCCGTAAATGGTGCGTTTGGTGAATGAGCGACGTGTCACAGCTGCTGCTTCCCTAGGCGCTTGCAGATGCAGCGCCCCCCCCCTCCCCCCCATGACCCAATATCGGGACACATTCGAAGCAGTCACCCCATTCCCCTTCCCCGCCCCGCCGTCGTCTTGCCCAGACATGACGGGCGTGTCCCCACCTGCCACCCGGACAGACGGACACGTCCTGACAGGCCTCTGGCAACAGGTGGAGCATCAGTCACGTCCGAGGTCACCCAGCTACCATCATGCCCTCATCCTCCCTCTCAATCTCCCTTCAGATTGCTGTGGCTTTGCACCCATTACCTTAATCCCTGTGCCGCTCATAATCACACACACACACACACACACACACACACATGCACGTGCTGCGTACATAAATATATACAACATATTTTCCAGGCACACAGTTCCAGTAACAAGCACTGTAAGGCTTTAGAAAGAATTGTCCGCTTTGCGCTTTTTTAAGGGCAGCCGTTTTGCCACACAATAGAAACATGACACCCAGCTGGCCATTGTCCCCCCCTCCGGAAAATAACAGCTGAAGCTGCCTTAACCTGCGGGAGAAAACAGACCAGGGGACCGGAGTAAATGGGAGCGCAGGACCTGCGGGGGAAGGTGGACTCAGTGGAGCTCATGCTTTTGTGATGTTCTACTATATGTGAGCACGGTTACGGGACGCATGCTGGCTGGGTTTGGTGGGGGGGAGGGGGGTAGGATGCTGCCAAGTTACTTGATGGTCCTATGATGGTCACGGTTGTCTCTGCTCTGATGTGGCTGCAGGTCTCATTCCACAGACCTCATCCCCACAGAATAACTCCTTGCTCCCCAGTACAGGGCACAATTAACATATAAAGATAATATTTACAATCTGATGTTACAAAATCATCGGCAATTGACCCATACGAGCCGTAAATTTGCTTGGGGGAAAAAAATGCATTTTTCCCCCCAGAGGCTATTCCTATTCCCGGCTGGAGTGTGGCGGCCATCTTTGCTCGTTGATGAGTGAGATCAGAAACTGGCGCCCCCCTGCGGTTACCTTTCTCGTCTTCCTTGATTTACCGACAAACGCAAACCGGTCGTTGGAATCCGACACTGTCCCTGGGGAGCTTTTTCCTGATGAGAGAAGGCGCAGGAACGCTAGAAAGGTCAGCGCTACATTGGACCGCCCACCTGCCAGTCCCGCTCGCTCTCTCCCGTCACAAAGGCCCCACTCTGTGACCAAGTTTTGGCCGCATAGACGCAAACTGAATTTTACCGGATGCAAAATAAAAAGGACAGTCATGGGGAGAAACATGAATACCCTTTGTTATGATTCTACTCGAATCTAATTAAATCGTACCTAGTGAGCAGCTAATTTATTGGGTAACGTTGTTGACGTGTAACAATAAGGAAAACAGCAGCTCTATTTCCCAACAGCACCCCTACACACCCTTCCCTCCCCCCCAGCCCACCTGACCTCATGCCTGGAACTGTTCAGTGCCCCTCACTTCCCCCCCATCTGTTTATCCGCTTAGCACGGGTGCCGCGCTACACACTATTCCTGTGTCGGATCTGGATTCTCCCAGGCTGCCTTGTTCTCTGCCGTCTATTAATAACGGGCAGCTCAGCAGCGCCGGCCAAGCCGCCCTCGCTGTCTCTAGCCCTGTTCTCACCCCTGGCCCTGGAGCGTAAAGCGCAGAGTGCTTCCTCGTTGCTAACGTTGCAGGTAGCTGGCGGCCATTTTGAAAACGTGGGACGTTAGAGAGGGCTAGAAGAACCCAGATGGGAGCAAGACGGGCTTATCGAGAGCTTAGCTTCCTGGGGGCTCCGTTGTATCTGGGGGAGGGGCATTGTCATGGTCACTAAACAGCCTAGGTGTTGTCCCTGTAGTCTGACCAGCAGGGGGCGACGTGACTCCCCCAAACAGGCTTCCCCAGATGCCAGCCCATTCTAATGCAGCACATTTTGGCAGTGTCTCTGTGCACACCGGTCACCTTGAGGTACTCGTTAACGCAACCTTGTTCAGGGACGTTTCCCGCTCGGCTGGAGCAGAGATCTCTGTGCTGGACGCTCTTTGAGAGTATCCATTACAGAGCATGTACTGTAACTCTATTTTTACCATAGTGAACGGAACGGCACCGAGGCGCAGTGCATCAGGAAATCCCGCCCCCTGGGAACACATGTCCAGAGGCGGTCTGAGGGCTGGGCCCGTCTTCTCTGAAGACACCTCTATTTAGATATCCACGTTTGACTTTCCAAGTGCCTTCAGAGATTGTTTTTCCTTGTTGTTATTGCTGGTATATCTGAACCGGCGATGTGGCATTCACAACACAAACCAAACCGGCTGTGTCTTTCCCAAAAGGAAACTCGAGCTGAGGGTTAAGGCAGTGAACAGAGAATAGAGCCAAAGCAGAAATATGCAGTTTATCATGGCGTAGGTTACTGGCCATAAGCTATTTCAAATATAATGCATAATTTATTGAAATGGTATAGGGGGAGTGAGGATGAGAGAAACCTAGTAATTAATCAATAGGCTAAAAAAGTTCAAGCAAGAGCTATATATGAGTCTGAGCCTGAGTCATGGATTAAGCAGCTTCTCTGGCAAAAAAAACACTCTTCATTCTTAATTGGTCAACAGCTAAATCCATGCCTGCATTGCAGCACGTCCTATTGGTTTATGAGATGAAGGGGCGTGGCCAGAGCCAGCGTTGTCTGCTTTTGGTTCCTCATCCAGCCTGTACAGGCCAGCACCGACCATAGAACAGAGCCAGTAAGCTACTGCGCTAATAGTTTCAGTGGGCTCAATTAATCATCTATAAAAGGCTTTGTTCGGATTATGCTAAGCCCTATTAATCTCCGCAGAACCACTGAACAGACTCCCTGTGGCAATTTACTACCCCGGCGAGCAAAGAGAAAAACAGTAAAACACAGTATTGTTGTTCTGCTTTTTGTTGGCAATACATCTGTGTTGGGGAATGATGACTCGCAGATACAGGGGCGTGCAGCCTGGAAGGGGCGTGGCAGATATTAGCCACGCCCCCTTCTCTCCAAGCATTCGGCCATGATTATGAGGCTTTTAGCTGGATTTTTAGGGACCCCTGTATTATGGAAAGGGGAGCAGCCAGAAATAGGGGGTAGGAGTGGGTTGCCCGTTCCACACTGACCCTGCCCCCCCCCCCCCCCCCCGTCCCGCAGATGAAGCTGCCCGTACTGCTACTGGGCCGCTCGGCGGACCTGCGGCCGGGGGAGTTCGTGGTGGCCATCGGCAGCCCCTTCTCCCTGCAGAACACTGTCACCACGGGCATCGTCAGCACCACCCAGCGTGGCGGCAAGGAGCTCGGCCTCCGCAACTCCGACATGGACTACATCCAGACGGACGCCATCATCAACGTGAGTGCCCGATCCCCCTTAGCGCACCCCCAGCCCTAAAATGGTACAAAATCCCCCCCCCTTCCCCCCCAAGCAGCCTAGCCTCAGTGTTCAACTGTAGCTCAACAAGTAGAGCATTGTGCCAAGAGTGCAAGGGTTGTTTGTAGGTTCGAATCCTGGGGAGCACACATAAATCGTGATCCTCCTTCTGCTGTACGTCACTTTTTTTAAACTCTCTTTTCCTCTTGCAGTACGGAAATTCTGGAGGCCCGTTGGTTAACCTGGTAAGAATTTTAGTTGCTGCCATTTAAGTACAAGTTAACTGGAGCTTTAATTATTTACATGCCAGTAGAAAAACCGCAGGAAGCTGGTCATTAGTCAGCATTTTGTAGGAAAGCACAGAAAGTCAGAGACATTTATTGGGAGTAACATTAAACCAGCTCCTGTGGGCGGAATGGATTATTATTGCATTATTCATCGGTATCCCCTTTCATATTAAATATCATTCTGCCATGGAGATAAAGATGACTCAGCACAACTGCATGAAAATAAGATCCGTTGTAAATGCCCCCTGGCATGGATGGTACTGCAGTCAGCCAGAATGAAATGGACAAATGAAAGGAAATGGAGGCGTGGTATAGGGGTGAACTCAATGCTGCCCCCTACAGGACGGGGAAGTGATCGGTATCAACACCCTGAAAGTGACCGCGGGCATCTCCTTCGCCATCCCCTCCGACAAGATCCGTCAGTTTCTGGCAGAGTCACATGACCGGCAGGCCAAAGGTACCCCCCACCTCGGCACCAAACGCAGTATAAACCGCCTCGGGCGAGACACGTTCAAACCCCGCTAACGCTACCACTGAGCGTGTCCGAGGCTGCTCAGGTGCTGACGCTTTGTCTCTCCACGCCCAGGTAAAACGGCGCCCAAGAAAAAGTACATCGGCATCCGGATGATGACTCTAACTCCGACGTAGGTCCCAGCCCCGCCTAAAACTCACACTCGACCAAAGCGCCACGACTTGCGTTTACCTTGCCATAATAATTCCACTTTCTGTCCCCCCCCTGCCTGCCTCAAGGCTCGCTAAAGAGCTGAAGGAGCGACAGAAAGACTTCCCAGACGTCACCTCCGGGGCGTACGTCATTGAGGTCATCTCGAAAACACCGGCTGAAGTGTAAGTCAATGAAATGGGGGGGGGGGGGGGTCACATGGCCCACACAGGGCATGGCTGAATGCTAAAGCTAAGTGTCAAGCCAGCTCACCTCGCTTCGTTTAGTGGAAGCCAACACTGGCTCCTTTTCAGCGTGTGCGCTGAGGAAGTTTGTCCCTGCTGGCTTGCTGTACCCGTCTGCGTCCTGAGGAAGTTTGTCCCTGCTGGCTTGCTGTACCCGTCTGCGTCGATGTGGTGAGACACACCAACCAATCGGAGAGAGTAGAGTCAGTTCCGAGTTCTGCCCTCAGAGCGTTTTGTGGATATTAACACACTATTATGCCCTTATAAAAAGCTTTCCAGGCGCGCACATTTCCATTTTCCAGCCACAAGAAAAACCCCAGTGCCGTCTGAGGGGTGTTACCCCAGGACCACGTCCTGTTACTGGAGATGACTGTGGCTTTGCTGACGGCTGCATTAAGCGCCAAGGCTGCAGTTTCTATCGCTGCAGCAATAACAAAAAAAACTTAAAAAGAAAGCTGGCAGCCATAGCAGCGTGACCCCAACACCAGCACTTACTAACCTCTTCCGGGAAACGTCTGCAGGATGTTTCTGAGGTCATCCAGGGCGTGTGTCGGACCTTCGGTGCAGGTCAGAGCAGCGGGTTTGGGCTCTGGTTCCCTTCAGTCTCAGTGCTGCGTTTCATCATTTGTTCCGGCACGGAGAACCACATCTAAGCCCCCAGCTCTGAGGCCCTCATCTCTGTTCCCAGACTGCCACAGTGTCTGTACAGTTTTTGTTCCACCAAGAAAACGACTCTCTGCACGGCCTAATGTGAGCCCTCAGTGATTTGCCGAGAGGCAATAATCCAGTGAACTGCAGCTGAGAGAGTAGACCGCTCTATTAATGCAGGAGTTCGGTGTCAGTTGTGTGTGTTAAGAGTTTCTGCCAGCAGGTGGCAGAGCGGTTAAGGACATCAACCAGTTTGCCAAACTCCAGAATAATGTCCAGCTGTGTAATAGAGTTAAAACTATGTCTGCTTTTTATGAAAGCTAATCTCCTAATGTAAGAATAATGTAGGCAAACTATGCCCTTTCCCCAATTCATTCCTTGTCCCAGAGGGGGCCTGAAGGAGAGTGATGTCATCATCAGCATCAACGGGCAGCGCATCACCTCTGCCAGTGACGTCAGCAGCGCCATCAAGCGGGACGACAGCCTGCGGCTGGTGGTGCGACGTGGGAATGAGGACGTCATCGTCACCGTCGTCCCTGAAGAGATCGACCCTTGACCAGCGCCGGGCAGCCGCCGGCTCCCCAGCCCATGGACCTCTCCGCGCCGGCACCGAGCCGCCACTCTTAGAACCCGCAACCCGTAGTGTCGCTCTTAGCGGTCGGACGGAAAACTTTGTCTGTTCCGGGAGCTGTTCCGTGCGCGAAGATTTGCAGCCGCGTTTTAGTCTCACTTCGCTAACCGTGCGTTTTACCTTACTTATGTACGCTTCGAAAGACATTACCACTGTCCGTGTACCTGCACTCGGTTGACCAGCGTGTCTTTACGGAAGAGCATCGGAGCCACCTAAAAGGGAACAAATTATAAAACTTTGAGATTTATGTAAAAAATTCTGAGACTGAGGTCAAATTTTGTGGTTAAAGTCGAAATAAACTTTCGAGAAAAAGGTCGAAAATATTGAGAATAAAGTAGAAAATTCTGAGATTAAACCTGAATTATATGGATAGCTCGTCCTAGTAGAAATGAGTCTTTATTCCATGCGGAATGTGCCAGGAATGTGTGAATGTGTGGCATCTGTATGGTGTCATCGTGTAAGACGATTCGCCCTCTACAGATATCTCAGTCGCTGACAGGTGACTTTTTTTTCCTCCCGAAAGTTTGGAACTATTTCGACTTGAATCAAACTTTTGACTTTAATCTCAAAATTTTGGATTTCAGTCTCAAAATATTTAACAATTTGTGCTATTAGGTGGCCCTCTACTCTTCCGTGTGTCTTAATCCTTTGTGTTTCTACGTCAGTTTTTATATATTGTACCTAATCACTCAGAGAACCCCGGCACGGGACACTCGAGAGAAGAGTTGGAATTGCAGGATACTGTAGAATTTTTTTTTTATTTTTTTTAATTTGATTTAGTGTTGTTTCATTTTCTTTTTGATGACACCTAGGAGAAAAGGGAATAAACGTTTTTCCATAGTCTTTTTCCGAAGCTATTTGAATATCTTGAATAATTTGGACTAAACGTTGTTTTGCAAACATAAAAACACACACTCGCATGCTTCTGTTTTCAGTGTCAGACTTGAACTACACTTTAATCGGCGCCTGTAGCGAGTTTACTGCTCGTTCTAGATCTTGCTGAGCTGGACAGGCTGTCCTCAGAGCATAACTGAATCTTGGCTTTCTGGGCGAAAAATGCTTCCAGGTCTCCTGAACCAAGAGAGACTCAGGTCCAGCACAAATACCGGCACGCAGGGACGCGCGTAAATCACACGCACAGTGTGTCATTCTCTGGCGCGCCTCCGCAGGTCACTGGGCCGCTGTGTCGGCCCGACTGTGAAAATGAGTGCATGAGGACACTGATTTTTCTTCAGAGATGAAAGCTGACTGGGAGTGCACCCTGGAACTTGGAGCGATATAATCAGCGTTTATTTGGGCAAGTTCTGCTGTTCACTCGGGACTTGGAAAATCAGCCCTGCTCTCTATTCTTTTCACAGAGGCCTATGTTTCGACACAATCCAACAAACATGTATTCTTGCATATGAGTTAGTTTTTTTTTTGTCGCTTTACCTTTCTGTTAAGGTAATCAAGTTTTAAACCGTGTAGGTCTGTGTACTCACAAATGTCGAATTTGGTCTGTAGACTATTAACTGCGCTGTCAAAAAAAATCCTGGATTATGCTTCCCTCTAGTGGTGCTTTCGTGGCAGTGCAATACCGTAGGCCATGTAACAATCTGGGCATTATTAAACAACAACAAACTGGTGTGTACAATAAATCTCTGTAAAGTCAAGTTGCTGCACCTTCTTAGTGCAAATAAACCATTGTACAACGTGTACAGGGTTAACGTGTTTGGCCGTACCACCTTCCTGTGCAACGTTTTAACGAGCGATGCAGTTTTTCTTTACCGAGCGGAACACTCTGGATATTGAATTATTGAAGCCAGAGTATGGTATTTCCAGGCAAGGGGTTCCGATCAGGCTGATGTGATCTGGTGTACAGCGCATGGGGACGCCGTGAGACCGGCAGTGATCAATTCAACTAAATCCTGACATCCAACTTCCCTAAAACTTTTTAAAAATCCGCGGCGGTGTCTTGAGTTAGTTAAAATAAAATCGTAAATACTTGAAAGGGGCTCCTGCCCCCCGGAATTGCATTTAAGGGCTTTGCAGGACACACGTTGCACATGCTCAACATATTTTAAGTGGTTAGGTTTAAAAATCGTGCTTACATCCATCACCCGTAACCCTCCACTAATCCTCATCTGTTGCAGGCCAAAACCCGTAAGTTAAGAGTCCGTCGCGATTCACTCTCATCGTCAGTTATACCCAAATTCCTTCATTTTAAAGTGTATTTAAGGACTGGAAAATTCCCCAGTACGTGAACGACAAAGGGATTGTGCTCGAAACCCATTCAGCCTAATGGATCCCCGTTGAGACGGACTTTTTTTTAACCCTTAGGATAAAACAAGCGCTGCTCTATTCTGAGGACCGTTTAATTTTAATAAGGTAATGAACGCCCGCAACTTGCGTAGGACAAACCGATATATAAATGGATGGGTTTAGCATCTTAAGTAATATAATCAACCGACCTGCAGTTTTTAGCCCTATACGTAAGTCAGTTAAATGTTCATATAATACACAGCAGATTTAGGAAGAGGATTTCAAGCTTCGTCATGTTAAGATGATTTTTTTTTTTTTGGTAAATAAGTGGGTCAGTTTCTGAACTTTCCAGAACACTCTCCCGGTGCCTTTTTGCTCATTCGTTTTTTCCTTATTCGTTTTTTTTGGAGGTGAACCCTGGATGGTTCTGGACCGTTGCGCATTTTCTCCGCGAGGCTTTGTCCGTTCCAGCAGAATTTCTCGTAACCAGCGCCAGTCGGAGCACCTTTCCTCAGCTCCGGGCCTCGCAAAAACGTCTCGGTGGCGCTCAGCTCAGGAAAAGTCCCGTGACAGAATAGAGGGTGGGACACTGCAAGTCGCTGAAAGGCGCCAGGTGAGCCAGTTGGTCAGATATGGAGGGAACTGAGATTAATGTAAATGCCAGAGAAGCAGGACAGGGTGCACAAAACAGATTAAAAACCATTAACCTTCACGTCAAGGTCTGTGACAGAACATGTCAACCTGGGCCACCCATCCATCCCAAGTTTCTTGCCCCCTGAGACCCGCAGTCCCAACAGGAAACCAGCGGGACTTGGGCCGCTGACTGGATGGACAACAGATGATCAAGGATGAGGTGAGGCAGAAGGCAAACTCATTTGCTGAGGGAGTGGAGAACTGGGCCGAGGAGCCTGAGAACCTAAAATGGGCAGGGCCACAAAATGCAAGACACACACACACACAAAAAAATCTCCCAAAGACAGGACACCAGCCCCACATCAAACTACATTCTCAGGAAAAAAGTCTTCAGCCCTGGTAGTTTTGTACTCCAAGGTACAAACAAATTGAATGAGCTCGCAATGGTATAGAAATGTTCCTAGAGTCCATTTCTATATCTTAAAAGGTACATTTACCTTTGTCCAGTCAACAAGGCCCATGAACTGGAAGCCACCCACTTCTCCAAGCCGGTACCTGCTGGCTATCGACAGGACAGCACCGAGCCCCAGAAACCAAGCCGCAGAACGGCAAGCAGCTGAACTCCTTGTTTTAAGAGCAATGACGACGACCAAGCAGTGAGCGCTGCTCTGCTTAAATAGCCCTGGGCTCTAAACAAACTAGGCCAAACCAGGCTCAATTCCCTGATTATTAAACCGCAGGCAGGTGTGACAGGAACCCTTAGCTTAGCAACCAGCTAAAACCCCTCCCAGGCCTGCAGCCCTGAGCTAAGGTGCCAAGCTGCCCTTACTGCGCCTGCTGAGGTAATGAGCCTCCTTCGGGTGTCCCAGTCACGCTCGACTGAGCCTCTGAACCCGCCATCATGTGGTCTAATAATTACTGTGTATCTTATTAGATCTTATTATAATGAATTACTATATAAAATAAGGTTTTTTCAGTACATCATTAATTTCCATAAACCATTTATTCATTCAGATCACCACATGGTAACACAGCTATCCAAAATCTTTGGATTATTACATCCTCGTGTTTTTTATGTCTACATTATGCATGGATGTGGCAGCACTGTTGCCTCACACCTCTGGGACCAGGCAGAGGTGGAAATTTCAGGTCCAGAAAGTACAAATCCAGACCGTGATTTAGCTTCAACCAACCAGTTGCGCATAAAGAGTCACAGTTACAGAGTACTCCACTGGCTGGTTGAAGCTAAATCAGTCTGGATTTGTACTTTCTGGATCTGAAATTTCCACCTCTGGGACCAGGGTTCGAGTCTCAGCTTAGGTTCCACACATGCTGAGTTTGCATGTTCTCCCCTTGTCGTTGTGAGATCCCCCCCATTCCATAAACATGCTGAGGCTAAATGAGTGAACAAATTGCTCAAAGGTGTGAATGTTGTGTGAGTGTACCCTGTGATGGGTTGGAACCCCATCTTAGAGTGTTCCCTCCCCTACACCTGTAGCCTCTGGGATAGGCTCCGGACCCCCCACAACCCTTAATGGAATGAGCAGTTACAGAAAATGGATGGATGAATGGTTGAACATCATGCATGGACAATGCATTAAATCTAGTTTTTTTCCACTTTCTTTTCAATCTATTTTCCAGTGCTACAGATCTCTACTAAAAATCTTTGTCCATGACTATAAAATTAACGTTAAAATGTTCACTTTGACAGCCCTGCATACAATTTTTTTTTACTACCCAGCAGGCTAGCGATCAGGTTGCAGGTCCGTTTTGTGTTCTGCCACTTCTACAGTGCAAAGACGACAAGAGAGGCGGCCATTCGACATTCAGCTGTTTAATGATTCATGTTTATCCGCGTATGTTCTTACACCGACTCAAATGTGCCACGTTTTTAACTTCACGGGATGTCAGCAGTAAGGACATGTTTGGAAAGGACAGCATCAGAGTGTAAGGTGAGACGGTTTACAGAAACCACATGCCTTTATTAGGCCTGTCTGTAAATCACCGGTGGTCTGCATAACACTGTACAGACTGCGTATAAAAACCAGGAGTCTTCAACCACTGCAGTAGTGTATAATCTCACCTGAAGTTTGATGAAAGAAATGGAAAAACATTCAGGTTTTAGCTTTTTTTTTGGGGGGGGGGGTATCTGCCTCTGGAAGTAGTGCATTAATTCAAACCATACCATAAGCTGACAGAGGTCCATATAATACTGAAACAGTATAATAATCGATACGGATGAAGATAACCTTTACGCCCAGCAGCCATTTAACCAGATTTTTCAGTAAAAAAAAATAACATTTGACTTGCATAGTATATTACAGTATCATACATTTATGTTGCAGTGCTGCTGGTGACATAACCAACCACAAAGTTCCTTCTTAACTGTCCAATCACACGACTCCACAGAAGCAGCCGTTTCCAAGCAGCTGACTGGCTGTTCCAAGTGTCACTCACAGCCTCTTAGGGTGTCGGGCTGGGGTCACGACTCGCCGTTTAGCAGGCCTGCGCTGCAGTGGCAGCCACCAGAGGTAATGTCCTCGGTGCCACGGGGCAGGAGTGCTGTGTGCAGAGCGGCCAGCAGGGTGCGCTCCAGGCCCTGCTGCAGGGAGTCCAGCCGCTGGTCGATGTGCTGGGTGAGCCTTCTCTCCATTTCCCGCAGCCGCTGTTCCAAGGCCTGCTCCAGGCTCCGGCAGCAGGAGTGCTCCTGTCTTTGAGGGGGATACGGAGACATTACCCTTCTAGTTCTACAGAAGTGCTAAAAGACGACAAAAATAGCATTAAAGACAGCAACGTTCACCCCAAAACACTCCGCTCCTCCTACATGTTTCCCAGGGTATCCTCATAGGCTGTTTTCATACTGCCGTGGCAGCTAATTAACCGTCCTAGGTCAGTGTTTCCCAACCCAGTCCTTGGGGACCCCCAGACAGTCCACATTTTTGCTCCCTCCCAGCTCCCAGCCAATCAAGAGCTCAGAATCCCTGGCATGGGCGTGATGGGAGCTAGGAGAAAACAAAAATGTAGACTGTCTGGGGCTCCCTGAGGCCTGGGTTGGGAAACCCTAGGCAACAGTAATTCGTAACAGGTTTCTACATACCGTGGGCCTGGTGACAGACAACCCTTCTGGGCGTCGTCCTCGATGTGGAGTCCGCCCACCTGCCCACAAACTGCCTGCAGGGCCGAGAGCAGGTCGGGGTTCTGCCCCGGGTGACCGTTCAGCAGGGATGACATCGCCCTGGCCAGCTCGGGGCCCTCGATGTTTCTGTTGGGGAGCCCGGACCGTCCGCTGGATCGTGGCTGATCGTCCTGTAACATGCCCCCTTCAGCAGGCTCCGGGATGCCCGTGTGTCTCACTGTACCTCCCCCGCCTCCAGGCTCGGGGGCTACTTTGACCACAGAGGCCAGGGATCCCCCACCCATGAGCAGGGGCAGAAACCCACCCAAGACATCCATCTTACTCTAGAGGAGTGATGCAGATAAAGCCCAAGTGAGTGAGAAGTACAGTAAATAAAGCAGTGTGAGTAAATGAGTATAGGAGAGTATAGGAAACAGTACAGTAAATATGAGTAAGTATAGTGAATAGTGCAGTACATGTAAGCATAGTAAACAATGCAGAAAGTGTAAGTATACGAAACAGTATATTAAATGTGAGTACGTAGTGATCAGTGCAGTAATTGTGACCGAGAAGTATAGTAAGTGCAGTAAATGTGTGAGGTGTACTACAGAGTATTTTACATACCCAGAGTTAACTCAATAGAGCAGAGTTAACTAACCCTTACTGGGTTATGCAGGCTACACTTTTTAGTGAAAGGGTGGTTCCTGTCTATGTTTTTGACAAAAGGGTGGGACTTACACCTGTTAAGCTGAAAGCCTGTTTGCTTAGATCTGCTTGGAGCCGGTTAGACGTGTAGCATAGATTACCAAGGCAATATACCCCATTTAAAAGTAAGATACGATTCACAGTAGCAAATCTCGTAAGTAAGCCTCAAAAGATCACGCCGAGCCAGTAAACCCACTTCTTAGTACACCCCTGTGACCCTGTGATGGGCAAACTATACAGTAAATATAGCAGAGTTCCTAAAGTACCAAACAGAAAAATAACTTTTGATGTGACTTGCAAAATTCGATAAACAGCACCAACAGAAAACAGGTGAGTAAATATTTACTTAAACACTTAAGAGAATCTGTAACGTACTTGCTGGCTAGAATGAGCAGCATATCCTGTTTTGACTGCTTCTGCATCAAAATTTACTGACAGTGAGAAAAGACTGAGGCAGCATTGGGTTGTGTTGCTCACTTTTCCTGTCCCAGTGTAAAAAAAATCTGTGGATGTTTTTGTTGACTTAAGTCGCTGCTATTTACCTGCTGCTGGAACTGCACCAGATCCATCAGGCTCTGAGCCCCGGGGGAGAGGGCAGTGCCCATGGAGCCTACCATGGCCTGCACGCGACGCAGGTCGATGCCCGGCCCCGGGGCCGGCAGGGGGCCTCCCTGCGCGTCGGCTGTCTTCAGGCCCAGCACGATCCGGCTGACCCCCACCCTTGTTCGCCCACCCAGAGACAGCAGCTGTAAAAACAGGGAGGGTTGCGGCAACAGCTGGCGAGACCGCAACACACCTCCTCATTCCGGGAGTCATAGCGACTGTAAACAAAACAGCTGGCTGTGACCTTGGGCTGTACCACCTCGCTGATGTAGGTACATACCAATTCAAAATTACAGAGTACGTCTTAATTAATTACTACAAAATATCTTAATGGATTATCCCTAATTGTGATTACTATACTCATATACAGTGTTGGAGACGTTACTCACAAAAGTAATCCATTACAGACAGAGGTGGTAAGTTCAGGTCCAGAAAGTACAAATCCAGACCTCAGGGGACATCCAGGTGCAAAGACGGAGAAGCACATACATACAGCCCAGTGCAGGCACACTATGAAGTGCACTACAAAGTAAGCTTTACAAACCCAGAGTAAACTCGCTCGGAGCAAGTTGGTAAGCTACGATTTATATCATGCAAAACTCTGACGGAAGCTTTGAGAGACTCGTGTCTTAGTGCCCCCCTCTGGTCAGATGTGCACCTGCAATTCCTGGGTTTTGAAGCCAGAGAATCACCAGGGGCTTCTATATTAAACAGACACATACATAATACTGTACGACGACAGACAAGGATGTAAGAGGAAATCCTGGAAGTACAGCCTATGTTTGCCCATTTTAATTTATGTTCTCACCTTCACTTCACACGACGGCGATGGATACTCTAATATTAGGTGTTTCTTATAGAGGGGGGTTCTCTCTTCAGCACTGGAACACAAAGAGACCCAGGGAAATACTAAATCCAAAAATACTAAAAATACTAAATAAGTAAGTTTGTAACTGGATCACTTTTTGCAGTGGTAAAACTATCTGCCACTAATGTCAGAACAAACAAAAAAAATCAAAGCAAAAAAATTAAGTCAACAGGGTCATAGTCATTTCATAGTCATTTAGTCATTTCACCACAAAATTACTGGAATCATATTTTGTCAACATTTCTGTACAAATCAGCTTTTACTTAGGGCTGCAAGATTCTGGGAATTTGTGTAAACAAGTGCTTCTGAGTATTTGTGTGTGTAAAAACACCCCAAAATAAGCTTCTGCATCAAAACACACTGCCTATAAGAGATATTCTATATTGTATTATTCATAGTTTGCGTTCTTTGCCGCATCTGATAGCTCACATAGAGTTCCACGGAATTCAGTACTTCCCAAATTCCCCAGCTTAACTTCCCGTGGAAAGTTTTTGGAAAGTTTCTGGAAATTTACCGGAAACTGTCCACCCCTTTGCAAACCTAGTTTTACTAGCCAGAAATTAGAGCATTTTGGGTCAAATACCATTGAACGAGTTAAACAGCGGGGCCTTTGACCACAGAGACATTAATGAAGGTCGTACCTGCCGAGGTACAAACCGGGATCTGGTTCTCCACGGCACGTACCGCAGTACTCCCCAGTCCCAGAGTACACTTCCATAGTCCGGGCTTCGCTAACCACCAGCAGACTGGTTATAATGTTTCTGCATTCCGGGGGGCATCGCAAACTGAGTAAACACGGCGTCGATCCCTCTTCCTGTACCAAGTAAACTGGACCTTTCCTGTACAAATATATGTACACACGTCAGGGGACAAACCTTCATGGTCTACGTTCACCTTAATATAAATAACAGAATAGTACATTTATATATTGTACTGCACTGCTGATAGGTTCTCGTGACCCAAGACTTTCACTCACTAGTTCACTCGTGATGTGACAATTAATGTGATTTCATTTGATCTGAAACAATCTTAGGCTTCCCCAGAAAAAATGTGTACTTCATATAGAAGCAGCTACAGATGAAGGACAAGTGAAGCTTGGTTAGACTCATGGAGATGGGGAAGGGCTCTGAAATCCAAAGCAGGCAAAATTATTCTACACTGTCAGTCACTGAGTGGCTTCATCAGAATGGTGCTGGGAAAGCAAACAATTAAATTAGTATGAAAATAACTAGCCGGTTATAAAGAACACATGACAGCTCAAGTTATTGTGGGTACCAGACCAGGATCAGGAGAGAGACTCCGGAACATCATGGCCAGGACTGAGAGACTTAGGAGGAGTTTCTACCCCCAGGCCAAAAGGTTTCTAAACCTGGACATGCCATTGCACCTCGAACCCTGATGGAGATTGTGCTCTTGCACCCCCCACCATATCCGCACTGTTACACTGGTCACTTTTTATGTCCGTGTTACCGTATATTTTGAACATACTTCTCTGCTTGCATTTTAGCTTTTTGTACTTTAGCATAATTGGATTTTTAGCTTGCACAAAAAGAGCGATTCAGTATGCATTTCACTACGTGTTGTACTTCGTATAACTATGTATGTGACAATTAAAGAATCTTGAATCTTTCTATATCTCACTAATGACAAGCAAACCTATTCATCCTCTACATTTAGTTCCAGAATGCAGCAAATAGAATGAGAGAGAGCAGTGACTTACTCGTCTGAGGTCTCGGAGTAGAGCTGTGTGAGCTCCGCGGTGCCGCTCGCACGGACCGGCTGCATAACATCGGAGAGCTGAGTCCCGGCAGATCCATAAGCCCAGGACGGCTGCCCGGAGACCAGGGCATCGCTTCGTGACATCTGGCATTCACTGGCCATAATTTATTCTAGATTCTCATATATGTCAAAATCAACGATAAGCGACAGTTTCAGTCGCTAGTGACAGCGCTAAAAACTATAAATAAATTATAATTAATGGAAAGATAAAACGGCCCAGTATCTGTTACCCATACACCAAATGCGACTCCAGTTTTCACTGGGCTGCAAAATACTTATCTAACCGTTTAAGAGGATATATCATGATGAAAACGTTACTTCACCTATCCCTGATTTCTAATTAAAATCGCTTAAGAAACAGTCACTAATTCACATACAATAAAAACGACGCGGCAACTGGCAGACACGGCGAAAATATGACATCCGCTCTGAGGACCCATAGCAGTATGCCCTTAACTCGCCTGCACAAAAAAGACCACTCACACAAATATTAAAAGCGAGTAACCTGAAATTCCTAACTATTATCTGAATAAAAGATATGTCAAGAAATACTGTATTGTGAAATTGGCAATAAAAGTAGAGATATTTACTGGAACATTAGGTTGTACACGAGTTTCTAAACATCAGGCTCTTCAACGACACCTATCAGAGGAAAAAATGACAGAATTGCGCCGTTTTCGTCTGTGTATATGGTTTACAGAGAGTTCAAAGGGCGGTATATTTAAATGCTGTGATACGGAAAATTTTCCGACGAATGTTTTTATGACTAAAAAATCTCGACAGGAGGGCGATTTTTTTCTGCGGGCTGGCGATACCTAGCCATAGAATTGCATCAGTGTGTACAAATGACCAGAATAAAAGCATCATGTTTTTGGCATACTATGAGAAGACCCGTTGTTTAGAAAATACTGTAATGCTCGGAAAAGTTGAAGGAAAGAGAGGAAGCGGACGATCAGCAACAAAATGGATGGACTCATTACAACGATGAGCATGCCACTTGGAAGCCTGGATTATCAGAGAACAGGAAATTATGATGTCGTCTGTTTCGTTCCAGGAGCCGACGTGGACTTGACGTCACCTAAAAATAATAATAATAAATGTGCACTGTATCCACAGTGTTCCTGAGTTCGCGCCATTACCCCTGATTCATAGCGGAAGACGGTTTTTTACTTCCGCTTGCGCTGTTGTTGACAGT
>JAODJU010000041.1:12544571-12555095 GCA_026776725.1 Gnathonemus echidnorhynchus
GGGGGGGGGGGGGGGGGGGGGGGGGGGGGGGGGGGGGGGGCGGCATGGTGATGTCAGGGCTGGGGTGCCATTTAAAGAGCCACCTATGTTTTTTTCCCAATCTCTTTCAGCAAAGGAGCAATTTGTAAGTCCAGGTGTTAACTGGGTCCTGTAAAGTCCCAGTACTGGTACCTGTTGTCTATTACACTGCATATGGCAATATTTATGACTACCTGGATCCCTCTAGCTAGTGCTGGGCAAATGAAGCTTTATGAACCAATTGCTGTATTTTCTGACACCACTAGATGGGGCCCTCTAATCAAAAAAGGGGTGCAATTTATGCCCTGAAACAAACCAAGAGCACCATCTAATGGGACCAAAAATACAGAAAATGGTTCATGAAGCTTCATCCATCACTACCTGTAGCTATTGTTACTACTGGGGTTTGTGGGTAATGGAGTCCACGAGTGTTCTATTTCCTGAGCAAAACAGTGTTCATTTAATATACAATTCCCACCCCAGTCTTGCTTAATTTTGCGACCTATTATAATGTAGACACAACAGTATCTCTATGCGTCACTAATGTATTCAGGGTTAATGACGGTGGAAATTTTGGCTGCTGCAGATAAGCAGCTGTAAAGATGACTGCTGATTTGCAGACGGGTCCTTTCTTCCTTCACTGGAAGAGACGACCTGGCTGGCGCCCCTGCAACCCTCAGCCTTGGCCCTCCTGAGCTTCATGCCCTCCCTGACTGTGCATGAGCTCTTTGGAGGCACAAGCAGAAACTCCCATTTTCTTGAATGCAAAGAACCATACATTTTTTTTAACAAAATATTTGAACATGTGACCCTATGCTGAATAAGCCATTAGAAGATGCATGGATGGATGTCTGTATCCTGTAATTAATACTTCTAGCAGATCCTACACAGAAATGTGTATTTATATTACATTTTAATTACAGACTCATAGAATGGGACACTTTCTTTTTTGAAAAAGCAGGGTAAGAGAGTCCCTGGAGCGATTGGGGATTAAAGGCATTGCTCAGGCCCAGCAGTGACATCACTCTGGGATTTGAACCAGTAACCTTCTGATCACAGGCAGTCACATTCCATCCCCGTTATTCTCCTAGATGATTTCAGTCAAAGGGGAACAAGACAGAGACACTGGTGCATGATGTAGATCCTGCCGCTGAATCTAATACCCGCCAGTTTTTAAATTTTATTTAATTCTTTTCCACAGGTGGGGAGCTTCTGCCTGTCGGAGGCGGGGGCCGGCAGCGACGCATTCTCCCTGAAGACTCGCGCGGAAAAGCAGAAGGACTACTATGTCATCGACGGCTCCAAGATGTGGATCAGCAACGCGGAACACGCGGGAGTGTTCCTGGTGATGGCCAACGCAGAGCCCTCGGCCGTGAGTCGCGCACCATCTCTGTCCTGGGGGGGGAGGTCAGGTTTGGCTCTGCTCAGCCTCAGTTTGGGTTTGTCCAGTCTGGAACTCAGCGGGAATCATCTGCGCTGAGACCAGTATGTAATGTGATCATTTCTGATTAAAGCTTATTGTTGTTCCCTTGAGCAAAGTGTCTAACCTGAACGTGTCCAGTAAATATCCAGCTATATAATGAGTTGCAAAATGTGTGTTTTGCACAAAAGCATCTGCTAAGAAAATAAGTGCTTCAGTGGTTTAATATCCAGAGATTTGTGGGAGCTTCTGTATTTGTGTTCAGTGCAACATCATTAATGCCCACTAGAGGGTGCACTTGCTTTAAAGTACATCCCTGTTGGCTGACCAGCCTGTTGTGGTAGCACACTGTAGTATTCTGTGCGTGTTTTGTGCTCTCCTTTATCCATACACTAGGCATTTGTAGAAGCATGTATAGATTGATGTTGGGTTTAGCCTTAGGCTTATAGAAACGATGATCTGATTGGTCATTGGTTGTCATGGAAACGGTCTCACTTCCTGGTGCTTGGCAGGGTTATCGGGGTATAACCTGCTTTATAGTGGACAGGGACACAGAGGGGCTGCACATCGGGAAGAAGGAGAACAAGCTGGGCCTGCGTGCCTCCTCCACCTGCCCGCTTACCTTCGACAACGTCAAGGTGCCCATCCTCGCCCTCTCACCCCATCACCTGCCGCTGTACCGGGAGACCCGACTTAGCAACGCCGTGTCTCTTTTTCAGGTCCCAGAGAACAGCGTCCTGGGCAAGGTGGGCCAGGGGTACAAGTACGCCATCGGGATGCTGAACGAGGGCCGGATCGGCATCGCCGCCCAGGTGGGTCCCCTTTGGAGACTCGCCGTGTCGCGTCCCTGTCGCCGGTGATTCCTGCAGCCTCTGGACGCGGCTCCTCCGCCCTCTGCAGATGCTGGGCCTGGCTCAAGGCTGCTTCGACCACGCCGTCCCCTACACCCGCCAGCGCGTTCAGTTTGGCAAGAGAATCTTTGACTTCCAGGTAAGCTTGTGGGTACGGGGAGGTGTGCGGTTTGGGGCGTTAGGGATCTGTGTCTGGTAGGTCATGAGTTCAAATCCCATGGCAGACACTGCAATCATATCCCCACTTTACCCCTGAGCAAGGGTCTTAACCTCAGAAACTGCTGCAGGGATGCTGACTGACCCTGTGATCTGGTCTTCACTTGTATGTTGGACAAATGCATCGGCAAAATAAAAAAACTTAAAACTTAAAGTTATTAACCAGCAAAGTGATATCTGGCTCCAAGGTGGGGGGGGGGGGGACTAAGAGAGAGTACTTTAAAAGAGATGTAGGGCAGGACCCCTCCCTCACCCGATTTCGGGTTCATGAGGCATACACATCACTTCCGGCTGACCCTGTGCTTCCGTTGCAGGGGATGCAGCACCAGATCGCCCATGTGGCCACACAGCTGGAGGCTGCGCGGTTGCTGACCTACAATGCGGCGCGGCTGAAGGAGGCCGGGAGGAGTTTCATCAAGGAGGCCTGCATGGCCAAGTACTTCGCCGCAGAGGTGAGCTGCTGGGGGAGGGAGCAGATTCTGGGACAGGCTGCACGTCCCTACATCTGGGACCAGGGACGGCCAAGCCCAAGTCCTGCAGGCTGTACCATAGGACTGGCCCATTAATCAAATTACGATTTTGGTTTCCAACAATTATCAAAACAAAGTAATTGAAATTATCGTGCCACATTTTATTTCACAGTGATGCTCCCGTTTTGTCCTGTGTTATAAATCCGGCACACTGCTTTTTCTGTGGTTTTCAGGTGAATTATCTTTAGTGTTCTAGGAAATCCACTGTTAAAAGGACATTTTTTTAAGTCCAATAAATGCACAATATTTCTAAAGTCTAAGTAATCTTGTTAAATAATCGCGATCTCGATATTGACCAAAATAATCGCGATTGATTGATTTCATTGTCACCCCATTGTGTCCATAAGTCAAAACGGAGCCCATCTTAAAGGACAACCAAGACGACGGGTAGGTGGCCAGGCCTTTGCACCTGAACATCTGTCTTGCATCGTTGTTCAACTTCCGTTAGGTTGCGACTCTGACGACGTCAAAGTGCATTGAGTGGATGGGTGGGGTGGGGTTCACCAAAGACTACCCCATCGAGAAGTTCTATAGGGACTGCAAGATCGGTGAGTGTCAGCTTTGTGATGTCAGGAGCTAAATGGGACGACTTCATGTCAAAGATTAATGTTGTTATTGAGGTATTTTACACTTCTTTTTCAGGCACTATTTATGAAGGCACAACCAACATACAGTTGACAACAATGGCCAAGTTCATCGATCAGGAGTACAACGATTAAACTGCTGTCATACACTGTCCCGGTTTAGAGACTGTTCCGTTTGTCAGTCTGGTTCTAGATATGACATAAGCATTTTGAACTCACAATAGAGAGTAACACTGTTCCTTGTAACATTTCTGTACTGCAGATTTCATTATGAATATTGTTTGAAAGACTCTTCTTTCTATAATGTAGTATTGAACTTGCCTGTTTTCCCAGTTCACCAATGTGTCTAGATCATGCTGTAACTTACATTTCACAGGGTCTTGAGGATGTCACACACGCTGTACAGTTGTTCAGCTGGGTACATTGTCCACAGCAGTCTGCATTTTGCTTGTTGGTACAATCAGACATTTTCCTTCAATTCCCTTTCCAGTTTCCATATCCATTAAGTGCAGAGTGTTAACCACATTAAGTGCAGGGTAATATAAGTGCTTAATTTCAGCAGTTCTTCCTCCTTTCCCTTTATGATTAAGTAACTGCACTTACCTTCCAAAGGTACAAAGGTATAGCTGAGACAGTGTTACAGTCCCAATAACAGAAGCAGTAGCTTCCATTGGCTGTTTCTGCAGCCATCCGGAGCCCAAACAATGTTCCTGTGATCTGAGCTGTTAGGGGTTGGGCCCAGGTGCCCAGGCAACAGCGGATTCAGGTTGTCGTACCTTTTGGCAGAACAGGTGCCCTAATATGCTGAGGTAAGATATCGGACAGTATAAATGTGTAAAACGGTAGGTTGCACTAATCAACTTTACAAATTTTAAGAGTAGATGTTATATTTGAGATAATATGGTGCCTCAGGTAGATGGACATGAAATGAACAATGTGGCATTCCTGAGGCTTGTTTCAGTAATCTTCTCCTTGAGATTTCATCTCAGACCTTCTGGTGAATTCTTTCATATTTCTTCCCCTCTGGAGTTACTCTATTCACTGGGAGCACAGATGTACTGATTTATCCAAAGCAAATTACAGTAGAGAGAATGGTTATAATTAAGGGATTCTCTGTGGGATTTGAACCCACAACCTCCGCACAATGCCCTATTACAGAATGAGCTACAGAAGCTGGGAGCCTTACCATTGAGATCTTTCCCTTCTAGCTGCCATTCTCGTTGTTTCTGAAGAACACGTGCCTTGCACAAGACCGTCTGTGTGAAGCGGTATGTCACATGTATTTAGGGTCCTGTCCCACCTCAGTAAATTTAAACAAGGTAACAGCTGATGTTTATTTGCAGAGCTGAGGTCATTTTTGCTGTTTACTGGTGTAATAACAGCACTTCTCTTAATGATGTTTCTGGTTGAGTTACTAAAATCATTTTGGCAATTTTTTTAGTGTGTCCATTTTAATATAATTCAATATTTGCCAAAAGAAATAGGGCATTGAGCCTACACCCTGTCTCCACTGAAAGACTTGGGGAGATATATTGCTTGAAATGTCATTAATAGATGGGGCAGTGGTCGCCTTTTGCTTTGGGAAGTGCACTTGTAATCAAAAAATTGCGGATTCAAATCCCCAACCAGCAAAGTACCACTGCGGTACCCTGAGTGAGGTACCTCTCCCCCCCCCAAACACTGAATTAGCTGCCCACTGTTATGTCATAATGTCACATATGGGTTAAACACAGGACACTTTTTGTTGTGGCACACCAACAATATCAACTTAAATAAATAATAGATTATAGTAATTGGGACAGTTTGTGGCTTAGTGTGTTAAGATTTGCACCTCTGATTGGAAGGTCACCGGTTTGAATCCTGGGGTTAGCAGATGAATGGTGTCACCCCCCCCCCAAAGAAAAAGCTGCACACTGGCTGACTCTGCACTGCGGCCCACCAAATGGGCTCTTATCTGTGTGTGTCTCATGGAGAGCACAATGTTACAGGCAAAAGAAAAATCCTTAAGGAGATCAATAAAAGTCCCTCCATTCTAAAGCTGGGTGGTGTATAACCTCAAAGTACAGCTGGTTTAGGGTGGCTGTCAAGTGAACTTCGTTCATCGTATATGAACTCAGCAGTGGTTGAGGTCCATGCCCTACCCTAGACAAGCTTCTAAACTACAGTTTTGTTACAGTTCTATATTTAGGTACTAGGTGGCGCTCGACATAACACTAATATGCTATGACAAATTGGTAGCCTATTTGATGGTCAGCCACAACAACGTTTCACTTAAAATAATATTTAAAATTCAGAAGAAAATTGTAGTGGTAAAATTATTTTCCAAACTTTTACAAAAACTGGCCTGTATGACAGCGATCCCCCCCATTTGGTTTAAGCTGAAAATAAATACCTATAATGAAAACCAGCAACAGGGAAGTTGAGTCGACATGGGACTGGACCTAATTCCCACCCGGAACAAAGGGACAGTCAATTACGCCACCTTTTAAAAAGGCAGCTTTGCGCCCACGTTGTTTAGCAGAAATTTAATTACTCTCCGGTTTCGCTGAGATGCTACCCGCCCTGAATAATTTACTTGTCGCTGCCTTAATTTGCCAGTAGATCAAGATTAATTAGATAATTGATTCTGTTTATTTCTTTAGTGCGAGTATATTGCTTTCTTAGATCTTGGGGTTATCGGATGTTACTGTATTAATTCTATGTTATTCTACCGGAAGCGCAAATCGCAATAATGATAAAAGTTTGGTAAGAGCAACGTGGCGATAAGCCGTTTAGTTTATATCCCGGGTTTCCTTCGCTGTCATCAAATACCTTGTAGGGGCAGGGCTTACTAACACACTTTAAGCTACACAATGCACGCTTACAAAACCCGAGGATGAATAGGGTTTCAATACGTAAGGGTGCGAAATAGAGTATGCTGACGAGAACTACTGATCAGCCGGAGTACTTGAAAGGCAGTGCTTCTGTCTGTTGCTTTAATTTAGATTTTCTTCACAGTAGGCCTACGGTACACTATAATATTTGTTGAATCTTTTTTATCTTTAATTAAGGATTATGTTATGTTGTCATTCACTTCTAAAAACAAATAGGGTATAATGAACTAGACGGCAGGTCCATGTTAACACACGAATCCTTGCTGGGAGGGTATTAGCAAATGCTTTGCTAAATTAGGTTTTTAACCAGAGGTTTTGTTTGGGTGATATTTTCATTTCCGTGACGCCTATTGACGGGTAAGTTAGCATAAGACAACCAGCCAACCCTGGTTGGATTAGCTGTTTCTTTGGAGTTGTCATAAGGTCGACCTGTGCAAACTCAAAAAACGTTACAAAGGGGAGAGACGGATTTACCCTTGTCTATCGTTTTGCTGTTTATTGTGTTTCTTTGTGCTCGCAGAGATTTAAAATTAAGCTTATCCGTCTGCTGCTTAACCTAGTTCTTTGTTTGACATATTTATAAATAACATAATGGGTTTAAATCATCTTGTCTAGCCCCTCTCCCCGCAGCCCACAAGTCAGACACCTCAAGTGGTTATAAAGAGAGCAGGACTTGATTTAATTTGCTTTATACACGTGCAACATTAACAAGCTTTGCCGTATCTCCCACAAGGCACCGCCCGCCGTGAACCATATTACTCGGATTAAAGCCCCGTGGGGCCGCCGCGCTGTAGTTTTGATAGTTAATCTGCCCTCTGCACGCGAGTTTACACCTGCTTAATAAGAAAGTCACAGAGTTATCCACTTGGCCCCGTTCGCGTTTAAAGGGACGGAACTCAAAAGGCTCGCGCCGCTATTAAACTGGCACGCTTGTGTTCTGTTTGCGGTTTTGCGGGACGGACACACACGCACACACAAACGGCGCATTTCCATCTGAAAGAAAGCGGGGGAATTAATTCCTAGAAGAGCCTGTGCTGCCCCCCTCCCCGGTCCAAAAAAGCACTCTACTCATATGCTGAGCTCATTTAAAAGCTGCATTGGATATTAGTGCCAAAGAAAAGAACCCGCTCCTTGAACAGCAATAGTAGCGTTATTCATCGCCTTCGCTACCGGATCGGCGCGGGGGAGAGATAGGGGCGGACTCGGGAGGATTCTATTCTTCTTACACTATTTATTTCTCAAGACCCCTAGTCTGCATAGGGTGTATGAAAAAGAAAAGGGGGCGGGGGGCAGTCTACAATAAAGAAAGTACATATTAGGCTTTTCATTTCCCAGCACTCAATTTCCTGGAGACCACGCTGAGCCCTTTCTAATGAAAGTAATTGCCGCCTCTGATGAAAATAGTATTATCAGGATCACACTTTGTGCAGGCAAACAAAGTGCATCCCCCCATCCCCGCCCAGTCCTCTTTTAACACGGGCATCGTGCACTCCCTGGACCCCAACCGCCCGGAACGCACTGAGAAGGAGCAGCCTTTCACAAAAACGTAGTTTTCCCGAGGAATCGTCGATGGACGGTGGGGACGAGGCTGGACAGAGAAGAGGCGCTGCTCGATTAATTTCCTGCGCCCGCCCGAAAGTGCTTCTCCGTAATTTCCCGTTTCTGCCACGCATCCAGCGCGTGGGCAGAACGCACAAGCCGGCTCGTTAAAGACGAGTTTGGGGACACTGAAAACAGCACCTTATGAGATGATGTTTGGCTCAGTGAGTGAATATGCTGCGTTTGTAACCAGAAGACCACTGGCTCGAAGCCCAGCATCAGTGATTTCGGTGCTAGGCCCTTAACCCCCAATTTTCCACTAGGACAGTCTGAAAAGAAAAATGTTCATCACTTTGGATAAAAGTGTCTACTAAATAAATTAAATGTAATGAGAATAACTATTCTCCTTGCTTTTGTGGGTTCTGATTTTTATTTATTTATGGGCCACAGTTGGATGGAGAGTGTGGGTTCATTCCCAGAAGCAGCCTGACCAGCACAAACTGGCGTCAGTCACCTTCGTGGTTTACGTTACAGCCATCATAAAGATGTTATATTGATCCATTGGATCTGCTCGCCGCTGAGGTATTGTAATGTATGACAGATTGATTATTCCTTTACATATCTTCTTAGTGGACGTTCTTGTACAAATGGAATAACAGAGCTCATCATTTATTCATGTAATCAATGTTACCCATGAATATGATGGTATATTTGCACATTTTCATTCTGGTTGTTTCTCAAGGGTATGAAAGCAGATTTTACTGTGAGATTTGAACCTTCTGTCCTCATCATTCATGGTTAAATAGTTAGAAGTGAATGGCCAGTTCTCCTTTCTTGTCCATTTGGGGACTATTTAGTCTGAGTATTTGTAGGATTGTATCTGCTGCTGATAGAACTTAATGCCTTTACTTTTGATGCTAAAAGGATTTAGCTTTTCTGCACTGCATTTCTGCCCCAGTTGTGGTGAAGCTCAAATCTGCTCTTTTGGTATTGCAGAAATGTAATAAACAGAAATTGATACTCAGTTAATGTAGAATTTGGAATAGCATTAATGCTGTTTGTGGTAGCGATTTCTGCAAAATGTACAGAAATAATGAGCAGTTTGAGCTTTTGCTCGCCACAGTATTCTGATTATGGATTTCCAGCGGCCATTTTACTGAAAGCCAAAGCTAGATGTCAGTTAGCGCATCATACACACCTGTAACCTGACGTGATGTGGCTTCCAGGCCTTTCAACAATCCCAGTAAACCAATTACAAGGCAAAGTGGAAAACAGAAGGGCATGCACCCCCTCAGATACTGTACTCAGATACGGAATACTCAGTAACCATGACAACACATACCCAGCAGCAGTGCCTTAAATTATTTCCTTTTTGTCAAGGGGTGGATTAAAACCAATAAGAAAGAGGACTTATGGTTCAGTCCATTAAAGTATAATTGTCCCAACTCAGCAGCCTAAATGAGCAATTCACCTGTTAATTAGCAGTAATTAAGACTGGTGCTTGGTTAAATATTTCACTATTTTTTATACCGCTTACTTAATCAGGGTCATTGTGACCAGGACCTGGAGTATGAAACCAGGTACACTCTGGACCAAATATCATTTGCACTGAGGACTATTTGGAGTCAACAGTTCACCTGTGGTCAGAGAGAACCAATGTGATCGTGGTACATAGCACGGTGCCAGCGTGAGTGTGGCACACACCACAATGCTAACCTTAATTCAGGATAGTGAACTCCTGCTGTAATTACAGCATCTGTCTAACATGGGCGAGTTAACCTGAGTGTGGCCTTTACAGCTCAACACTGAGTTTGAACTGCACTCTTTGGATTTCATTCATGCTATACACACATTGAATAGACAGCCAGGCTGTGTCCCCTGCCCCCCCCCTTCCTCATTGTACATTTTGTCACCAGCTGTTTATAAATGGTGGTTCCTAGGCTTATGTTGTCACCTCGTAGCCCCCATGCATTAGTATGTGTCCATGTGTCACTGTAGTGTGATTTGCCTGGATAAACTTAATCTGAATATTTAATATAATAATTTATAATTAATAATAACCTGGCTGCATATTCTTAGTTTTAGCTGCTACATGCAGACGGTGCTGAGTGATAATTCTAGATATTACCCGTCTTCAATTAGAGCTTTGCTTATAGTACATAAAGGCAAAGCCAATTCAAGCTTATCCACATAGCACCTTTCGTACCCTGCGGACATTCAAAGTGTCCATGATGATACACACAATTCAAAATCAAAAGAGCAAAAAGACTGCTTTTGAGGGGGGGGTGGAGTGGGCGGGGCTGTCTCGTCTGCACCTGTAAACATGCAGTTCCCTATGGAGTAATACAGGGGGCGCTGATGGACTGTGGGGACGGTGGTCGCCACGGCGTTCCTGCAGGCGTCATTGGCCAGGAGATGATGGGAGGAATGAGTGACCTTTAACCTCTGCCCGCAGCCGTGCTCCCCCCCCCCCCCCCCCCCCCCCCCCCCCCC
>JAODJU010000041.1:12557370-12567944 GCA_026776725.1 Gnathonemus echidnorhynchus
TAGCCTTCCCTAAAAATCGAAGCATAATCAAGGTGTATGTTTAGAAAATTTATTGCTATAATTTTCCCCCCTAATCTCTTCCATTTTCCATCTGCCCCTGTGACATAGATCATCATCCAAAACAGAAAAACAAGGAAAATGAATAGCAGTTTAAAATTTATCGGTCTTTGATTCTCAATTATGCGTATTTATGGATTCATCTGTCTTCTGGAACCAGAATCTTTTTCATTATGGTGGAATATATGACACGCTCACACACATACAAGTAGAGAATTTATTAAGTTCTATGTTGGTATGTTAGTTTTTCTGGGAAAACCTTTCTTTTAAAGATCGCCGACAGGACAGAAAACGTCACTATTGGACAAACATCAGGAAATGCTCTGTCGAAGCATCTCGATCTCGATTTAGCTAGTGTCTGGGATCTGCTCCGACACCATGAAGGACCTTCTCTGGTCCACAGAGCAGGTGATGATGTGTGGATACAGGTGGAAGCCTTCAGCGTATATGTACACACACACACACACACACACACACACACATATTTGTATTCATATCTTTGTGGGGACTCTCCATTTATTTCTATGGGCAAGACCCTAATCCCAACATGACGACCTTAACCCCTACCCAGCCCTAACCTTAACCATAAGTAACCAAACAAAATACAAGACTTTTAGCATTTTTACTTTTTTTGATCACAGATTTTCATAAAACTGAGTTTCCCCTTGTGGTCCCCACAGTGTCAAAATAACGGGTTTTCATGACATTGTGTGGAGATTGCTCGGTCCCCACAATGTAATATATACATAACCCCCCCCCCCACACACACACACACATAAAGGGGGTGGATAAACCAGGCATGTTTGTGCTTCATGAATTAGCATGAACAGTTCCGGAACTTATTATTATTAAATCTTCAATAGCTTAGCATCAGTAGCTGCCATTTGTTTCACAAACAACTTACAGATCTTATTTCAACTTCAACTTTATTTATAAAGCACATTTAAAACCACCTTAGTTGACCGAAGTGCTGAACAATATGATTCGTGTGTCACATACTTACACGAAAACAAGATACAAGAAACATCAAACATAAACACACGGACAGTGCCCCAATAAACACAACCACAGCACCAAGAACAATGAACTATTCGGAGATAGCCAGGTCAAATAAAATGGGGTTGAAACAAACAATTTCACATTATTATGTATCTGAGTATTCTAGAAGAAGTCACGTGACCTACCTGGCACAGGTGTACATCAGGAAGGTCCAGTTTTGGAGACGGACCAGTAATATTAGGCGCTCAGACTTAGGCCCTGCTTGGGTCCCTGTGCTTTGTGGATGAGCAGTTCAGTCAGGACCACCCATGTAACTCCCCTACATTTACCTAGATGGCAAGTTGAATTCCGCCCTGTCCCAGCATGCTTTGCGGAAGGAAAACGTCACATTCACTAATTCCATTAACTTATGGTAACTTATGTGCAGAAAATAGTATTCTCTGTTCAGGAGTAAACGCCGTTTTGCTTTTTTTTATATCCGCTACCACGCAGGCCACTCGCCCCAACCCACTCCACCCAAACACCGCCCCCAGTTCCTCATTTTTACTCATTTAAAGTTACTTTTACCATTTCGTTATAATTCTGAAAGCTAGGAGGGAAAATCCGTAACTGGATATCAAAACAAAATCCATCTCCACTATTCTGAGCGATCGCAAATAAAAGTTAAGGTGTGAGGCTGGTCTGGGCAGCCGCAGATTTTTCATCATTCTGATCATTATATGGTGATGGATGGAGACCTATGCAGTATCTAAACTGAACCTTTAACAGGCCATGAGCAATACTATCATTTCTTTAATAGAACTTGCTGACCGCGTCTTTCCCAGGTGCCATTTGTCATTTTCCCTGTAAAATAATCAATAACGTGGATTTGGGGGGGGGGAGTCATATAATAACATATTACGTCTTCTTGTGCTGTTCTGAAGACAAAATAAAATAGATTTAAACCTATATTATTTAATAAAACAACAAAGAATACCGAAGGTTTTTTCGTTAAAAATGATTTTGAATCAGAAGCATAGCATGTGTTGAAAGAATTCGTATTTGAAACGAAAATAAAACAGTTACGATGAAAATGCCTGTATGGCGCCGTGTTTATTGTTCCGCCCGGTATTGAAATTGATGCGCGTGTCATTTTCTTCCTTTACTGACATCATTCTGGTCACTGAATTGTATCTGTCTACAAAGCAAAATCCAGAAGAAAATAACACAGGGTGTATTTTATATTGATCTGCTATACAAATAGCTTTGTGGTTTGTAACCGGCAGTTAAGTAAAGCCTTTTTAGCATTTATGAATTATGATCACGGGTTTTAATTATATAATCTCAGAAATGCGGATAAACAGCATTTAACAGGTCAAGCATACACTACATGTGCTGATCTCATTGTCAGATAGGCGAAGAGTGCTTTCTTCCAAGCGTGGCTTGGTGTAGGATTAGTAATTTATCTAAGGGCTACAGCCCTCAGTGTGTCGGAGAAACTGGTAATAAATGCATGATTATCGTGAATTACGTCTAATTTTCACACAAACTCAAGACACACTAGAAACTTTTGTATTATAATTCATATTACTAAATGATATTGCGCTGGTTAATGTGTACCTCGGTTAAAAATATTATTTAACTGGTTATGTAGCTGTTCTTTGTTTTACGCATTTTTTTTGCCAGTTTTACATCTTACCATTCCGTCCTTGCTATTTTTTGTCCACCTGTTTGTATTCTGGTGCGTTAAAATGGTCAAACATACTTACTGCTCTGACAAACGATTCTCTGGATAATGACTTCTGCTAACTGCCCGTAATAATAATTTTGCGCTTCATTTAGTAAACACCAGATGGCGCTACTTCATTGGCGCTAACATAACATTAAAAAGTAATTTCGGAAACAATGTAATGATTATTATTAAATATATGATCCATTTCAGAAGGATACCTATGGAAATGATAAAATGATACAAATTCCTGTTTCATTTTTACTATTTATAATAAATAATAATAATTTCTGATTAAAAAGTATGCTCATTATTCATAGAACAAGGAATCAAGATATATTACAGTACAGTATTACCACTTAAAGTTCATATTGTTCCCAAAAAAAAAATCAGAAACAGGGTAGATTGATCTAAATTTCTCACATCTTACCCCTCCCGAGGAAGCACCGAAGTCCCTGTTCTTAACTAAAGCGCGAAAACGTGTCTACTTTAGCAGGCCTTACAACCACTAGGCTATTAGGTCCAATCTCTTTACGTGAGTACAGACCGGAGAATCGATAAATAGCTTTTCACATTCTGTGTCTGATTTGCCAAAATAATCACCTGGAACAGGGCAAATGTCAGATATCTTCAAAAAGATGAAATCGTATACGAATTATCTTAACATGATCTTCCATTATACATGCCGATAGGGGACGCTGTTTCCATTTATTCTCCAAGAATCGGTCTTTTTCTTTTCTGCTCCCTGTCTATTAATCACTAAATACTAAAGCTACCAATCACATCTAATACGATATTGAGCATTTCAAAATTCATTGTGGGGGCTGGATAATGGAGAGGATTTTAATAGAACACGCGTCGGGAAGGCACACGAATCGGCAACAATTGTGAGGCGGCCAGAGGTAGACTAGCCATTAGTTATCTGACTGCTAAAAGCGCTGATTTGTTATTACGCACTTATTTATATATTTTTAATTTGTTTTTTAAAACCCTGGAATCAAGGCAATCGAAACCGACGCTGTAAGTCTGAGTCATTGTTTATTACTTGTGATTCAGAGTTGAACTTTATGAACTTCATAAAGCAGAGAGAATGACAGATCTAAAGTACCAGGACTCAAAAAAATGATGCAGAAACTTGTAAGGAGGAATTAGTTTTAATACGCTATCTACAGGCCTATAATCATTCGGAATACCACATGAACCATTATTTAGGCCTATTTCTTTTTATTATTATTCCAAAAGCAGTTATGTTTGTTTTCTCCGTATGTAGGCCTGTGTTCATGGCAACATTTATACAGACTATAGGCCTATTATAGATTTAAACTTGCAGTAGACAAATTGGCACCTAGCAAGCTAGGAGTTTATTTCACGGAAACTGTCATAAATTTAAACATACTGTAAATAATAAAAAAACATGATGAACAACATTAAGAACAAGAAGAGTCCAATAATGTAACGAACAAGGATATCTTTGAAAGGCCGACTGATTTTTTATATAATTACGTCGATTTTAATTAGCTATTCCTCAAAGACAAACGTATAAACAGATCTAAAAAAAAGCAGGGACCGCACGCCTTTAAATGATCCAGTAACACGTTTTGTTTCACACGTTCCCTGCCCGAAGCGCTCCACCGTCGCTGTCTATCACCACTTCGGACTTTCGGACGCTTTCACGTTTTGCTATGGTGATTTGTTTAGCAATGGTACTTATTTATTTGTTTGTGACGTCAAGTCAGGTTTGTTTCGGCAAAAACGAGCCAGTATTCCTTAACCAATTCACAAAACTTATTTATTAATGAATAATGTAATGTGACTTATTGTGGTAGTGAAATTCTGAAAAAAGACTCCTTCCATATAAATCAGTCCAAAAGCATCTCACTTCAGAGTAAACAGACGGAATTAAATTTGAGACACTTAACAAACAGTCCGGCGTTTGTCATTCGCTTGCTCCACTTGGACTGCCAAGGCAAACTGCATGGTGATTTGTAATAATACCCCGGCTCTTATTTGCTGTCTAATTGGACTATATAAGACCAATAACAGGCGAGCGCTTACACTCAAGGCAAGCAGTCAAGGGAGGGTGGACTTGCTTTCAAGCCTGTCCCCTCTATCTTCCACCGCCTCTTAATCCCATTTGCCATTGTAGGTGAACGGTAGCCCTGCGCTCCTCGCGTCTAATATCGGTGACATTTTTTTTTCGTCATTTGCATCTGGCACTACGCTGGCGCACGACACGATTTCTACCGCGGATCTTCGTAAGACCTGGATACCGACCGATGCTACTTTTTAAAGGTTTCTGTTTACCGTCCCGGGCGTCTCATTAATTAACAAAACAATCGACGCTTAAAACGGCACTCATTAAAGGAAGCGAAGTTAAAAGCTATTTGTTTTTATTTTTTTCTTAGCCACGATTTCTTTCCCTTAACTTCTGTTTTGTGGTGTGAGCTATCCGGGCGTTTAGTCGCAATGCCAGAAACAGCGCAAGAAACCTGTGTTCCCGCTAAAGACTCGCCCTTCTCCATTAAGAATCTGCTGAACTGTGACAACAAATCCAGCAAACCCAGACCCCTGCTGGCTGCATCCAAAAGTGTTTTGGACGGCGGCTTCTCATTCTCTAAGGTCGGAGATCTGAGCTTTCCTCGTTTTGAGATACCCACGCAGAGGTTCGCGCTACCGGCCCACTATTTGGAGCGAGCGTCCGCGTGGTGGTACCCCTACTCCCTCAGCTCTTCGGGCCATCTACACAGGACAGAAGGTGAACATTTCTCATTCGTTTTTAAACGTAGGGACACATTCATTAAATTGTGTCTGGAATACCTAATGTGCTGCATTGAAAAGTGAATTAAAAATAAATTAGCCTACTGCGTTTACCAGGCTGGGTGACAAAATAAGCATTGTTATTAACAATCGCATTTTAAATAACTTTTATTATCATTATTCTCAGAATAGCGATCTATACGCTTGCTCAAACATTATGTAATTATTTTTGCTAAATGACACAAAAAAGTTATGATTTATGCAATCGCGCTATAACCGAATCCTGCAATAATCGGACACAAGAAATATTCCCGCTGCTTTACATGTGAATGATTTTTGTATTATTTTGTATTGTTTTCTTATTATATTAGTGTTGTTTTCCATGCTTATCAACAACTTTCCCGTTCCCCTTTTCTTTTCAAATCTAGTTAACGAAAAAGCGAGCGTGAGGGAATCCTCTCCAGCCTCGGGTACCGATCGAGATTCACCGGATTTAGTGCTCAAATCCGACCCCGACTCCAAAGAAGACGACGGCAGCAAAAGCGCGGACGAAATCGTGCTGGAAGAGAGCGATCTGGAGGAACCAAAGAAAGACGACGGCACGGATGACTGGAAGAACAGGGACGACAGTCCGGATAAGAAACCGTGTAGGAAAAAGAAAACGCGCACGGTCTTTTCCAGGAGTCAGGTGTTCCAGCTGGAGTCTACGTTTGACATGAAGCGCTACCTGAGCAGCTCGGAGAGGGCTGGATTAGCGGCGTCCTTACACCTCACAGAGACTCAAGTAAAGATCTGGTTCCAGAACAGAAGAAATAAATGGAAGAGGCAGCTGGCCGCAGAACTGGAGGCTGCAAATCTGAGTCACGCAGCGGCGCAGAGGATAGTGCGCGTGCCTATTTTATACCACGAGAACTCGGCCTCGGAAACGGGGAGCGCAGCGGGCAGCGTTCCAACGAGCCAGTCTCTGCTCACATTCCCCCACCCCGTGTACTACTCACACCCTATAGTTACCTCCGTACCGCTGCTCAGACCGGTGTGAGAACTCCTCCTTTTACACCAACAAAGTGTAATTTTAAATTTATTTATATAATCGAATATTCGAAATATTATTTTTATATAGGCTATATAAAATGCTTACATTTTTAATAGGGGGAAACGGCGTTGACATTGCAGCCTGTATTTATTTGACGTGTGAAAAAAAATCACTGCAGATTTAATGTTCACAAATTGTGTCATTATTTTATATATCGTTGTTATTATCATTAGACGTACTGATGTCATGGTGTACGATATCACCTACTGCCGTTGAGTATTTTATTTCGTTAAGTAGCCTAAGTGAGTGAAATTTTTACGATGCAGTTTATAGAGTTTAATAACTGTTGTAAAGCCTGCAGCTATCAGAAACGTTCTTTATTAGAGTGACACCTAATGAGGAAGGCGTTTCCTGCCGCACCATTTACATCGGTTTTCCTTTTCGGGGGAGTAGTGTCGATAAATAAAATATGTACGTTTAAATGCGTTTTTATATAAAACAAAAATACAGACTCTGTAAAATTTGTTTGGTGTTTTATGACTGCATGGATTTGTTTTGTAAAGGGAATTGTTATCGGTGGCATTCTAATATGTGTGCAATATTTGGTATGTTGAGGTCATGCACAGCACTCGACGAAGAACGGTGACCCTTCTAGCCGTTATCGTGATTCAGACTTTAAAAGTATTCTACTGTACATATTGAGACTAATCAGAAATATAGAAACAGAATGAAAGACCCATAATAAACGTATTTGGTTTTTTATTGTTATTATTAAAGCGCTTTATAACTGGAGACAATCAATTTTCTTTTCCCTTTCTCCCCACTGTATAAGCTGTATATATTTTTGGTTTGATGTACTCAATCATTTGGAATTTACTTGAATTCAGTCAGGAAATTATCTTGTATTTCATTTGTGGTTTAATACTGACACTAGGTTATTGGTATATATATAAGCGAGACAAGGGGAAGTTTTAATTGACTTACCGTTCCCTTTGTAAATGCCGCGACATTTTGATAGTGTACTGCTGAATTAAGTTGTGAAATAAACTGTTAACATTCCATACTCCGTTTATGCTTGTTAATTCTGTGGCTGACGGTTTGTCCTATGTATGGGATGTTAGGTTTTAAAGATGACAGCCACCTGTTCCTTTCACGGTGATATCTAGACACCTGAAAGATTTCCCGTCTTTTACGAAGCAGAATTACGGCACCTAGATTTAGGATATGAAATCAGAATGGAGAAGGGTCATAAACTTTCTTTAAAACTGTAATTAAAGATAGTATATGGGTCAATAACAACAACAGCAATAATAATAATAATAATAATAATAATAATAATAATAATAATAATAATAGAACATACGAGAATGTTACTTGTTGCGTTGTCATTTAATCAGTCGTTATGCGTGTCCTTCTTAAGGCGTTTGGTAACATAGGCCTATAGTACTGTGTTGGTGATTTATACCTATAGTAATCTCGGACTTCAAACTGCATCTGTCACGTCTTCTCAGTTCGAGAACATTTAAAGTACGATCAAATCTGAATTGCTTTTAAAGCCAGCTGTCTGTCCGTAAATACCACCGGCATTTTCGACTTTGCCTTGTTATTTATTGCAATACTGTACGGAGTTCTTCATCTTCAGGGTGGTTTATAGCACTCAATGCGTTTTGTATCCATCGCGGAATATTTTTAAATCTTCATTTTCTTATGGTTACCTATATGGATTTTACAGAACTTTTCAAAGCCAATCGCAATAGCTACGCATTGCAAAAGGCACATTGCTGTTTTTAATAACCTGCTCGTCGTATTTGGTATAACCCTATAGACTCATTTAAACAGTGTATATTACATGTATGTAAAGAGCTCCGTTCGTACTTCCTTCTTTTCCGAGATGTAGGGTAAGGAGCTCCCTCAGTTAAAAAATATAAATAAGTAAACCCCAATTTATTTTCAGTTTAGTAGCCGGTATTAATTAAACACATTATTGTGGTGTCAATTATTCGTTTTCATTAACAGCAGAATTTAAACTTGCGCACAGCTTCGACAGGGCCTGGTTCAGAATTTAGAATTACATAGACATGCAGCCTAATCGCTCTAGGTCTTCCTACCCTTGCATAAAGTTTCTGGTAAATATAAATGTTTAATATGCACACCAAGTTCCATGTATTCAAAATGCCTTTATAATCCAAAAGGCCAAGAATAGCATATCTATTAACGTTAAGTTACGATTTAATGAAGATAAAATATACAATTTTAATATATAAGGCTACAATGACAGTTCTTTCACATTAATTTAAAATATAGATCACGAAATTCACTCAGCGTAAAACAGAGCCTTGAAAAATATTTCTAAAAATAGTTTCTAAAAATTATCCCAGTTTGACGAGGGTGATGTTGTTAAGTAATAACAAGGTGCATCGTTCTTTTTAAATACTGGATCACCAGATTTTTTACTTTTGAGTGATCTGTTTTAAAAGAAATATGTAGGCTAATAAAACACATTAACAAATATTGCAGAAATGATTACAGAAACTATGGGTTTAACGTAGCGACCTGAATTCAGAATTAAAACACGCTAGATGTAAAACGTTTTTCACCATTGTATAATAGATAAATAAATTAGATGGTAAGTATGAGGATAATAATGATTATCACGACTGTAATAAACATTATTCATTTATATTTTCACACATTTTGATGACGTACACGAACCCGCAATGTGTAAGAACTAACGAAAGTAGGAAAGATATAACCTACTATAAAGTCTGAATAACAGGACTCATTCAACTAATGTGGTGATAATAATTTAATGTATTGAGATATTATACCAGGCAAGCCCAACGCGACCCCATTAAAGCGCATTAATAGATTGGTAAAACATTATGCTTCGGCTAGTATCGATCGAAAAACGGTGGGGAACATTGTTTTCACATGAAAGCCATTGTCCAAGTTTCAGCAGCGATCGTGACCTTGATGTGTTTGAATACGTTTTAATAAGTTTTCATTCTTTTCTGTAATTCCAGTTTTTTTTCCCTATCAAAATATTCGGAGAACTGAAATGAATAACATAACCGAGAACTTGAAAGGCAAGTTCATAGTTTTAAATAGACCGCATCATTAAATTAGATTACCGGGCTCAAGTGGGCGACAGCATCAATTATTTAGTTTTAACTCAGTTACCGCCATGTCCCCAATACTGACAAATCTCTTTCTCAGAAGCCATTCACATACACAATCATACACTGAGAATTTTAAAAGTATAGGCCTACGTCACCACTTTTATGTAACTGTACACGGGCTACTGCCATTGGTAAGAAAAATGCATAGACCTCTGTTACCAGTTAATTGGCAGTTATTGTAGGTTACCACGTACATAAAATAATAGTGTGTTTCCCACAGTGAGTAATTTCTGCATTTCAGGTATAGGTTCGTGTGCAACATTCAAATCCCTTTATTTAAAGCTTTAAATAAGTTTGCTTGACTTTATATTAGCTTGGAACGCTGTCGATTTAAACCTAAATTATTTAGCCTACCAATTCAAATAGCTCAATGTGAGAAATTTGCGGTGTTTTCGGAAATAAAAGTTCGCAAGTGACTGAGTTAAACCATCAGATTTTCATCAAAGTTCTATTAAGTGAAACATAGGTTGTGGGGCATTCTCTGATTGAAACAGTTTAAATTTTAATTGTGTTTTTAATTTGACATACAGTTGCAGAAAAGAATGACACCGCGACGCCAAAGGGCGGTCGATTTCCCGCGTCTCTCCCATAGGAATTGATGAGTCTATAAGGGCGGTGGATTGGAAACCCATTAAAGCTCAGTGGTTTAGTTGTTAATTGGAACGTGATGGATAGAAGCCCTTGGATGGGTTAGCCTGATTCAATCTGTATAGCTTTCTGTTTCCAATAAATTACCCAATTCATTTCCAACCACAGATTACATAAACTGTAAATTGTGTACCTTCAGGGTTAAAAAGGGAATCAGCCCCCCCCCCCCCCCCACCCCCACCCCCCCCCCACC
>JAODJU010000041.1:12568044-12582427 GCA_026776725.1 Gnathonemus echidnorhynchus
CTCAGCGATGTCATTTGAACCAGAGAAAAGAGCGGACTCAAATCCTCTGAATGAAAATCGAAACATAATCAACGTTCATACTTAGAAAATTTATTGGGATCATTTTCTCTCGTAATTTCCTTATTTTTAAGTTTAGACGCCTCATACATCATAATACACAGCCGTAAAGGGTCTATGTTTAATATTTATCGAAACTTGATTTCCTGATCGAGGCTGCTCATGACTTCATCTGTCTTTCAGAGAGAAAACCGTTCTCCCGTGCTATAGGGTAAGGCTTTATACGCGTGTGTGTATGTGTACACACACACACACACACACACACACACACACACACACACACACACACACACACACATATATATATATACACACACTTATATTTATATATATAATATTATGCTTAGTAATATTTTTATTATAAATGTGAGTTCTCAGCAAAATTGTTGGAATTCTGGCGCCAAAAAGTGCGCCAGAATTTTTAGGAAAAGGCTAAAGTCGCCATCTCGCCTTAAATCGAGGACATTACGGATTAAAGACTTGACATTATGATTAAAGTTGACCATTTGTTATGTGTCTGGCTTCCGCGGATGCCATAATAAGGTTAATGTAGTAGAACAACGAAAGCGAGCCGCACCTGCCCCCCAGACACGGTTAGGGGTGGAGCCCCCCAACACTGATCAATTAGTCGATCAATTAACTGCCTGCCAGCACGTGAGAGGAGGCATATTACCGAATTAATTATCCGATTAATTTTTAATTGGACACAGTGGAGATGCAGAAAAACAATGTCATTCATTCCCATCGTTTCTTAATTCAACTTTTCCTTTCAAACGCAAGCTTCGTTAGCGTGGCGCTCTATAACTGGATTTTTGGCAGATGATCAGTCTGTATATCCAATCAAAATTTTTCGAAACTATTTAACTTTTCAGTTAAAAATTAATCAGGGCAATTTACTACAAGATATTAATGCTATTGTATTTATAAAAAAAATACTACATGGAATTACTGTCTTATACTGTCTTATTATAAATGTTATAGAAGATGTAGTATTGTAGTAGGCTAGTTCAGCCACCGTGTTTCTTAGATGCCAAATGGAATTTAATTGAAATCTACCATTTGTTATAGTGATTTTAAGGTGACCTTGAATTACTGCAATTTAGAAGCGAATGCTTTTTTTCTGTTTTAGAATATTCATATGTGTAAAGTGGGTTACGCTTAACCCTTCCATTGTGTGTTTTAACGAAAATACCGTGGGCCTAAGAAAATAACTCTCTCGCTGTCACCATCCGGAAATAATAACCTTTACGAGGAACAAAACCTTATGCTGAAAAATGTTCATAGATTCTGTGCATATCTGTAGCAAATATTTGTGAAGCCTATTTTATAAATATGGATGTATTTTGGATGTATATGGATATTAACAAAATAATTAATAATGTTACTCTTGGAATATCCCGCTCCTGCATTGCATAAACAAATGCGGATAACTGAAACAGTAAATATGGTTACAAATTCTCTATTAAAACAACTCAGCTCATCAGGTAACCTGCGTCAAAATATTAAAGTAGTCACGCGTCACGTTTTTTTTTTGTCCATACTGGAAATCTCAGCTCCTCAAATTAGCCATAATCGAATCACAAAATGAACTTGACTGGCTCCGAGAAGCAAAATGTTGGCAAAAAAATACGGGCTACTTTTAAGAGTATTACCCATAGTTTTGCATTCCCGTGCCAATGACACTGCTCATTATGAATTTTTAAAATATTATTTTCCTTAAATAAATAAGACAATCCTCGTTCTCTGTTAGGCCTTTGAATGTGACAGAAAACTTTTCTAAAAACGGGTACTCGTATCAATTTTAGTGCTACAAGGAGGTCCCAGAAGGTTATTATCAAGTAGGAAGTTGATCAACTGTGTGAAACTATCACCGACATTAACTCCTGAATACATCGGCACTGGCAAACGTACCTGGATAGTCATTTATTTAACTTTCTTTTTTGCTTTATGAACTCGTAAAATAGCCCGCACGTCGAATCCAACAAGTAGCGCTGACAATACGAATGCTGTTAAAATGCAAATATCCAAACAGTAGAATGAAAGGCCGTACATAAATATCTATCAGAGCCCATAATTGGTACCCATAAAAGTCTGTTAAATTGTATATACAGTCAAATATCGTTTCGTCGTGTAAGTGGGAAAAAACATATCTAAATATATTTTTTCTTCGTATCTTAGATTTCATATCCACGTTTTTCCTTCGGACCATTCTAATTTAAACAAAGTCAGTATCTCTAAAAACGAACAGATCGGTGGGTCTTTGTCACAGATGAAACGCAATTGACATAAACTCTGTGAGGCACGACTGTGTTTGTGCAATAAAATACATATTAGGGCTACAAATCAAAATTAGTCAAACCAGCGCTGTTTTTTCCGTGGATGTCTCGCGGTCCCTGCCTCGCTCCGTACAAGAAGACAGGCGTTTTGAAATTTCCGGGACATAGTTTACGCTTGTGATTGGCCCATGAGAAGCTTACCAACATGCAAAATGAGGCAACGCCACAACACTGCCTCTAGTCGACAGTGGATGGTAGTAGGTAGAAATACGTATAAGACTGTGCGTCCAAGAAAAAAAAAACCTCCCGACATCACTTTTTAATCTCGCCACATATACGGAACACGGGCTTATGTTATCGTTCCTTTTGTATACACATAAAGGCTTCTGATTCCCCCAGTGTTATGAATCCAGCATGAGTAGCACAGAAGACAATGGTAGCAAATGCTCACCGGCCCCAGTCTCCAGCTTCACCATTCAGTCCATTCTGGGCACCGCATCTGAAGGCGCGCGCGCAGAGAATTCCAAGGAAGCGCTGCACAGGAATCGCGCGCTGTCCGTATCGTCCGAGGAGTGCAGTGGAGGAGAAGAGCCTGTGGATTGTTACTGTTCCGAGGCCGGAGACCAGCACTCTGATGCTCGACAGCAGGCTCTTAACTTTTCTTGTTTGAGTAAGTTTTGCAGTTCGTATTTTTATTATTATTATTACGATTATTATTATTATTATTATTAATTCACACTTTCGAACGCAAAGAGATCGTTGTAAAGTATGTTATTCTCTCAAAGCTATTTTTTACGACCTCGTCAAATTGATTAAATCGCCTTTAAAATGAAATAATTTCCCCTGAATTGTAGTAAAATGTAGCCTGATTTAATTACGGTTTGTTAAATATTAATTGTATGCCATTGTTTATTTAATGGGGCACTCATAGCTTTTCGACAGTCGATCAAGTGGCCAAAGTTCAAACCTAATGAACTCCTCATTAAAGTACAGAATAATGTGTAAATGTAATAAATCATTTGCTTTACACTGTTGCACCACACAAATCATTTTAAAGGTTTGGGGTTCTATGTTAAAAAATAGAACTTAGGAACGACGCAGCGTTAATAAGGCTTCGGGAAACTCACCCTTGTTCTTTTTAAAGACCATAATGTGTCGTTATATATTGATAGAAATAGTAGTATATTTAACGTGAAAATTACTGTATAATAGTAGACCGAAGAAATCTTGCAAATCATTTGCTAATAATAAGACGATGTTAGCAACATAATTTTTATACTTTTGATTTTTGGACATCACTATACCGTCACCGTCTTTTTCGTAGACGCAGCGAAAAGAATCGCATCGGTTCCAGGTGGAATAGAAAAGGGGAAGAATTTATCAAAGGGTGTATTACAGGATTACAAAGAGGAAAAGCAGAGACCATGTAGCCAGATGTCACCTGTCTCTGACGGAAGGAAAAGAGACGCCGAAGACAAATATAGTAACTCCGCCAAGAAGAAGACCCGCACGGTGTTCTCGCGGAGTCAGGTGTACCAGCTGGAGTCCACCTTCGACATGAAACGCTACCTGAGCAGCTCGGAGCGGGCCTGTCTCGCCTCTAGCCTACAGCTCACAGAGACACAGGTCAAGACATGGTTCCAGAACCGCAGGAACAAATGGAAAAGGCAACTCTCGGCAGAACTTGAAGCAGCCAACATGGCACACGCTTCTACACAGACTCTGGTTGGGATGCCACTTGTTTTTAGAGAAAATTCCCTACTCAGGGTTCCAGTGCCAAGGTCCATTGCTTTCCCCACACCTTTGTATTACTCCGGCAATAACTTACCTGCTTTACCGCTGTACAATCTTTATAACAAGATTGAATACTGAATTGAATACTGAATTGAATACTCCATAACAGAATGCATACATGTAAAACATGTCTATGTCTATTTATAAACATTTATTTGAACGAAGATGTTTTACATTTCGTATAATAACCTGCATATATGTTTAAATACGAGTATTCCTCTGATTGTAGCCTATTAAATACACCATGTGTATGTTATTTTGTACTTTTTTAATTTAGTGCTTTTCCTGTGATTAACTGATATACATGTTATCGCAAAATGTAGTGCTGTAACGGAAGGCCGCCACAATAAATGGCAAAATAATTATATTCGTTTTTTTTCTGGGCATGGGGCAGAAATCCACAAATATTGCATTTCGATTTTACTGTCTGGTAAAAATATCCGTCAAATATTTAAATGGCAGTAAGATGATGAAATATTGATATATTGTTTCTTGTTGTAATGTTAATACATAGGCAGATTTACAGGATATTCTTGGCACAAGAGTGAAGGAAAAGGAAAGACCCATCAGAGGTTAGAACGGTGGCATCTCAATATTACGGTAATTTCTACAAATATTGGTTCTGGATTTCTGCATCTTTCTTGGTGTATTCCATTCTTCGAATGCAATATATTAAGAGTATTCAGCGACGGATGACAGGCGACTTATTCGTTACAGGACACTCGGATAGTTTGTTGCGAAACGAGTAGGCTATGTAGCCCGACAGAAAAGTGGTGTACCTTTAGGTATATTTCTCGAGAAATTATGTAGAAAGGTGGTAAGGTTTAACATCAAAATGTAAAAATCTGATGGTTAATACCACAAGTTTTTTTTCACTTTCATCGTCATGTACATCATTGTGATTTTGTATATTACGTCAGGGGTCAAAAGTAAGTAATCATTTGAAATTAACTATGAATATTTTAACACTACAATACGACTACAGTATTTACCTACTACTGAACAGGAACTAAAATTACTGGATACCTAATTTGAAGCAACGTCTAATTATGCCCCGTTTAATCGATTACACTCAAACTGAAGTCAGCTCAAGATAAGTTAGGCCGAATTAAGTCCCCGAAGGACCGAAATCGAACATCATTGAAAGCCCCAACAACATTCCTCGATATCAATCAATTCTGTTTAAATTTATAATAAGCATATAATCAGCTTGAAAGATTTGTTGGAATAAAAATTCAAAAACGGATTATGACACAAAACGTAGCCTGCATTGAATCGAACATTTTCAGAACATGACATGCCAGTAGGTCTAATTATATCTGTCCTACGCTCTTCAAAAAATACCTTAATACATAAGTATATTTCTACTTATCTAAGACGCATGCGACGAAATTAGAGTAGGCTATGCTCCTCAGTGCCCAGGAGCATACATACCCTACGTATATCTGGCGTTATTGTGCGGTCATACTCCAGTTAAATATTCCTTATCTACACGGGACTCAGCTTTGTGAATGAAGACACGGAGCACGTGACATACACAGTGGCAACGGAAGAACTCAAAGGGAACCGGAAGTGGTACAAAAGCCAACCAAAATCAAGGCGGGAGCGCTCGGATTTCGAGCCTACCAATGACAGGCTGTGTTTCTTTCCTACATGCTCGCTAGCGAAGCCTGCACCGGAGACTCGATTGCTGTTTACTAGCTAAATTGTTTCGAGAGATATACTCTATTTTTTTCAGAATAAAAACGTGTTACAGGGTAGTAGCACTCAACGAATAGAGGTGAGTATGTATCCAACCAGCCCAAAACTTAATATGCTAACGAGCTGCTGCTAGCTACGGGTTGTAAGCGGCACGACGTGACAAAAGAAGGCCTAACATTTCCGTGCCCACTGTATGTGAAAGTGGGGTACTGATTTTTATTTTCCAACCGAACATCAGTAATTTAAATGATTGAAATAAATCTTTCAGTTGTATATTTAACGGAAATGGCATTATTTCTGCTTACGGGTGATGATGCTAGCTAGAGTTAGCCAAATATCACATCGGGAGAAGCAGTCAAATACAAAAAACATACAATGTACGCTACTAAAAAGAAACGGCTTCACAAGAACTTTGGCAGCAAAATGTTGCGATTATCGGTGTTTATCGGGTGCATGGTCTCGGCAACAATTTTTGTAAGGATGTATTGCATGTTATACGATTAAGATACAGGTACTTTATCGTTATTGTATGACTGGCGCGTACAATAAGACGCATTTATTATCTATTATGGGGTGGATCCATACATGAATCAGTACCTGTTTCTGCCTACAGATGACTGGGTCGAATGAGTTCAAGCTGAACCAGGGTCCAGAAGATAGTATCTCGGCGGTGAAGTTCAGTCCCAGCACAGCCCAGTTCTTACTGGTGTCCTCCTGGGACTCCACTGTCCGCCTTTACGATGTCGGCGGGAACTCTATGAGAATAAAGTACCAGCATTTGGCCCCCGTGCTGGATTGTGCTTTTTATGTAAGTGAAATGGATGAACCCTTATGCAGTTCTTTTAAAATCACACTGTGACTCCTGATTTCCGAGGGTTTGAATTGCACTCTGATTATGTCCTGTTGCAGGATCCCACACATTCTTGGAGTGGAGGTCTGGACATGCAGCTGAAAACCCATGATTTAAATACAGACCAAGGTATGCCTGCCCCTGCTGAGTAATAGCCTAAGTGTGACATTACTGGGAACAGTACACAATGTACAGTGTAATAATGTAGTTACTACTTATTCTATGTTGCATTTGACTATCGGATAGATATTGCATATGTTGCACACGGCTGGTTGTCTTTGGATCTGTAGTATAACGGGGACATGCAACCCTTCCCTTGCTCTCAACAGATACAGTTGTGGGAACACATGATGCACCCATCCGTTGTGTTGAGTACTGTCCTGAAGTCAACGTCATGGTAACGGGCAGCTGGGACCGTTCTGTAAGGCTGTGGGATCCACGCACCCCCTGCAATGCCGGCACCTTCACCCAGCCCGAGAAGGTGGGCCTGCGTTTTGTGAAAATGATGATTTACATGAACAAAAATGAGTACAGACTTTTCTAGAGTGAATAAACTGTCACGATTATAGTCCATGTTTATTACTGTAAAATTATTAAATGAACAGTCATCCTGTTGTACTATATGACAGTTTTTACTGTGGGTCTGCTGCATAAAAGGCTTTCTGGCACTAATAATGAGCCCTTCTGAATCAGTCTATTGGATGGATATTTGCAGAGTTTTGTTGCGGCTTTTTATATTGGCCATTTGCCTGTCAGCAGTGAAGCTCTGAAACGGCACCTTTGTAAGTAACTGCTGTGGATAAAATAGTTTCATGAAAGGGCTTTTAAGCCTATCCGTACTTACAGGAAAAATACAGGCGAGCTCCAGGCTTTAATGGCTGTGTTACTTGTTGCTATGTTGCAGGAAAGGCTGCCTGGCTTCACACATTACTCATGACCCAATTTCCGTAACGGCCCCGTGTTCAGGATAAATGGATCGCATTAGATAACGGCTGTGATTTATAGGTAACCTTAAAAACTGGCGAGGTGCGCGGGGCGAACCTGACAGATCGGCGAGCGAATTAAGCTGTTTATGAGTTCCGCAGGGCGCGCAATCTCGTCAGTCTCAGTAATTCTTCTGAGCGAATGTTTGTACCCGGCTTTTCACGAGTCTTATTTGATCTGTCAGGTTGGATGCCTGTGCATGAAGAGTAGGGGGAAAGCGTTCGGGATGTAGAGCCCGAGCTGGCGGAAAATATTCGCAAAGTGCCGGCCTGTGTTTTGTTGGTTTTAACTGCAGTTGGAATCCCGTGAAGAATTGAAGTGATTTGGAGCTGAGAGAGGCGCCATGCTGTCTGTCACCGTGGATACATGAGGATGGGCAGGGCACTTATTTAGGCCACACCCTAAATTCTGAAAACAAAGACCAAAATTCTGTTGTGCTCTGAAATGGGTCAAATTGCTGGTGGTGACATACAAAGAAGTTGACCACAAAGTTTCCTGAATGAGACGAGCGAGGGATTGAAGCTGCTGTCTGAAAACCCCACCTCTACCTCCCTTCTATAGGTATACACGCTGTCCGTCGCAGGGGACAGGCTGATCGTGGGAACGGCTGGCAGGAGAGTCTTGGTCTGGGACCTGAGGAACATGGGCTATGTGCAGCAGAGAAGAGAGTCCAGCTTAAAGTACCAGACCCGCTGCATCCGGGCCTTCCCTAACAAGCAGGTGAGCCCGCATATTCAGTTAGGGCAGCGTTTCCCAGTCCAGTCCTTGGAGACCTGAAGGCAGTCCATGTGGACTGTCTAGCAGGGAGCTGGGAGGGAGCAAAAACGTGGACCATCTTTGGGTCCCCAAGGAGCGGGTTGGGAAGCACTGGGTTAGGGGGCGGGGCTAAATTGTATGCTGGACCAACAATAAGTGATTGTTTCTGTGCTTACATGAGCCGGGTGGAGTGTTAGCCTGTGCGTGACTATTTTCAGGGCTATGTGCTGAGCTCGATTGAAGGCCGGGTTGCCGTGGAATACTTGGACCCTAGTCTGGAAGTCCAGAAGAAGAAGTATGCTTTCAAATGCCACCGACTGAAGGAGAACGGCATTGAGCAAGTCTATCCTGTCAATGCCATCTCTTTCCACAGTGTTCACAACACCTTCGCCACCGGTAGGTCTGCTGCTTAATGTAAAGTCCAGTGACCCTCTTCGAAAGTGGCCAGTCCATTTGAAGATGCCTCATTTAGTCCACTGATCAGCTTGATTAGTTTTTAGTTTCCCTCAGAGCTTTTGGAACCCTGTGGTTGGAAGCTAAGATTGGAAATGAGACCTGATCATAAACATTTCTGCTGGAATTGTGGTACTTGTGCTTGTAGTACCAGCCCAGAGGTAAGCAACCCAATCCTGAAGTGCTGGTATCCAGCAGGTTTTCCATCCTGCCTGATGAGTTACTATCTGCCTGAGATCTGAGACCAGGTAGGATGGAAAACCTGCTGGGTACAGGGACTCCAGGATCAGGGTTGCCTGTCCCGGGTGGTTTCTCTTGATCAGTTCTGCCCCACTCTGGTGTGTGTGAAGCTGCCCATTTTCAAGAAGCTGTCTTATGTTAAGACCACGTGACATTCAAATATTTTGGTTTTTGAATGACTCGCAGGGGGCTCAGATGGCTTCGTGAACATCTGGGACCCGTTCAACAAGAAGCGCCTGTGCCAGTTCCACCGCTACCCCACCAGCATCGCGTCGCTGGCCTTCAGCAATGACGGCTCCACGCTGGCCATCGCCTCCTCTTACATGCAGGAGCAGGGTGACATCAGCCACCCTGAGGACGCCATCTTTATCCGCCAGGTCACGGACGCTGAGACTAAGCCCAAGTGAGTCCCTTCCCCTGCTCCCCCCCTCCCTGCCCTCGTTTGTCAGCTAATTAATTTCTATAATTCCGTCAATGGGATTATTGATGGCAACACGCACAGCTGCAGCCCCTGGACAGTCTTTATCTCTCCTTCCCGAGGCTTTCAATATCCGGCAGTTGATAGACGTCTGACAAATGAAATAAAAGAAGGAAAAAAGGCTGTATTGTCTCTCTTTCTCCTTTAAATCCCCGCCCCCATCCCACACAAGATGTCAAATGCTGCGTTTTTGCACTGGTTTAGGGATGAGGGTACTTCATGTCTAGTACAAATGTATATCGGAGCTTTTTAGTTGGGTCCCGTTGCGGACGAAGGCCAATTAGAATGGCTGAGCTGCATTAATGTCTCTCCCTGAAGTGGCAGCCCAGTTCCTGCATTGTGAAACGCAACGCACGGATACGCGAGCGACATTAATCAATATTTTTCCTGAGGGGATTGGGTTGGCATAGGTGCACTTTCAGATGAAGATGGTGTTTTGTAATTACTTTTTTTTCTTCCAGCCCCAGGAACTTATGAAAAAACACCCTAATTAGTACAGGCGACCTCTGATTTTCACGGAGATGGTAGAACTTGGTGTTTATGCAAACCTCTGGTGACCGAGTTACCTGAAAAGGGTTTTCTTGGATGCCACCGGGCATGCCTGGCTTTCACGGATGGGCGAGGATGGGAGGGGAGGGGAGGGGGGCACGATTAGATTTGCGAGCAACAGTGCAAATCCCAGCAGTCAATACTGCCACGGTTAGCATAGTCCAGAAATCCCGCTTAGGGAGCCGGTGATGGCAGCGAGCAGGCAACAGCGATGACGAGCAGAGCCGTGACTTCGCAGGTCTGAAAGCAGGCAAAACGTACAGAACTGCAGGCGGCTGCCAGCTCGTATCGCCTTTATGCGACTTGTCAAAAGTGTATTTATAGAATTACGACAGTCTACATAGTTGTTCCTGTTTGTAGGGATTTAAATATGCTCTTCCTAGTCAGTTGGAAGGAAAGGTACCACTCAGCGATTCTTATTATTAATGTCCAGGACACCAAATACTGTTTAAACAGCTATCGATTGGACAGTTGTGGTATATCTCAATTGTTCTAAATGCTGTGTCCTTGTGTTTGACTTTTGAACCGTGGCGTTGTTGGGGTTCTTGGGCTCTGTGTGTATGTATGTTTACTTCTATTTGGACAAAATTTTGCAGGTTTTTCTGTTGGTCGATCATGAAAACAAGACTTATGAATATGAGATGGCTGACTGCGGGCAGGATCGGCTGCAGGTTCCACCTTTTGATTGATGTGTTTGTCCCACAGGTCCACCTAAGCCCCCTGGCATGGAAAATTCTCCATGCTCCCTCCTGTCATTGTCCTGTCCTTGAAGCATCTTGGGAGATTTCAGCTGGCATCCAGTCAAACCTTGATGAAACTCACCTTTTTGTTCCCCGTCACTTATTTTTTTTACACGTCAAATATATTAATGTTTCCCCTTTGGTTTCCCCTTTAAGGCGTTTATTAACGTTATGCGACTTGTTTTTAAATTACAAAACTAACCCACTGGACATAAGGATGTACATAATATACAGTGACCATACTATTATTCCATCCAGGTCTTACACAGAAGATGCTGAAATAAGGAGAGGTTTTACAGTTAATGGTAACACATACGTCACAGAAGCTGGTTAGTACGTCATATGTTTAGCGAAATCCACTCTAAAAAAAAAATCGTTTAACACCATGAAATTTCATTGTAATTTTCCCCATTATACATCGGTTTTTAAAAACTTGAACTGTGTAGGAAATAAACATTTTTCTAAATGCTTCCTTTCCCACCCCTTATCTGCTGTGCTCTAGGTTGTATTTTATACGAGATAGGTGGTTTGCGATTTTTTTTCCCCCTTTGTGACATTGTACTAAAGCTTTGCGAACCCAGCCTCAATAATAAACTGAAACGCAGAGTGCTTGGAAATGTACTAATGAGAAAGTTTTGTGATACAGACGTAGATTCAGGTTTTTAATATATACGGAGAAGGTTTAACTTCAACAGCAAGTCATTGTTACCTGTTTTTAACGCCACTCCCGGACCTGTGGCCGGCGTGCAGTTATTGAAATGTCCCCTCCTTGCCGGCGGAGCGTTTTCACATTCAGCTATCACAGGAAACGTAATTAAATCGCCGCGAAATAAGGCCGCACAGAAAATCCGCGCATTAGCGTATAATTGATTTCAAAATGGCTACTTTTAATCTTACAAATATGTACTAATGCACTGACCTTTAATGGCAGCTCTGCGTGGATGTGTGAAGGGGTAATTAATTCCTTTTGATTTCGCTGCGCAGCGCCGGTGCTCTTTGCGGTGAAAGAGGCAGCGCTCAGCCGCGGCCGGGAGCCGCTCCGGCAACAGTTGTTAAAAGACCCCTCCCCAATCCTAAAACCCTCCAGAGTAAGAAGCGAAGGGCATAAAGATTATAATTATTCTATTTAAGAGCTACAATTTTTTTGTAAATGGATCTGCAGTGGTGTAGAGAAGTGCGTGCAGCTTCTTCGATATGCCGAGCATTATTTGCTCGTTTGGTTAAATGATGTTTCTAATTCCCCCGTGATTACTTGTAATGAGGCAGTCTTTCACATTCTTTCAGAATTCATAAAAATTGCCTTCTTTTAAGATAATCACCACTCATAAACCGGCGAGAGAGAGGGAACAAGACCGGGGTTTGTTGTGGGGGAATATGATGGCAAATTGCCTCGTTTCCTGCCGTCTTCGCTTCCAGCAAATTAGAAAATTAAGTTTCTCGGATAAGCATTAGGACAGTCGTGTTTGGATGTCTTCTAAATGATCGAGGCTGGGAGGATATTTTCGAATCTCTCTTAATTCCTTTTAATTATGCACTGTAAACCGTGTGGGGACAGTTTTATGTTTAAACTGTAATCGAAATGGATGTCTGATATAGAGGGAAAAACATGTCAAACAACTATTTGTTTTATATAAAGTTGCCTTGCATAGCTTAAGCAAAAAATAACGGACGACAACTAAAACAGCGCGCATTTATTTAACAAGTTAAAATTCAGCGTGTTATAGTGGTTTTAAATACTAAAGGCCACGGATGATGTGAGCTGAAGTGAAGTTGTCAGTCGGCTGGTGTGTAAGCCCCCGCTGGCGCTCAGACCGCAGCGGCGGTGACGGTTTCATTTTCTAAGTGCCGACGTGTGGCAGACAGTTCGGCTCTACAAGAGACTGTTACATGACAATTAAAAGGGGGGGAAGCGTGCATCTGCAGGCAGTCTTGTACATTTACCCTAACCACAAAAAGGGGCTTAAGTGTGCGCCGATCGCAAGGGTGACCTTCAATGGACACCCGGGGTGTAAATATGGTTTCTAATATTATCACTATCTGATGCGCCCGTTCAACATAATCCGCGAAGAAAAGGGGAAATCACATGATATTTCAGCAAATATTGATAGCCCTCCAGAAATGTTACCCATAATATTTATTGGCACGTCGAGATCTTGTATATAGAATAACAGCGCTGGTCGACGTTTTTCAAAGGTTTTCTCAGACTAAGTTGGTATCAAAGCTGATTTCAAGTCCGTCTTGATGATAAATATACACGCAAAGGTTTACGGTAATATACTCATGCCAAAATGTATGATAAGATCGCTATGTCTCAATGCGAAATTGTTTGTTATTTTCTCCTAATGTGACTCTCAATAACGTTTGAATTAACATGCCCCGGTTTTGGCGATAGTTGTACTCGATCTGTCACGTGGATCTTATTATGCTGATAACTTGTAATTTTACGTGCTTTTGGTAAAAAAATTTTTATAGAGAGAAACGTTCCGATATTTACCAAAATACACCCCATACCTTTGAGTTTTGCTGAACGTGCAGGCTATTTATGATGGTAGTCTTTTAAATAATCTAGCATTTGAGTTTTATTGAAGGTCCCAAAACAGCCAGTTAAGTTGTTAGACCAAATAATTACACTAACACTAATCACTTATCTATTTTACTTTATGATTTACAGTTAAGCATAAACGTCAAGGATATCTCATTGACTGCTCGAAATTAAGCACGTCACGTGTGTGTGTGTGTTTAAAATGTGGCAAAATCTTCCTTACTTTTGGGGACATTTTTTCAGGTCCCCATTTAGATATTCTAAAAGTCTTGTAATTTGTTTGGTTACTTATATGGTTATAAGGTTAGGGCTGCTTATGGGTTAAGGTTGTCATTTTGGATTAGGGTTTTTTCCCATGGAAATGAATGGACGGTCCCCAAAAGGATAGGAACACATAAACTGTGTGTGTGTGTATGTCATATTTGGTTCTTGACTGGGTGGCAAAGTCTCCTCCCGTTATGTGAGGAGAGGACGGTTCTCTTTAGTCATTCAGGACTGCAGTAACCTCCGCAGCTCCGATAGCTGTTCACCCTGGAGCTGCAGTCTCTCTGAGTACAGATTAACATAGCTATTTGGGCATTTCTGATGATTTTCTAAGGGGAGAAACTTTTTTGCTAAGACGTCTTCTGTGATTATTAATACAAAATCTGTTTTCTCTGCTTTTGGACCTTATAATGACTTTCTATTTCTATACATATTCAGTTCAGTTATTGTAACAGTAGGAATGAGGGGGGTTGTAGGCCTATATTAGGGGGGGCTTACTGTATTTATTGGCATGAATAGCTTTTTATAATATATACAAGTTCAGCATCACCCCGCCCCCTCCAGTAAAGACTCAGCCCCCCTATCCATTCATTTCTAACTGTGCCCCTATAATAGGAATAGTGGTGATTTTGGCAGACAGCAATAACAGAGATCTTCCATTTGTGTCAAACTCATAGACCCCCCCCCCCCCCCCCCCCC
>JAODJU010000041.1:12584097-12594733 GCA_026776725.1 Gnathonemus echidnorhynchus
GGGGCGGGCGGGCTGTGAGGTGGGGCCTGTGCCACCTGCCCCATTGAGGCTGCTGGGAGGGGGGGGGGCAGCACTTCTCAGCACAATATGAGCAGAGGATTGTGGGTAGGTCATTGGGAGGCAGCTGCTCATGCAAGTCTACATGTGGTCCAGCTCCAACGGTTCAGGTCTCATAGTGAAAACTGGTAGCAAAACGATTCAGGAACTAGACTGGAGACCAGAATGTTATATGCTCAAGTCCCAGGATCTGCTACAAAATGACCTTACCTTGAGAAAATTTACAGTATATATTTATTTGTTATATTAATAACTCTAGAAATGGGTATTTTGATAATATGATGTCCTATATCCTCCACATAATCTACCTGATGAAAGGAAAATCTGTGACAATTTTATTCTAACCTGTCCCTTGGTTGCTGCATTTCTTAGGTTCAATACAGTGCAATTGCTTCCGTGGGTGTTTATTATGTGTATTATGTATCTAGCCTATGATAATTGGGGACTGTACTGCATTACGCTGGATGTGATCCTGCTTATTTGGAGTCCCTGGTGAGGCGCTTTTATTACCTGCTGAGATCCTTCCTAGGAGCAGCGTCCGGTCTCACTCAATAAACCACTCACAGAATATTCATTAGCATAACAGCCCTTTTTTCGACTCTGTGCTCCCCGGAAAGTACCAGAACCTGAAGGGTTTTCCCGTGTCTGATGCGTTTCCAGGTGCTCCTAATCCACATCCCTCAACCTAGGTTCTTAAAGCGACAGGCTGACGAGTAGCAGTTACAGGGGTGAGAGTGAGATCCACGGGCAACATCCAGATACTTGTAGAGGAGCCGGTGTCCAATCAGCTGGGCCCCTTCCTATCTGGCCAACGGAATCATGAGAATCTGCAGGGTTGAGGAAGCGATACCCTTGATGGACATAGACTTCCCATCATCTGCATGGCAATTTTTATGACTGCCCTTTCTGTCTGCTGTCGAATGTCATTCCCGCGGGCCAGCATATTTAAAAGATAAATAAAATGTAATCTCCACCCATATCCTCTGAACCTCTCCAGATCTCCTGCCCAGGAGTTAGGGGTTTTGAAAGACATGTTTGTTGGGATCGGGCACCAGTGCAGGTGAAGAAAACACCTCTTGAGTTACCTCAGATAGCCAGGTAACCACCTCCGAGTGAAAGGTACATTTGTCAAACAGCAGTGAAACTGGGAACACAATGATGATCAACCAACCAGTTAGGAAGTGAGCTATCATATTAGAACCATTTGTGCAAGAGGCTTAACCCAGTTAGGTCAAAGGGCAGCGATCAAAGACGGCCTTCTAGCAAGGTGATGAACCTTTGCGCAACAATAATCCCTCTTTCTTTAAAGGAATTTTTCCATTGCAATAAACTTTCGCAGGGTGATGACTTACATAGATAATATGTTAAAGAGGCAGCGTAGTGACCTGAGGGGTAGTACAAAACCTACAGGGGTACTGGCGAATAGCCAAAAGTTCCTTTACACTTACAAAGGTCAGCAACACAGAAAGGTCTAATTAGGAGCTAATTAGATGACCATTTTTCCTCGAGGCAGGAAACTAAGCTGTTACTCCTGTGTGGAGATCAGTTCTGAAAGGTTTGGTTGATTATTCTTCTCACCCTTCAGAATCTGCTGGTTTGTCAACACTACGAAATATGTCGGAATGTCATCATTTCTCCAGCGAGCTCCATGGCTTTGCCTGCTCTCCATGGAGGTCAGCTGTAATTCTGAGCTTACCATTCATGGTGCAGAGTTGACCTACTCGTTTCGACGTGCTGAGTGATGGGTTTTTTATCATGCTCTGGAGCTGGCTTTGACTAAGCTAATGAAAGGCATAGCAGTTTGCATAGTGTGCTGACCGTTACACTTCCAGACAATACTCTTCTAGAAGGTAACAGTTCTCCACCTTCACATTCAAAGAGTCTTTGTGCCCCAAAAAAACGTACTTCATCCTGGAGTCGACCGTCGGGGTAATTTGAGAGCAAGAGAGGACAGTGCTTGCGATGAAAAAAAAAAAACATTTCCATAGAAATTGACTGAACTCATTACATTGTGCGGATTAGCTACGTCTTAGCGTGGAGAGACACTCAATGTCTAGGAACTTAGCATGTGACGGGTTAGGGAGACAGCCCCACAGGGCACTTGGCTAATCATCCAGTTTTTAATCCTATTTAAGCCAAAGTTATATTACTAGCCTTTCTGGACTGCCTCTTTGTATTGTCATCTATGGCTGTGAAACTGTTACTTAATGTGTTCATGGCCAAGGGGTACAGGTTTCCCTTCCTGCAATTAGCGTTCACGGTTAGCTGAGCGTAACTTGCAGCGAACATCTTTGATGCTCAGGTTCCCTGACCTCTGAATGAGTGGAGGGATACCCAAGACACGAAGATGACGAACCCATGTATCTGTTACAGAGCGCACTATCGCCTCCTACTGGTCTTTCTGTTTTAATGTCAAAAAAAAGAAAAGAAACAGAAACGACCCGTCAAACTGACAGCCAGCCCCAGCGTTGCATGGAATAAAACTGTCCCTCAAAGCCCACACCACCAAGTCGTCATTGTTGTACCCAGAAGACCCTACTTCTGTCACCAAAAACTGATAATGTCCTTATTTGTCCAAAGCCGGCTGTTTTAGTTCTCCTGAATGCTCTACAACATATAGGTCAGGTTGATATGATCTCAAGGGGCGTCACAGTGCAGATGGATGTATCACACAGGCACCATTGTAGGACCAAGTAGGAAGTAATACAGAGCAGAGGTCTCGCTGACACAAAGTGTCTCCTGTATCTTCCGTCCACTCCCATGCTTTGCTTGCTGAACCATGTCACGTTTTAGTGATAACACGGTGGCCCGTGGCTCAAAACACCCGTGTGCTGCTATTACAAAACGTATGGCCCTGGTTTTTGAACAAATGCCTGTAATAAAACTGCGGTATGTTTGGAATAAAGGCCCAGATTAGACAATATCATCGTTTCATGATTACATTGGATATGTCATTAAACGTGTGCAGGGGGAAAAAAATACACAGTTTTCCAACTCAATCTTGCAGATAGATGAATTCAGCCCGATTACCTCAGCGACGGTAGTGCATGGAAAGCTATTGAATCACCCCCCTGTTATCTTTGACAGACGGGTATAAGTGGCCACCGTTAGACACAGCCGCGTCTGTCATCGTGTCACCGTCGACTGATTGCATTCCGTGTGCCCGTTGGAGAGTGCGCTCCGTGTTAATTCTTAATTTTGTTTTCACAACTATAATTAACAGGATGCCCTCAGTGTTTAACCTGTACTACATCTATATTTGACAATACTGAATTGGGAACAACAAAATTCCCTGGAGGGGGAGGAGTTTAAATGCAGCCTCCTATTGGGCACTTGTTGACAAAACAAACCCTCCCCCCCAGTCCCACTGAGTGACAGAACAGCTAATAGGCATGTCAGATGAGTCAGGGGAAATAATTCCTGTCCTCCTGAAATCCACAGCCTCACGAATTGAAAACATCTATGACTCCATCTACACATATTGTTAGCAAGGCTGAGTTAGCGGGATGTTGCGATTTCAAGTGAAGCCCAAAAGCAGCCACTGGAGCCCGACATCAGAGGCCACGCACTGTATCAGCGGAGCCGTGGGGCCGGGGGCAATTATGTGGGACCATAAGAGGAGCCATAATTCATACAGAAGAGCCGACCTTATCATTAACCAATTATATGTTTTGAACTGGTGAGTGACAGGGGAAAGAGCACTCCGGGAGCCAATCAGCTATCAGACTGGGACCAGCACCCCTGAGGCCCCATCCCTGTATTCACCCCAACATGAGGTTGATTCCTAAGTCTCCTGAACAGGTGAACTAAACTGGCATGTTTTACGTGCCTCAGGACAGCTGTTAACAGATGTGCAGTTCTGCTTGATTCCCATAGAGTAGGTGTCACTGCAAGCAGAAAGCACTATTCTCACAGTAGTATTACCACGCAGGATAATATTAGATATCTAATCTTATGTACATGCCTAGTAGTAGAAGTTCTGCTAAATAAATTAACACCACAGAGACTAGACTAAAAATGAGACATCGGCAAGCGTTCCTGAAATATATGATTAATTTCCTGTTTAGCCAAAAGAAATAATTACAGCTGTAGCCAGCGTAATTCCGGCTAAAGGTCAAATTGAATTTTGCTGCACTCCTCTAATCACTTACATAATGAATGTAGTCTTTGCAGGCCTATAATACAACAGCACAGAATCGGTCTTATAAATTATCAGGCATAACTGAGAACATGGAAAGACGTGGCGTTTAGCGACGCTTGTCATCTCGCTTAATTTATGCTTTCGGTTAGCAGCAGAGCGGCCATGTGTTTTGACCGAAGGGAACGTCGCAATTTTTTGTTTCCCCCAAAAGCGGTGGGCACGTCGTGTCGGCAGAGGGACGAGCGAGCACCCCCCTCTCTCCCTCCCTCCCTCTCTCCCTCCCTCCTTTCCTTAAAAGGCTCCGCCAGGTGTCGAAGCGCCTATTGTCAGGATCACAAACGAACGCGGATGAGCTCCCTGGCATCTGAGATGCGGCCCAGCTCTCCAAAAAGCAATACAAGTGATAGGAAAAATCTCAAAGCGAATAAGTTTTTCCCCCCTTTTATTTTGCGCCTTTCCGAAACTCCCCAGATAGGGAGAACAGAGAGGGTTTAAGGTTACCGGATAATTTTGCCGCCGTTACCCAGCTCTGCGTTTGTCAACGGCGGATGGTAAAATCTGTTACGCCATAATAATCCCTGGCTCTTTCCCAGCCAATGATTACATGTAATTATGCTTTTCCCCGCGCTATTACTCTAACTGGCTGTTGTGCAGCCAGAGAGAGGATGTGTGGAGAGTCAGCCGGCTTTTATAAGCCCTCCACTAAGGCCACTCCATACCCCTCCATTTTGGAATTACCGCCGGCCCTTTCTTTTGAAGTCTCTGTCAGCGCACTCTCTATTTATGAGACGGGAAGGCACTTGCGAGGTGGAGACTGATCGAGAGGATGGAAAGGGGCGCTCTCAGCCCGAACAACGCCGCCGTAGCCCCGCGCCCTGGCATCAAACAGTCTTAATTTAAAAAATCCGCCATGCAGAGATGGATGCGGTTGCACCCCGATGCAGATTTTTCATCTAAATCTGAACAGGCACCTGGGCTGAAATTTTGCATTTCCGATGTCTTGTTTGTGTGATTCTGCATTTTGCATGGGAAAATGCGATAATATGTCCATCTTTAGAAAGCTGATGACCTGAGGGGGGGGGGGCAAACAATCTATTTAAAAGAGCAATTGATGTCTGCGTGATCAAATCCCCAATGACTTGAATCCATAGTTTTTGAGCCTAGTCTTTAAACTGACATTGAAGAAGTTGTATGAATTATTAACTCTTGTGAATTAAATTAGATTATTTTTAGTGGTTCCTCACACCTGCGGGACTGTAGGCCTGAGTTCTGTCCCAGGTTTTCGCTATTGATGTATGGTACTTATTTCTGGGGGATGTGTGGATTCCCTCTGATCTCCTCAAAGACCTCAAATGTCCCGTCTCACTGGATATGTTAGGTAGCTTTGAGAGGCAAGAGAACGCTTCAGATTGTACCTGTCCTTCACTCTAAAATGCTTTATAGCAGTGTTTCTCCATCCGGTCCTTGGGGACCCACAGCCGGACCATGTTTTTGCTCCCTACCAGTGCTAGGGTAGGGACTGGATAAGGTGTTCCTTCATTATAGATGAAAATCCACTCTTTAATTATATTTAGCTTGTGCTTTATTAGAATGGTGTGTGACTGTGCCCTGTGATGGGTTGGCACCCTGTCCTGGGTTGTTCCCTGCCTTGTGCCCGTAGCCTCTAGGATAGGCATCAGACCCCCCGCGACCCTGAATAGGGCAAGCGGGTACAGAAGATGGATGGATGGGTGGATGGATGGACGGGTGGGTGTCGTTAAGTCTGATCACTCAGTCCTATAGCCCCGAGTATTTTGGACCCAATGCTAATCTTCCTTCAAAAACAAGAAATTCAAGCCCCCGGTAAACTCAGCTGAGTTCCTGATTTTTTTCAATAGCTAGAAATGCCCCTGGATGGATGGATGGACGGATGGATAGATGCGCTTATATAATTACAACCTCAAAGATTATATGATGCACAATGAATTCCAATTCTTTTCCCTTCATTTAATTTTTTTTAGTATTTTAGCATAAACAGAAATGAGCACACAGTTGTTCTTGTATTTTATGCTACAAATTATTCTAATACGCAAAACCAGTCAACTAGTTAAGACTAATTAGCATATGCAAAGTGCTGTTTTCTTGTTGAGTTAATTGCTTTAAACTGCCCATCATAATCCAGTACATCTAATACCCGCAAATCTCAGTCAGAGAATTCAGAGAAATGCAACATTGGGACACTATGCATAATGCCTTCTTAATAGCCGATGAGCTTGGATATCACTGCTGGTTTCGGTGGCCTGGTGCTGATTCTGCCCACAAGGGCTCTCAGCATCCTGTTACTGGCCAAGTAGTCCATGGATGCCTGCAGAGGTCCGGTCCAACAATCCACCCTCGATTGTTCCAGGCACAATAGATTCTGTTTCGATTGCGGTTGCATCTGGGTAATTAATGAGGAAATAGACCTAATTTAACGGGCATATTTTACCGGAGAGTTGTGCATTAGCTTTGCTCAGCTCTTGTTAAGATGTAGGTAAGTGCACTGACACCCCGTGGCCTGTGGGGGGCAGCACTTCCTCCACTGGCACTGGCTTGTCGCTCTCTATCACGCCATCTTCAGGGCTGATCCCACTCGCACCGCTGATTTACTGTTTGCTTACTCAACCGTCAACGATGGCAGGATACACTGTTGCCAAGCACAAGGCAGGGTTAGCATTCCTGCATGAAATGCTGCCAGTGTTTCACAGCTAGCTTTGTTTCTTTTGCAGTTGTTCAGTACAGACCAAACATTACAGACCCATGTACTTAATAATATCACTGACCAAGTCCTTAGTGCAAGGCGTCCGCATTTTCTGCATGGGAAGAGAGGCTTTCGTGCCTCTAGCCTCAGACTGGAGGCAGTGGCAGTGCCTTTCCATATGATTCATGGGGTGTAGAATGTTTTCCCCATCATAGCGAACTCCCTGCCGGCTCCAAACGCATTTATCATAGCCATCGACCTGACAAACGGCCTAAGGTACCGCTAAACCAATTCATAATTTCGAGGGGTTGGAAATTCGACGGTCAGATCAGAGCTCGTCCGAGACTAACACAGACACAACTCCGCGGCTGTCAATCCGCCCCGAGGACAGCAGCCAATGCAGCAGAAACTCACAGAGGGGAACCACCTTAAAACATGCCCCTATTTTCCTACATTCACGAGCCCCGTGATAACGAATACGAGATAACGGATATGGATGAGCGTACGGTGTTTGTGCAAAAAAAGCACTAATTAGGGATAGACAATTAGTGGCCAACTATGATTGGTGGCGAAGGTTCATTTTATCTTTATTAGGTGTCTACGATCATATGAGGGGAAATGAAAAAGCGAGACCGCCATATTTTTTCCATTTTCATTAATTTTAAAAGATGAATGAAAATATCCAGAGTGCCGATATATTTATATGACATGAATGACCATTTAAGGCGTCCTTTTATGTTTTCTGTTAGCTGTTATTTGGGGGGACGTTTGAATCGGGGAGGGCCGGGGTGCCCCATCACTCACCTCTAAGCAGATCATTGGAAGATGGATTGATTTGGAGATACAGAGGTGTTTTTGTATATTTTCCCTGCTGTGAAAAGCCAACTTTTACTAAAAATCTCCATTGCATCCCTACGTCACATGAGTCTGCTCTTCGTCCTTATGGGACAGACTTTTTCACAGTAGGATATCTCTCTAAAACAAAGGACTTCTTTCATAGCAAGATCGAGAGATTGTGAACGGCCTTCCCAGATCACGTTCCTCTTCCTCTTCACCCTGTGTCCGTGACGCTCTTCAAAGACCCGCACCCCTTCTGCCACAAGGGCACCTGGCCCTTAAAGATGAATTCTACCCAATAATTATAACGACCTCATTATGCTCACCACATGATTTTTTTAACAAATTTAAATAAATTTTTAATCCACACTTTAAAAATAGAAATGATCTATTCGAGAAAATTTTCATTCTCTCATTTTACGAGAAAGAGGGTAGAATTTATGGCAGCAGAAGATCATCAATAATTTCATGAGCTTAATATTACCCCACGCGGGACGGTCTTTGTAAACGGATGTGCTCCGATTTCCATTACGTTCAATTAAATTTAAAAAACACCCCCCCTGCCCCACCAAATGCTTCCTAGCGTCTAATTCTCAGTGTCCCATCAAGCCACAAAAAAGTATCCCAGTTGATGGCAAAAATGCTCTCCGAAAATCAGGAGTCTTCTGGCACTTACACACTGGGGAAAAAATGCTGGAAATTTCTCTTTTCTTTACCTTCTAAAGTGAACTAGAATCTGGAGCAGATTCCTCTTAAAAACTTTTCTTTTAAATCCCGATATCATCGGGTTCGTAGAAGGGATTGAAAATACTTTGGGCCTCTGAGTGTTCAGTTTACCGTTGTAAACTCGATCTGATGTTTGTGTTGAGCTCACTTGTTTGCTGTTTGGAGACGGGCTGCTTTGAGGCCTAATTCATCATTACCCAGCATGGTCCCTTAGTACTGATAGCCGTCGCCTTCAGCCTGTCTGTCCATTAATAGGTTTGTGACAGATGACAGCAAGTGGACGTGGCACTAGGTGGCATATTTCGGCCCCGTGTGCCGTTGCCACCTTCAGTTTATCGATTGCCGCACTCCTGATAATCTGACGCACGTCTGATCTGACGGGAGGGGGGTCAGCATAGCAAGGCTAATGAAGCTGTTTTGGTGATGGATGTTGTTTTCTGTGGCATTAACCTTGCAAATGGCCTCCAAGGGCTGGCAGCATCGCCTCCGCCAGGTAATACCGTGCCGGTGACGTGCCACGCGATCTTCGACGCCGCTCTACCCTTCCATCCGGATTTTCGGGTGTTTTTGATTGTCTGCTGTAAAACGTCACCACAGAGTTGTTACATGATCCTGAATGGATCAGGCCACCCAGAGTCTTCTCTTAATATCCTGAAGTGTTGTGGAGGTTAATGAACTAAACGAGTTTGAAAGCTGAGGGACTGCTGACGGAATGATTTTTCTGGGTCTTCATGAAACCAGGTCTTGAACACGAAGTACCGCTCCTTATCTTTTTCTTGCTGCCTGTTCCTACCAGACAAGCTTCAATCACAAGCTCAGCATGCTCATGTTAAACCTGACACCCCATATTCCTGGACACTCTTACTAATCTGCATTTGAAATATGCCCATTGGCCGAATAACGTCTCAGTGAAGCAAAGAAGCAGCGACCTCACGGCTCTGAGCCTGGTTTTCCACCTGCCATACAAAACGTAGCCGAAGCCACGGTTTGTGTCCATTTACACAACCAGACAATTTACTGGAGCCGTTCAGGCAGGTGTTTTGTTCAAAGGTTCAACAGCAGAGCCCTTTCAGGTCATCAGTATGCATGCCCTGGATATCTGAGGGCAAATAACAGGCCTGTCTGGAACTCAGAGTATTTTGTGTAGATCTCTGTGTGACACATTCGATATATTGAGAAGTTCTACATGATGTCATATAAATTTATAGTGAAAAGAACCTGAACCTGACCTTATATCCAGAGTTGGGTAATTCAGATCCAGAGAGTAAAAGTCCAGACTGGGATTTTGTTTCAAGCAACCAGTTGAGTACTCTGTGACTGTGACTCTCTATGCTGGTTGGTTGAAACAAAATCCTGGCCTGTACTTTTAATCTCTGGCTCTCTGCACCTGAAATACTCAACTCTGATTATATCTTTGCATTCTGCTGTGTGGGCACTGGGATAGGGTCATACCCAAGGGTTTAAACAAGGGTTTAAAACGGTTGCAAACACAGAGACCACCGACCCACAACTTGAGCTAAAATGTCTTTCTCTTGGTAGAGGTCTACTCAAGACTCAGTACTTGGGGAATGGACTCACAGGGCGTAAATAGACCTTCCTCTGGTGGCGATGACAATCACCTAATTGACTGACAAATTCAGTTAACTAATTGATGAAGTAATTGATTTTCAACATGAGAAATAGGGAGTGAGGAAGAGACGTCTCTGTCTTTTTGAATGTTCCAGGATGGACTGATCAGGTAAGTGATGTTTCAGCCCAGTGTTCTGGTTCAGAAGGGGATGCCTTATTTGGGCCTTTGGTGTCATGTGATGTCATAATGGTAGGACACCAAAGGAACACTAGGTATAGGGGGGTATGTGTCTAGGTGTTTGTTTTGGGGGGGACCTGGCCCATGTCCCCTGTGGACCTGTTACCTTTTGCAAGTTGTGGAAAACAAAAAAAGGGCAGAATTATTTATTTTTTTTAAAAAACAAGCGATTGAGTGAAGAGGTCACACCCATGTCGTTTACAGCTGCCCGCCCGCGGATGGCAGCCGATGGAGGGGGCAGTGAAAGGGGCTTGGGGGGGGGAACGGATGAGACCGTATGGAGCCCCTGAAGTCCCCTTTTTGGCAGGACCGCTAATGCACCCCTCTCAATAGACATTGTGGAGTGGGG
>JAODJU010000041.1:12639840-12653991 GCA_026776725.1 Gnathonemus echidnorhynchus
CCTCGCCCCATACCCCACCCCACCCCACCCTCCCTCATTGGTAGTTCTTGTAAGAGTAAAGCTCATTACTTTCTTCTCAATTCCAAGGAGTGAGTGAGTGGGCAATAATAAGGCTTGAATTTTTCAATACTGTAAAAAATGGCGGCCGGACAGCTCGCTGCCAGCGTGAGGAAGCGCTCGAGGGGGGGGCCGGGTGCAGCACGCGGCGCTGCCGAATTAGCAGCTCCATACATCATAAAATCTAATTAAATCAACGCGCGGAATGGAATTAGTTTTCCGCGACTCAAACCGCCGCCGAAAGAAGCCTATTAAATGAACCGTAGTAGCCGAGCTGAATAATTCACGGTGAGGGATTTTGCGTTTATACGGAAATCGTGCGCTTAATTGTCCGCGCTACATTACAGATCTGCTCTTATGTTAACAATGTGCCCGCAGCCTCCACATCTAGGCGAATTCATGCACGTTAGACTCCGGCGTGTCGCTGACGAGGCCGGAATGAGGCGGCGAAGGTCCAAGGGTCGCTGCCACCATGCTCTCCACTGCCGCAATTACAAGTGAGAACAGTAACCTGTCAGAAAGTACCAGAAAGGTACAGGGAGGAATCAAGGCAAGAAAATTCCAACATGGGGGTCTACATTTTCAATCTAGTCATTAGCATACTCCAAAGTTCGTTCAAATAATGTTGCATCTACAAAATGAATTTTGTTGGATTACATGAGGTAGTTTTGGAAAAGCTTTCTTTCTCATGATTCAGAGATGTAGTCTTCTTTTTCCAAAAACATATTACTAACACAATCAAAGCAAAAACAATATGATTTAACTGCCGATTCCTAAAATAGTTGCTTGCTCTCTTTCCGCATTTAAATGCAAAGACAAAAGATGCATTCATGTACTAAAGTTAATATTGTTTTATTCACTTCAGTGGCATTCAATTAAAGTAGCCGTTAGCATGTCAGGAATGAGCAAATAAAAACTGCACTCAATTCACAGCGACTTGGCAGCGGGACCATCTTCGCCACCCCGCCGCTCGCTATCGTGGGCAGCGGACCGCCGCGAGGACCCGGGGTGGACGGGGGCGCCTTTAACTTTATTACGGCTGCCGTCGATACCCTAATAACACAAGAACACGGAGGGCAGAGGGTATCATATTACGCTTTAAACAAGAATATACTACACGTGCGCCCGGTGAATATGGAGCCCCGAGCCCCGTCCCGCTGTGATTTGTGGCTGCGTCGGCGCAAATATTTGTCAGTGTCACAGTCTGGGGCCGCCGCTGTCACTTACACGGGCGGCCGGGGAATAGGTGTGTAGCACAATGATCCCACTGTTTGCGGGAGAATGGCAACCGTGATGAAACACTATTTACTCATAGAGGGCATTTTTCTGCTCGGGGATGTTATTATAAACCCCGGCATCGTTTTGACAGATTTCAATCACATACCCGGCTATTCATTATTACCCGCAGAGTGGACCACATCATCAGTAATGAAATATTGGTTATTTTGTCATTCCTGTAGGGAGGAAAGCTGTTTTTTTAAGTCGCCAGGTACAGTTGACGACCACTATTATTTATTTTCTGTTTTCTTTACAGGGTTTCTTTTTTTTTTATTACTTCTCCATAAGTTCTTGCATCTTAACTGAGATGTTCAGAGGGTCAGAGGCAACCTAACTAACCAGACTGGTTTTCTTTAGCAGGAATAAAGTGCTACACCAGAAAACATTTACAGTTATGTCATGGGATTGAAAAGCAGAACAAATTTTTTTTAAAAATTTAGAGAATAATTACCTGGAGTAATACTAGTTTAGGTATTTGTGGTGCAAATTAGGGTTAAAAGGGGGAGAGAATAAATCCTAATTTAGGCGTTTGCAGCCTGACCCAGACCGAAGAGGCCTAGACTGTTTACTCAAATGTGATTAGGATGTAGGGAGCCACAGCACAACCTGCTGGCTGAAATCAAATACTGCGGCATATAACATGAATGTCTGTGAACATATGAGCAGAACGGGAATGAACAGCATGAACCGAAAGAACATGAACAGCAACTGTCATCCCTAAAAAAATTACCAGTCCAGCAGAAACTGAAGCAGTGCATTGTGGGTAACGGCCATGCACGTGAATCTGATTAATGTTTTAATGGGTGTTTCTGTACTGCTTGATATGTATCTCATGCACCTGATGTCAAATGACCTTTAGAATTCCAAGCATTTGTTCTTATTGTTTCCATTCATCCTATAAATTCAGTAACTGGGGCTTTCAGTTTAAACTGGCCTCATAATTAAAGGAATAATTAGAGTGGATTTTAGCATCAGTGTAGAACATCCTCTGAGTAAAATTACTGTGGCAGTATGAACCTGTGCTGGATAACTTGCCAGACATTTCAGGTTCCACTCTGAGTTTCACAAACTCTTACTAAAGGAAAAGCTTCGGCCCACAAAGTGGCACATCGCCGAGAGCTTCCCGGAGACAGACGGTCTTATCTCCAACGTCCCTGTGGGAACCCAAAAGGCAACTGCGAGAATTTATTGCTTTTTCATGTGAGAACTCACATAACACCATTTCCACGGAAAATATAAGCCGGTTTTATCTGGCCCGCTCTGCGGACGCACGCTCATGCACACATACAAATCAACAATGCAGGATATTATTCAAGCGCCGACAAAGAACATGAAATTCAGCCGGTCCGGGGAGTATTTTAATACGGCGATAAGTATCGCTCGCAGAAAAACGCTGTGAAAGAGTTTAATGTAGAACGCAGATACACAAATCAGCTCATATCGCTTCACTGAAAGCCAATAAAGTCGAGACTCTGGCCCCCGCAACCCTTATTTCATGTGCAGATTCTTTTGATAAAAACAGGCACAACCTCAATAAAACCGCAACAATAGAGGAAAATAAATAGAAATCAAATTAAGCAGGGGCGGTATCCCTCGAACCATAACATAAATTAAGGGACAAAGGCTTTTAATATTGTCTCCAATCAGCACACAATGCAAATGCAATCTCTGTCATTCCAAATAATGCCCATCGCCAGGCGCTATCTCTCTCAGCTGGGGCTCACACGACGTTCGCGTTTAAGGGAAGTGCCTCATATTTAATAAGCTCCTTGTGTCGGCCTGCTTCGGGGGGAGGGGGGGGATCCGTCTAGCGGTAACAGTCAGAGGCGGAATAATATTTTAATCTCGCCAAGGGGGGTATGCACAGTGGAGGGCATTTATTAGGGTTTTTCTGAGGATGCCGCCGTCGTGATGAAGACTTGGGCCAAACACTCGACAAGACGAGGCCTCTTTCGTTTTTTTTTGTGCGAGCGGTGGGGAGAGCAGAGGCCCAGCGTGGCCCATGAAATGGCGCGTTCGTTGCTCGGAGCGGAAATCTGCGGCGACATTGGATCGTTAGGTGAGGCATGACTTCTGTTTAATGTCCAGCTCAGAAGATCTCGCCAGCTTCTTTAAAACAGCAGCTTCTTCTCAGGGCTGGACCAGGCAGATAATCTTTCTCGTTATATTACTCTGTATCCCGTAGGAATTTACATGCCTGACATTTTTTTGACACATTCACACGCAGCCGAAAGATTCTTCTCTGTAAGTGAAGCAGTCGGTCCCCTTCCAGGGACTGACATGTCAACCTTTAGCCTGCAAGGGAGAGTCAGGCGACTGGGATTATTCGTATTAATTTCTGTCACCTGTCTCAGTGACTTGCACACCAATGCTCTGTATTGTTTAGGTTCCGCATCAGGCAACACGTTTGTTTCAATCTGTTTTTTTTTGTCCCCAAAACATCAACCCCAATCCGCTATTCCATCTTTAGCTAACCAGATGTTTTTGCATTTACATCTGTGTTGCATTAATCTCCACCCTGTCTCCATCAACAGCTGGAAAGTGTGACAAGGTTCCATCTGAACGGTGACACTTGTCCGAACTGGTAACCACCAGTTGTCCTCAAATGACCTACCAGACCAGCACACTCTCACATCTAGGGCAGTGTCAGCTGACTATTCTGCACGTGTGCCCTGCATTTTGACTCTGAGTCAGTGGCACAAAGTTGGATGAGTATAAAAGAGTCACTGCCTGTCCCCGCAACACGATCCATCACAGACGAACTGTCTCGCCGGTTAATGCCGACCGCAGTGTCACCGCAGTCGCCACTCGGTGGAAATGACTCGCTCGTACGTTGGCCACGGACCCTGGGCCAATCTTGCTTGAGTATCAACTGAACGCAGGTCAGTAGAAATAAACGCCAAACATGATATATCCCAGCATTCCTGGGATGTTTCCCCGACAGCCAGACTGATGAAAATCAGCCTTCTAATGCAGGTCCCGATTTTGCAACTGATAGGATTCATCTCCCTGGAAAGGAGGAAACAAAGGTATTATTGTAATGTGTTTATGAGATGAAAAGGAATATCAGGTTTCATGTAAAACAGACTTTGGAGCAGGAAATGATTCTTGTATTTAGCGTCTCGCCCCGAGAGCGATGTCTCCCCTGGAGCTAAAACAAGCGCGGTTTGTTCGATCATTGCGTTATACCTCACCAGATGAAAGATAAAATATCGCATATGACAATGCGACTGACCTTAAGGTACAGGGTGAGAATCTGCACGCCGTGATTCATAATCCCAACGATAAAGCCTTCTTCTACAATTTAACGCCATCTCTGGTGGAAACCGCCCCTTCTCTCAATACAGATGCAGAGTGAATTGCAGCTGTTTCCTGGTTGATTGATGACACCCCCCCCCCCCAAAAGGAAAAGAATAAATCATGTATTTGCCTCCTCCCCCACATCCATTTAGGAACCCCCAAAGATGTAGGCCGGCTTTTTGGCCCAGAATAACACATCTATAATAACCTTACCTCAATCTTCTTCTTTAGTCCTCAATCAATAATGAGGACAACCTCACCACTCCTGCTTTTACTCAGCCTGAATTACAACTGACGTGAATAGGGGATAAAATATCGAATGAAAACATCACCACCCCCCACCTCACTCCCACCCCACTGTCATGAATGATTTCCACCTCCAGACTGCTGAACTCACGTGAAGCTGATGCTGACTTAATGCACCGTCAGGATAATTATGTCAGCACAGATTAGGACGATTCTCTCTCCACCGCCGGATGGACCACTCGCGCTGCGTGGATGTTTACGGAGGTCCGCCTTCGTGTTGGTCTTAATGCGGCTCATTCATTGGGTGTAAAACTCACAAGAGTGACAGTGGGCTTGAGTCTCCGTCCGCAGATTTCATTTGGATGGAGTGGAAGATGAAACAACCCCCCCCCCCGAATGATTCACCACCAGGATGGCTTTTCGTTGTACAGTCACCACGCCTTTGAATCCCTGTGGGGGCATGGGGGATTAGCTGCGTAGCATCTATTTTTGGGTGGCAGGTGGGAGTTGGAAAGTATGTCAGAGTTCGTTATTCTGTGCCCCCCTCCCCCATAAGGGGGGTGGTGGGGGGGGGGGTCAGCTCAAAAGCAAGGTGTCATTGTCATTCAGCATGATCTCAAATGCCAAGTTGCCTGGCTGGTTCTGTCCATTAAACCTGCATCTTGGTGCAACTGCGGGGGTGTGTCACCACACTGCCCCCCCCCCCCCTCTAGTCAGCCTACAGACAAGGCCCTAACCCCTAGGGTCACACTCCCATACCCCTTCAGATTTTAAGCATAATGCCTATATATACAGTTCCTTAGGCAGCCAGGGTGTGAATGAGGCATTAATGTATTTGCTGCCCCCCGCCACCACCACACCTACAGAAGGGTAGGGGGCAGATAAGTTATGTTTCAACCGCACATTTTATGATGATACCAGTGGACGGGTGTACACCCAAGGGGTATTGTAATGCCCCCCTTCCCCAAACCTATACCTACAGAGCACAGAACAAGACAGGTTATCATCCGTAGGGGGTTAACACAACACGCCAGATACTTACACTCAGATTCTGAGGACACCTGCTGTAGTAATAAGACACTTTTCACCGTATCACTAAGGCTTGTGTTCACCAGGTCGCCTTGCCACATGCCTAGGCGCTGACTCAGCCAAGAGTTAAAAAAAAAAAAAAAACATAAGTTTCTTACACAACATAATTGGCAAATGGTGAAATGCTCCTAAAAGTGCATTAGGTACCTGTGTCTGCGTAAATCCTCCTCGCACTTCTTTAAGCGGGACTACACCGTATTAAAGCCATCCGTCACACATGGCAAAAGGGCACGGACCTCATCAGTAGATTATATATGTATATATAGAGAAATACTGTGTCTAAATGCGGCCCGAGCCGCCGTGCCTGCGGTTCGGCCAAACATTATTCCATGCACTAGCCTTGCTCCTACAGCAATACCGCCCATTCACCCAAAATAACGGGCTGCAGAGCCAGCGCGGGCCAAACGCGGCGGTAACCGAGCCGACTCGCTTCTGCTCGTTTGATTTGAATTATTGATAAGGCAGAAATATACCATATGCTCCCAGAAGAGCTACTACCTACATTTATTTCAGGCAAAATTGCCCTGTTTTGTGAAGAGCATAAGTAGCTTAACTGCTCTTTTCAGGAGGCGTGACTTGTTTAATCGAGTATAAATCAGCCGCTGTAATTAGGGGCACAGCTGCGGTTTGGACCGAAGTTGGCGGCTCCCCGCACTCGCGGACCTACGTCTCCTGAATTACCGAACATAAGCCAGCGCTCGGCGCTGAATGACAAACGGTAACTGAAAGAGTTAATATTACGTAGGGGGTGGCAGTTATACGAAATACATCATTACATTTTGTATGAGAATACATAGGCCTACCGTAAACCTATCGGGCCACGGCATTAAAAATGTAATATTAATCTCTAGACCCTTCAGCAATGCCGTAGGAATAACAAGAAATCCGCGTGGACTTCATCAGGAAATCTGTTCTGATGCAGATGTTGATAATAATAATAATAATAATAATAATAATAAAACGAAATTCATATATATATAATTATATAATATAACGAAATTATATATATGTTGATACTTTTTGCAACATGAACCTTGTAGAAATGAATAAACTGCAATAATTTTAATAATTTTGTCATTGAACAACATTTCTGCACGTTTTAGAAAACGGAATGTTTTAAATTAACGTATATATAATCTTATTGTATCGAAAGAGGCCTATATATGTTAAGAGGTATGTATTTATATTAATGCAAAGCCAGATATTTAAAAAGATTAGATTAAATTAAAATATTAGACACGAACAAAACGGAGACAATAATCCAACGCTGGTGTCTCGTAGATAATTAAAAAAATGAATTCACTCTTTAAATTTTAATCAGTGATTTGGTTATGATTAAATATGATGGCACGTATTATATATTAGTGAAGAGAATTGGCACCATCTAGCGTTCACTAAACATATCGGCCCCAGGTCCTGATGAGACGGGAGCGCTGCTGTTGCCTCAGGTTACGTTGCCACAGGTTACCAAACGCTGTCCTCTACGTATCCATATAATTAAAAACTAAGATTTCACTCTTCTGTAATATATGTATTATTATTATGTATTTATATTTAGGCTATTTTTTAAATGAAAAATAATGCTAAAGCTTGGAAGTAGCGTTCACTTTAAGATCCGAAATTATCCGATGCCGCTTTGCTTATTGTGTTCTCTCACTCTCTAATCATTTGTTTCACTATAAAATGCTATGAAAATGTATTCTTTATATACAAAAGATCAATTCGTGTTTAAATGGTTGTATATGTATATGCATTTATAAAGATTGTGATTCCAGTTCAATCCATCGTGTAATCTATTGCAAGCATTTGAATATAGTGCTACGTCATTATTTGAGTTCTGTGTCTAGCGTTCAATTCATAATTAAATTATGTATGACAATCCATTTTATTAGACTTGTGTGTATATTTTAGGCGTATGTCCAGTTCCACATAATTTCTTAAAATTCCCAAATTAATTATATCAGATGAATTTTACGAAAGTAGAAAAATACCTAGAACCAAAAAGGAAATATACCAGGCCTAATTGTGCCAAGACAAATAAAAAAGAACGATATGAAAAGACAGCGCATTGGGGAAAATGCCTCAAAATATATATTCATTAATGAACATTCATGGTTTCTTTCAGAGGGAATGAATAGGCAAAGAATCGGGCCGTGTTTTTTTGTTTCTTTTGACTGGCTGCAGAGGCTCCACTTGGGGAACGATTTCGCCGGAAAATGCCGGCAAGCACACCTGCTGCTTTGAAACGCGATCGCTGTCACCTCGGCGCTTTGGCGGCGGCGAAAGCATCCAGCACCGTGTTAATAGGAGAGGTCGCGTCTGGAGACTTGTCCCACTTCATGGCCGGGACAGGACGCACGCCCGCGTCTGCTATTTGCTGCTGGGGTCGCCTCTTGACAGCATATTCATCATACTTACCATCACCTGCAGATTTTGGACTGACACCATTTAACGTCATTAAAAAACATGGTCGAAACGCACCGAGGTTTTAAAAAGTCTTATGTAGCCTACGTATGAATGTATGAATGGCCGTGCATTTACTATCTATTTACAATCCTGAAATAAACTGGTCAACATTGAAAGGGGACAATGAGGTGTCGCTTTCTTTAAACCCAATAAACCTGCGCCAATTTGCTCCGATTTTGGAAAGCGAAGCGTTTGACCAGCGAGGCACTGACATCATTCGCTTTAGATCTAGTTATAAAAACGTTAGTAGTCGGAAAGTGGCAAAGGCACCCAAGATAGTTTTAAAATATGCGTGTACCGATCCCCTAAACCTTTGGCAGTGCATGCTCCCATGTTGAATGAACAGCAATAGACTTAATTTGTCAGACAGCATCTCTCCGATTTAAACTACAGGAGAGTGCGTTGAAGAGGTAATTAGGCTGATAAAGTTTAATTGTTCAATTATTATGGAGTTGGTGAGGGGGCAGTGGTGCAATTTTACAATGTCTGAAAACAGTGCTGAACCCCTCCTGCCACATGTTATTAGGTATGGTAAGCAATTAGCCAGAGAACCCTTTTACTAAGTTGTGCACGGTGCAGGCCGGCCAAATGAAAAGCTTTTATTATCCGGCCTGAAGCGGTTTTTAGTGCTAAATTATGGGTCATTTCAGCCCGCAAAAGGTCTGCCCGGCGTGCATTTATCAAGAAAAATGACATCAATCATCCACTGATGCTGTACAGACAGGAGAGGGGTCATTCCTTGTCTGCTGCATACTCAGACTGCCGCTGTTTTTTTTTTTTTTTTTTTTAAACATACGACTGTATGGCGATCTGCCAAAAGTGAGACTGTGAGACCGCCAAAGCGGCAAACTACGTAGCAAATAAGCACGCAACTCTCACGTGGATTTTTAAATGGAATTTCCCAAAAAGGACAATTTTTAAAACATTACATCGGCCTATATGATAGTCAAATAGGCCCACTATTCTCACGTCCTATTAAATGAAAAATTTAGTTATGTACTGGGTACAATTTTTTTTTTTTTTAATTTAACTGTGTCTCTTCTATTGTTAAAGCGGCCATAATCGGATGTAGGCCTGCCTGCTGTTATCGAATATAGCATTTGGGTATACACAAGTTTATCGAATATAGCATTTGGGTATACACAAGTTTATTGAATATAGGATTTGGGTATCAAAATTTCTCGGTCGGTTCAGAAACATTGGTACCGGAGTATGAAAGTGCCCGCCCCTCCCAAACTTTTATCAAACCAGTGCTACCGTTCAGCTCATGATGACGTTGCCTGCATAGAGCAGCATATCGGGAATACAATCAATAATGCTTATGGCATTTGGGTGTCTGAAGTACTGTAGTTATTGGTTTAAGTCCCCGTGTGCTTTAAAAGCAGGACTAAGCCTTAGCCAGTCTGATTTACACTAGATCAGGAAAGTCACTCTGGCTTGCTAAAGTACCAGTACCCTGTTAGGTAAAAGAGTAATTAATAATCAGTGCAATCTATGTAAGCTACTTTAAAAAATACCATACAATACAAAAAGGTAAACAATAATACAATTAGCATTAGCTGAACACTTCAGCTTGTTTAGTTGATATGCCTTTTTCTTGTTTGTTTTTTAAATTTTTTCTTTTCACAGAGGTGTGGTCCAGCCAGACTACGGTCAAACAGCAAAGGAAAACACAATTAAATTCAACGATCTATTCAAAGGCAACTGCTTCCGCTGATAAAGAACAGAAGCATCGCACTAATTGACTTACTTCAGCTTTAATAAATTTGGCCGTTTGCTTAAAACGGAGCGAAGTATTCACGGTTTCCAGAATTTCATGCTACGATCGGCCGTCAGGTTACTCCGGCAGTGGACAGGAATGCTGTTGTGTCAATGCCTTTGCTGACAAATACTCGGGCTTAATTAAAGTTGGTTATGGGGCGCCTTGTCCGGGGGACACACACGCCGAGGACATACCTTTCCGGCTGCACATTCCTCATACCGTGATAATAAGCGGCATCCTCATTGAAACGACGCGGAAAGCCGCCTGTCACACTGATGAAAGGGCGACAACGAAACGGGGGGGGGGGCAGGACGACCGACTACAACAGCAAAGGTTCAGTTATTCCACCAGTCTCGCTATCAATTAGGGAATTCCTGACATTTGCAGGCGGAACTCGCAAAGTTGACTTTGACGGGTAATTGCCGCGGTTTTTTACGAATATGTCACGCTGCAGTATTTATATAACAGGCGCCATCTAGCCAAGGGAGTAACAGGGAGTTTTATATTGGGGGGTGGCGGGCACAACTTAATAATTTAAATGCTAAGATCTACGTATTGGGGGGCGGGCGAATGAAACCACATGAAATATTCGGGGGTACACCGCCCCCCCTGCATATAGCCCTGGCATAAGTCCATAATACCAGACAAAAATATCGTGATGAATATTGACGGACAGCTGTGCTGAATATAACCCAGCTGTATGGTCCTGACATACATTATCGTCATTGACAAGCCTTTCCATTGATTAGTTTTAAATGTTCACTATAAACATTTGTCCAGTACTGTATTCCCAAATAACTACATTTGGTTTCATCGGGTGACATCTTATTTCATGCTAAAACTGATTAATGAATTGTTTTCAACACTTTTATTCTGTGAATCTTATTAGGAGAATTATAAATACGCCTATTTATAGTCATATTTTCGTTTTCATATTCAGAACCGTATAGTATTTTATGATTTCACTTTTTAGATTAATTAAGTAAGGCTTACTTTAATCGTGCAAGGAAAATGAAGATGGAGGTTTAGGGCAGAGACGGTCTACCGACTGGCTGGTCTGACAGCGGATACCCTTGTGCACAGGAAGGTATGTATGGTCTAGTGACTGTAAGGACCGTACACAGCAGGTTTTTGTTAATTAAATCTGGTTGTGATTACTGCAAAATTCTCCAACAATCCCAAACAGCTGCGTTATGGGTAGACATCAGTCAGGGTGCCACGGTGTGTCCGTCTTATCTTTGCGTGTTGAGACTTTGTGTGAGGATGTTTAGCTGTGTTGGGAACGTGGGACTCTAAATTTCTTGTATTTCAGTGGCCTGCTATGCACTATTGTTAAGTTCAGCGAGCAACCCATTGTATTCTACTACAGGCGTTTAATAAAAGTGGATGGGCGATATTCAAAGACATCTAGTAAATCCATTGTATCCGATTTAGTCGCATATCAGCTTAGTAAATATCAGATATCGATAGATGTTGCCATCTAGGGGCCTGGCGTGGGATACCCATTCATCGAGATCTGACTGGAATGTTTGATAAGGATTTTATCTACAGATCCCGATTTGGAAAATGAAACGGTAACTAGTTTACAATTTAGGAGTAATCCATGTATAAAAGATGCTATCAGATATCCTCTTATTGTTCTATTTGTTCTGCTGATCATATTTATAAATAGTACTCACCCATCATATTTTTTCAATTTCTATTCAAAATATATATTTTTGTGTATGTAGTAGTATTAGGGCACTGTACAGAGACTCAGATCCATGCATCAGAACTATTTGACACTACTTTGTTAAACTGTCACATATAAGGTAATACAATTTTAAATGCCCACGTTGTACGTAAGCTGAAGTGACATGGGTTTGATTTAATTCTGCCAGGACGAAAGATTTGTTAAGCCAGGAGTTCAAGGAGGACATTACCATAACAAAGGCCTCAGGTCCTGCCCGTTAATTAATCATCTGTATGAAACCGATTCGTCAGTCATGTTTTCAATTGGCCGGTCGTCAAGGCCTGTGTAACCTACAGTAAGACACGCGAGGTGATTCTGTGGGTGCCTGTGATCTCTCTGATGTCCTTACGTACCTCAGAGGGGTCATCGAGAGTTACGGCGCTGGATCGGCGTCAGTTGCTATCCTTGCCTGGTTTTTCTTTGGCATTGATAATTCTCTGAGAACGGGTTACTGGACCGAAGGGCTGGATGACATGAACAGCCGGGTGTTTGGAGGCTGGACACACAGAAAGTGCATTGATATCCGGCAGGAGTGCAGTGCTCTTGTAGGAGTGTCGTGTTTCGGGTCTGCGGGGGATTTCTCGCTGAAGTCGCCGTTCTGCTTTGCCTGTCCCGCGTGCTTCTCGCACGGAAAGCGCGACGAGAGGCAGCCACGCTATGGGGTCCGTGGACTCTACCCGGGAGCGGGAGATAGGGCAGAAGGAGGGCGTCCTCCTCCGGAAACGGGACTCTCCCGTCCCGCATACCTTACGCGTTTATGTGCACAAGGGCGCCATGACACTGAGGAATCAGTCCTCTATGGCTCCTCAAACACCCGAAAAAGAGGCACAGGGGTGATGGGGGCTCCACCAGCGGCGCCCCCTAGAGGCGCCTTTTGGTCGGTACGTGCTCTAGGCCAGGCTGCAGGAGGGCATGGCGGCCCCAGGAACAATGAGCTGGGGCATGATAAAAGGCCTCTGCCTTAGCCCTGCCCGCCTCCCATTATGTGCAGTCTCCAGGGTGCCGCAGAATGGGGGGCATGTGTTAGGGGCATATTTATCATGTAATTACAGCTCTAGGATCAGTTTCTGATGGTCTGTGATGATTACCAATAATTACCATGGATTTCACACTTCTGAAAGGCGCAGCTGGTCTTTCAGAGCCCTGGACACAAAGGGAGCCATTTTTTTCACGCCTCTATTGTACCTTCCATCGTGCTCATTAGCTTAATGAATTGAGCCATACGTGTCCAGTGCTTAATTAGCAACCCGGGTGGGGGAGGGGGTGCCGTGGCCCGACGACCCTGGGGCGGTGAAGAGGGCGCCTCCGTTTCACGTGTGGCGAACAAAAGCTCTCACCTGGGGGGGGGGGATAATGTCCTTTTGCTCACTGACACGATGAGCCCAGGAATGTCTGTCTCCCTGATTCCGTTTGGCTTCGCCACGTCTGCAATATTCAACACCAGCCCTAAAAGACCTGCTCTCTGATGGCCTAAAATTTAAATATGATCATGATCAACTCAGGTGTTAATTTAAAATTAGAAAAAGAAAAAGGAATATTTGCTCTATGTATTATACAGTATATGTGTATGTATGTATATGTATCATATATGTATCTCATACAGTATATGTATATTTATATACAATTTGTATATATGATTGTATATATAGATATATTGTTTTTTTTCCTAGTTTGTAACAATTTGTGCGATATTTCACATTGAATAGCGCGGTGTCTCTTGTGTCGCCACACTTTGCTAGTTAAAGAAAAGATCCGGTTATTGAAATATTACGTCTTGTAGGCGAGCAGGCAGGAGGCCGCCTGTCCCATCATCTGCTCCCAAGGGCATTTTCCAGTGTGATTGTGGCGAGAATTCTCAGCTGGATTGTACTGGGTATCAGTAATGGGAAGCACGCTAATTGCTAAGCAGCTACTGGCACCATTTATTTTTTAATGATCAATTGGTAATAAACCCAAGGAATAATAAAAGGATTTGATACAGAATTTGTAACTTTGTGTATTTATATATGTGGGTCATTCAAACAATGCATTATATTTAAGTATAAAGTTCTCTTTTAGGATGGCTGTTTCCAAATGTTCGCTCCAGTTTCCTGTCATAAAATGACCTGGGGTTAAATTTCCATTCTGGAGAGACTCATATAAGTCAGAGGGGTCCTGTAAAGAATAGGCTGGCAGCAGTGACTGTCGTGACCCCATCATGAACTGGGGCAGGTGTGTCTGT
>JAODJU010000041.1:12672778-12688393 GCA_026776725.1 Gnathonemus echidnorhynchus
CCTGATCAGAATGGCTTCTGGGATGTTTCCATTACATATTCAAACAATTTTATGACATCAGCTTACCTTTCATAAATGGTGTAGCGCAAAAACAAATAAAATTACTCGTATTGATGTTAGGTGACATTACTTGCCACAATCATAAACAGAATGGGGATTATGAGATGCAGTGGCATTAGCAAGCTAATAAAAACTAAGCTGATGTTCACCAGCTCACAGAGATTTGTATGATTATAGCAGGTTGGAATTTATGACCATGCCACCCTTATTTTGTCAGATGCTCCCCAAAAACAATATGCTTAAATCACAGATGGAAAAATACATGACTTATATTAAATAATCAAACTCATATATCATGGGCCTATTCAATAGGCATAAATGTATATGCTAAACCAGGTTACACTGCAACATAGGTAATGAGTGAATATATTGCCCAGTTTGTTCATGTGCATAAAGACATCGGAGTAAGCCGATAACCTTAAAATACATTTAACCGAGCACAGGTCACACTAGTGAATTACACAGCAAATCACAGCAACTGGAAGGCTTATGGGCAACCTAGAACCCGGACTATGCATGCAAGCTGGTACAGGCTGCCTAATAAACAATCCAGATTTTACATACAACAAAAAGAAACAAAAAAACAAAACAAAGAAAAATAAAAATAAATTAAACATCACGAGGGAATGCAAATGACTGTCATTAGATAGTACATATATCTTTATTTGGCATGACTCACAGAATTTGCAGTACAAATTATTTTAACGAGTTATATGTCACTCGAACAGAAATGAGGAAAATGTAAGTTGCACTGGATTTGCAGGTTTACAGAAACATGTTACATTACTGTAGCGCCTCCTATTGACTGATCAGCGTCAATTTTGAGAGACCCTTCCCCAGTACTGTCCTACAGGATATATTCAAGTTTGGTGATGATTGGCTGAGGCAAACCTGAGATACAGCTGATTGAATTTGGTGTGGGTCCAGTATGGTTTGGGTGTGGCTGGTGGCCGTACCTTACAGAAAGTCTAGGATTTTTTTTATAATTATTTATCAGGACTGTCTCCTGATTTGAATGATACCAAATTTACATAGGCTGGGCGAAAATCCTAGGAGGTTAACGAAAAAACCTGTTTTCAGACTCTTACATAATAGGCAAAAATGGAAAGAGGTAGGACAAAGTTCTATATGGCATTGAATTTGGCATAAAACACTGGATTGGGTCTATAACAAATCTCAATTTTATCCTTAACAGTTCAGGAGAAATAGGCAGAAATGTTAAACTTGTCGCTGTAGCGCCCCCATCTGGCAGACTGGGGTGCCCTTACCAGGGTGAGGTCAGGGTCTGTAGACACATGGATCATCCAGATTTAGTTCAGATTGGTGGTTGCTAGGCCTGTCAAATGGATGTTTGATTTTCATTGGCTAATTTATGATTTATGACTGCCATAGTAAGAGTATGACCTCAGAATTGGCCATAGTAGACATGTGCCAAATTTCACTTGGGTTGGCTAGGTAGATCAGGAGATATTGGAAGTAGGTATTTGTAGCGCCCCTTATTGACGAAATGCGGGCTGCTTTGTATGGTGTCCCCAGAATGGAGCAGGGAGGAAGGATTTTAAGTTTGGTTAAGGTAAGCTAAGGCAGGGAGAAGTTATAGCAGGTAGATTAAAATGGGCCAAATTTAGGCGGAGTTTGGGCGTGACTAGTGGCCATACAACAGGGAAATGTTTTTCAAATATCTATTGATCAGCTCAGAGGACTGGTCAGTTTGACACCTCATTTGTCTGATTTGGTTGGACAGGGTAGGACTTTAAGGCAGAAATAAGTTTTGCAAATTATGCAAATGAGCAAAAAATCTAAGTAGGCGGAGCATCATAGTCCAAATGGCAAATTGGTAGGGCATGGCTGTCTGTATCTGCAGATTTTTTTTTTTCTCAATTGTTGACACGTTTCTGGCTGACAGACTTGGGTCGGATGGTCTGGGTACTGGGTAGGAATTGCACTATGTGCTTTGGACCCTTAATAAAGCTAGCCAGCTGCCCACACTAAACACCACTAACTGAATCACCAAACCAGCTGACTAAATGGAAAGTCGTACTGTCTCATATAAAAAAACAGAGCAGCACCGGGGAGGGGGGGGGGGTGGTTACTCCTGGATCATTAAAATTATCAACCCTTAATAATTTTACATTTATAACCCCTGAAGAACATCAGCTTCTGATTCTGATTTTTCTAGACTGGTGACTCCTAGTTACTCAGTGTCCGTCTCTTGTTTGTAGATCATAACATAATTCACTATGCCCGCCAGTGCTCCACGCCAACCCCATGAGATGCCCACATGTCAGAACCCCAGCTGCCTTTCCTATGCCTGTCTACAATCCACTGGCTACACAATTATCTATGGAAACAAAGACATAGAAAGACTAGTCATTTTTTGTGTTATTCATACCAATTAACGGTGTTATGCAAGGTACTGAAAATTAGTAATTTGTTACAGTTACTAGAAACTTAATTCAAAATGAATACTATTTCTTTACCAGTTACTACATATAGAAGTAATTAGTTACTAGGGAAAGTAACTTTTGTGTTACTTCAATTCCTTTTTTAATGCATACATACCCTGACAGCACACATACATCGCCGCGACACTGGTTTAAGATTAGAACGTCGTTAAATGATTGCATTCCATTTATGCTTACATATTATTACATAAATTATTACACAAGCTAATATGTGTTTCAGTGAGCCTATTTTTTCAATAAATTTGCTTTAATCAGTTCTCTTCCAGTAACTGTTAGGCATATTGTTCCTGTTTCTGTCACATAGCACGAAGCATACATTTTTAATCAGTTAAATTGTTTGTTTGGTATAACAGCAAACAGATATACACCATAATATTTAAATATATGTACAGTAGAAACCTATTTTTGGTTATATTGCTTAATCTGAAAAAATAACTTTAGGCTACATGTCGCATAGTGATCTCATTAACTGTTGTGTTGCTGTTGAAATACATCAGACATGTTTCAGGGGATTGTTGAATCAATATTCAGTAGCGATGTCTCTGTGACATAGAGATGCTCTGCCGATGGATTTTCAAGCATCGCGGAGACATCGTGCCAGTACATGTGTCACACCCTGTCCGTCATGTCTACAACACCCTCCTGTGTTTCACCCTGGCGTGGCTTGTTGATTAGTAGACTTAACTCTTGTTCCTGGCCTCCAGTTAATCACTCCCAGCTGCCTCCTGTTTGCCCCTTTGTAGTTCATGTGTTCCCCAGTTTTGTGCTACCCAGGTCTCGTTGTTGTTCTGCATGGGTCACTCCCTATCATTCCTTATTACCTCATGTTTTGGATTCCTTTTATTCATGTTTGTTTTCTCTTTCCATATTGGTTTAATAAACCCTTATTGTTTTGGAACCTCACATGCTCCTGCTCCCTCCCTTCCCTCAGTTCATGACAGCATGTGGGCTGTCTGGGTGGTTATATTATTTTAATGTTGCTGCTGTGACACAGTGCGAGACAATGCAATTGTCAAATTTTACCAAAGTGTACCTAATATCACCCATTCATTGCGCCACGGTCAGGTTGGATGACATTAGCTCATAGAGAATATTAGGGGAATAGGCTGCATTTGTCATTAATGTTTTCATGAAAGACAAATCAACCTAATTTGTAAATTTCAATACTTTTAATTGTGTTATTTAACTTGAAAAGCTTACATTACTCATTACTGCCAAAAGGAGTGGAATTACAGAAATGCGTTACTACCATCACTGACAAATAACAATGTGATCCCCACAAACTGTGCCACTGTTAATAATGTGCTTAGTATAATCCGCTCTAGAGGTTCTGTTTAACCATTGTTTTTGGCAATAAAACTTTTGCTGTTATCAAAACCACATGCTGCATACAGCATACTGTAACTGGTATATACTGTATACTGTATGTGGTTTTGAAAACAGCCTTTATCTCACTTCTCTGGATTGTTTTTTTTTTTTTTTTTAATTTTTGCAACCCTGAGGACCTTTACCTTTGTTGTGAACACTTTTGTTGTTGTTGAAGTCAAAAACAGCACACCTGACCATGACAAATGCAAAAAGAGACCAGAAACAATACATACAAATTATCCTGACCAAACAGGAATAGTAAAATAAATATAACATAAAAACAAAATTAAAAAGTCCATAATTTCATACATAAGATGCATGTTACTGCAAGCCCTATCTTCCTACATTGACCTTTACCTTTGATAATCGCCATCAATAACAGAATTTTGATGAGTTGGGTCATTTCCAGAGAAGGTTGCCTAGGCCCATCAGGAAACATGAAATCATGAGAGGGGACAGGCGTGTGTGGAAGAATTAGCCAGTAGTCTACGTACCACTAAAAGAAGTTACACCATGGGCTCTATTTTCACAATCTAATGCAAAGCTTAAACGCAAAGTGGAACTACAGTAACAGTTATCGGCTTGTCCAAATCCTTTTCGTTATTTTGATAGTGAAAACCAGACTTTGCACCAGTACAAGGCGAAACTCTATTAATTATTCAGAGGCGTGTTTTGCGCGAAACAAGCAATAAACTAATCAGAGTGGCGCATCACCTCACCTCTAAAAAGCAGCAGCGCATGATCCATTGCATATTGCTATTCCTCCCAATGCCAATGTAAACACAGCGCTCTCTCTCCTGCTGAACACCATTAGCGAACAGCAGCGGGCCCACCCTGACAGTGTTCACATAATTGCAGGAGACTTTAATAAGGCCAGCTTGAAGACTGTACTCCTGAAATTTTAGCAACATGTTAAGTGTTGTACTAGAGGCAACACAGGAACGGTACTGGACTATATCAAGTTCTGCATCAGAAATGTGACTGTGGACAAAAACATTTGGGTTTTCCTAAACCAGAAACCCTGGATGACCAGCCAGGTCCATAAACTCCTCAGAGCCCGCAAGGCTGCCTTCAGGTCAGGTAACAGAGCTCTGTACAGGGCTGCCCGAGCCGCTCTGAAAAGTGAATTAAAAAAGCCAAGACGGACCATAAGAGTCCCACCTATCCAGCCACAATACACGGGAGGTGTGGCAGGGAGTACAAAACATCACAAACTAAAGATGCAACAACAGGAGATCTGAGTGCGCCGCTAGCAGAGGAGCTAAACTGCTTCTTTGCTCGCTTTGAATCATCACAACAGCAGCACTCACCTGTTATAACCCTGCTCCCACCTCCACTGGGTTCCTGCACTACTCCACTCACTGTAAAGGAGCACGATGTCAGACGGGTGCTCCTGGCAGTGAACCCCAAGAAGGCTGCCAGCCCAGATGGAGTTCCTGGTAGGATGCTCAGAGTGTGTGCCCACCAGCTCACCCTCATCTTCACCAAAATCTTCAACCTCTCCCTAGCCCAGGCAGTCATTCCATCCTGCCTAAAATCATACCGGTGCCGAAGAGGTCTCCCATCACCAGCCTAAATGATTATCCCCTGTGGCCCTCACTCCGGTAATCAAGAAGTGCTTCGAGAGACTGGTTCTCCAGCACATCAAGGACTATCTCCCCCAAGACTTCGATCCCTACCAGTTTGCATATCGTGCTAACAGATCCACGGAAGATGCCATCGCCTTAGCTCTCCACTCTGCGCTCACCCATCTGGAGCGGCAGCAGAGCTACGTCTGTATGCTCTTTGTGGATTACAGCTCGGCGTTTAATACAATCATCCCTGACATTCTCATCAGCAAACTGGTCACTCTAGGCCTCCCCCCCCCTCACATGTGTCTGGATAAAGGACTTTCTTACCAACCGGCTCCAGACTGTGAGACTTGCCGCCCCCCCCCTCCATTCGCACACTGAACACCGGATCCCCACAAGGCTGTGTGCTGAGCCCCCTCTTGTACTGTCTCTACACCCAGGACTGTAGTCCGGCCCACAGCAACAACTTCATTGTCAAGTTTGCTGACGACACCACAGTGGTCGGACTCATCTCAAAGGGAGATGAGGCAGCTTACAGAGAGGAGGTCCTGAAGTTGGCAGCCTGGTGTTCAAAGAACAATCTGGCTCTGAACACCAAGAAAACAAAGGAGATCATAGTCGACTTCAGGAGGCACAGCACTGACTTGGCCCCCCTCTACATCAACGGTGAGTGTATGGAGAGGGTCCACACCTTCCGGTATCTCAGCATCCTTATCTCCGCTGACATCTCCTGGACAGACAACATCACAGCAATTACCAAGAAGGCTCAGCAGCGGTTACACTTCCTGAGGGTCCTCAGGAAGCTCAACCCGGACTCCAACCTGCTACTGACCTTCTACCGCTGGTCCATCGAGAGCCTGCTGACGTACTGTATCACAGTATGGTACGGCAGCTGCACCATGGCAAAAAATAAATAAATAGTGACAATAAAATGCATTCTATTCTATTCTATTCTGAAAAATCCCTTTGATTAAATCTGAGGAATTTAAATAGATAACTAGAGTTTATGTTAGAAAGGAGATGATCAACTATCTACTGTGGTTTCAAGATCACATCTTGGTTACATCATGCTCCTTCAACACTGCAGCACTGGTTGCCCTCTGAGACCATTGAGTTCCTCAGCAGTGAAGCAGTGTACCATCAGTACACCAAATGAAGGTGCCTGCAGTGCGATACCGGAGACTTTTCCAGTGGTTGTACTTTAAAGTTAGAATTTAATTGCCTTGCTAACTAAAGTCAGTAAAGCGTGAGAGTCTCAGATGTCTCCTAATTGTGAGCCTCGCGTTAATCTGCAAAGAGGCTTCATACCTCAGCTTCAAAGGCACATCTGCATGTGTAGGATGAGTTGACAGAAAGGAAGTAAATATCTTTTGGACATCAGTTATTTCTCTAATAGCTGAATCTGTTTTGGTTTTATGGGCACTGCTTCAAGAACCGTCAAATCAGACTAATATCGCTGCTATTTTTATCTCCCATGTTTTCAGAGATTAATTTGTATCTCCTTAAATCAGTTAGTTTTACATCAAAGTTTTTTTTTCCATAGAAGACAGTAACTTTTATTTCTCCAGAAAGATAAATTGGATTTAGTTTTTCTGAACATGGGTGTAAATTATAAGTGGGATGTAACCCCCACAATAATCAAAACCCCCTATACCCCCTTCCATCGGTGCCCCTTACAGTAAGTTCCAACCCCCCCCCCCCCCCCCGTGATTATGCCGTTATTCTTCATATTAATTCCCAGGGAGTTTCCGTAAACAGCACAGTGAATATCCGCTTAATAACGCTTTCCCAGCAGGCCCGGTCTGTAAGTGAAAGCCGGTGGCGTGGTTAAGTCCGCCATAGGGACACGGTGGGGAATCCCGGCAGTGCGATAACGCGCTCAGAGCCGCGCTCTCCGCTCCTCTCCTGCCGCATACAGACAGCTTGGAGTTTTAATGAACGTCATGGCAACAGTTTACGGGGAAGTTATTATCGCGGCGCCGCACAGTAATGAACACGAAAGCAGACACCTCAATTATCAGTAGCAGGTAAACTAATGAGCTCGGACCTTATTTGCATGCACCATGGTGACCGGTCTGGTGCAGGGTGACTATTTGGGGGGCGTCCGGAGGCCGTTTGCGTCAATGCATAATTAAAACCAAAAGGCAGTTTCTGTTTGAAAGCTGGTTTGCCTGCGGACTCAAGGACTGGCGACACAGAAGGGCATCCGGGGTGATGGTTAGGGGTCAGGGGTTGGGGTCGCGTATGAAGGGGCAGGACACCCACTGTTTATTGTTGTCTCTGGGGAACGGAGACTGAAAGAGATGGAAATCTGAAACATTACATCTACTTTTTATACCTGTAAACCTGTTATACACAGGGGCGTAGGGCCCCAGGGGAGTGGGGGTGTTGGGGGGGTTGTCGGATTTATTTAGCCCCGCCCCCCCATCTGAACAGACCTTTGTATTCAAATTTACATAAGTCCCCCCCCCCCCCCAATATCAAACTCCCGTACATGGTTGGGATGGGGGGAGTGGGGGGAGTGAATTTATTTGCCGCCCCCTCAAATAAACAGACCAATATCAAACTCTCCTGCACTGTTGTTTACACATCCATCATTTTGAAATATTGCACATGGGTTGTTCTAGCGTATTATAAAATGCGAAAGCATCCCATCCTGACAGCCCCATCTGATAGACAGCAATAAAAATTAAGATGCTGCTTAGCAAAGGCTTGTGGGAGTTTTACCTACACGAAAATGTTCTGAGGGCAGAAGGAACAATGATTAGTTCAGAGAGATAACCAATCAGATTGTAGAGTAGGTGGGTACAAGCAACTAGAGGAGGCGGGACCATGACATCTGATTGGTAGAATGTATGATAAAATAAAAAATAACAGTAGTATTATTTTAGCAGTAGTATTATTTTAGATACCCCCCTAGGCTACCTGAGGTGGTTCTGTCCAGAGAGCCCTAAAAAAAGACACATTTTGGGTGTCTTTCCATCCTACCTCCATGCTAGTTCCCAAATTAGGATCCTGAAAACTCTACTGCTGCTTCTTCAGGGTCAGATGGAAAAACCAGTTAAGTCCATTGGATTAACCTGGAATGGAGCAAGAAATCGATGTTTACTGTGATGCGTCTTTCCCCACATCTGCATGTCATGCAATACAAAGAGAAACAGCGTATCGAAGAGATCAGTTATCACAGAATACAAATAAAATAAACGCTATTGCTACCCCTCTTACAGCAAACTACCACCTAATAAGCCCGTTCACCCTTTTGAAAAACGTGGTTCTTCATTTTGGTGAGAAAATCCATGGGACTAACTGGACAGGCAACTTGGACGAAATGCAAATAGACGGGTTGCTCTCTAATTTGCCCTCGATAGCCAAACCAGCGCTCCAGGGCTCTCTCTCCCACACACATACAGAATGACCTCATTTTAAATCATTTATCAATCAGTCACAGGTAAGTAGGGGGGCTTGCCCCCTCCCTCAAAACATCCCTGCCCTCCGAGAGATTCTTAAATATAATCTCTTTTCTTGGCGTTCTGTGTGCTGACTTCCTGACCCAGGGAGAACGGAGATGCAAATTCTGACACATGCTAATGTACAATCCTGTCTTTCCAGACTCGCTCGCCGCGCCCCCCCCCCAGTCTGCGGACAGCATCTGATTATTTTGATGCCGCGGCCGTTACGAGCGCGTTTACGTCAGAATCGGGTCAGCGGAAGGTGACGTGTGACGGGATGCCAGCCTGGCGCACATGCAGGTCCGCGGGATTGTTCTTCTTCCACTCTGGGTTGAGAAGGAATTTTAAAAAGGTGGGGGGGAGGAGTAAAATCACATGCTGGGGGTCTTCACAGGGGGGGCAATCACTGAAGTGAAGCCGCACAATTTGTCTGTCGACCCTCTAGACGTCTAACCTATGGGCCTGAAAAAACGACTGAAAAGAAAATCCATCATATTACACTGAAACTGAGCACCAGACTCCATAGAGGTGAGGAATGGGCAGCTTCCATATGATGAACATAACCAGCACAAACCATAATTTGGCATAAATTAATATTATATAAGAAAGCGGAGTTTCCCAAAAATGTAGGTCAGTACTAGCAGGTAACCCAGAGATTAAGGAAATGTACACTTCATAGACAAAGGTACTGGGACACCGGGCCGTTACACTTACAGGAACTTTTATGGCATCCCATTCTAAATCCATAGGCTTCAATATGGAGTTGGTCCCCCCTCTGTAGCTATAACATCTCCCACTCTTCTACGGAGGCTTTACACAGGATTTTGGAGTGTCTCTGTGGGAATTTTTGCCCATTCATCCAGAAGAGCATTTGTGAGATCAGGCACTGATGTTGGATGTGAAGGCCTGGCTCTCAATCTCTGTTCTAGTTCATCCCAAAGGTGTTTGATGGGGTTGAGGTCAGGGCTCTGTGAAGGCCAGTCAATTTCTTCCACACCAAACTCACCCAACCATGTCTTTATAGACCTTATTTTGTGCACTGGGGCACAGTCATGCTAGAACAGAAAACGGCCTACCCCAAACTGTTCCCACAAAGTTGGAAGCATACAATTGTCCAAAATGTCCATCCATCCATTTTCCATGCCCACTTACCCTATGCAGGGTCGTGGGGGGGCGGAGCCTGACCTGGAACATTCTGGCACAAAGCAGGGAATAACAAAGGATGGGTGTTCTGGTTCAGGTTTGTTCTGTGCAGCACAACAACATATGGGGCCTGGACAGTCACTGAAGATCGAATCTGGTGACCCTGAGGCAAAGCTGGTCTGATCCCAAAACCAAAAAGAAAATTTAGCGGATCTTCCAGACCGTAAAAGTGAAGTAGCGGGACGGCAGGCTAATTGCTACCGCGCTGGCTTTGTGTGTGTCTGGGGCCGTCAGCGGTTGGCTCACCGGTAATAAAACCCACATTGATTCGTATCTTTAGTTTATATGTTTCTCTTACTGTCATTTTTTCCCCCTGAAAGTTCTCAGCTGGCCATGTAACTCAATAAGCAACTCAGCAAGAAAAGTGAACAATTCCAGAGCTCTATATTTCCGGAGATTTTTTTCATATCTACACGTCACGGCCCATCAGTCCGATCCTCCTGTGTGCCACGCCCCCCTCGTTAACCTCGTGTGAAATCCCAATGTTACCAGCTGTCCCATGTTATTTCTAATTAGTCTCTTGTATTTAAGTCCGCGTTCAGTCTGTCTCCCTAGTCTTGTCATTAACGATGTGAAGTCATGACGTGAGTTCTGCTGCCCCTATGTCCTGTATTTGTTGTTTTTTAACAAAGATGAGGGTATTCTAATACCAAACGATCCATAAACAGAGCTATTTTATAACCAGGGATTGACATAACTGGTACGCAAGTACGCATTCACCTTTAAAAAAGCGATATGTACGGCAATCGATTAATGTAACAATGCAGGTTAAAATGCACGATAATTTCTTGTCGTACCGGCGCAAATGCACACAAAATACGTACCTATTCGCGCTGTTACATTAATCGATTGCCGAACGTATCGCTTTTAAAGGTGAATGCGTACTTGCGTACCAGTTATGTCAATCCCTGTCTATAACTATTGTCCATGAACAATTCATACATCCATCCAGCTCCCATAACTGCTTACCCAGAAAAGAATCCTGGTAATAAACAAATTAAGTATTTTTCTAAAAATACCCATAATTATTGTGTGTAATTGTTTTGTTTGTCTCATTATTTTTGTTACATTATCTCTCACGAAAATGAACTAACTCAAGATGGATCCTGAGATTCTTTTTTTAAAATTAACGTAATTACAATCTTTCCCGTCCACCTCAACCGGTGCTCCTATCTCTAAATCATTAACTAGATGTAGCCATTTACAACCTTATTTCAAAGAAAGCTGGCCGCTTTTTGATTCAAACACAGTGAGGTGCTGAAGATAGCTTTCAAATGCAAATGAAAGAGATTACATCGATCTTTTAAGTCCTGCCTTGCCCAGCTGTACTGTTAATGGTTCTACATGTTTGTCATTAAACAGTTTTTTTTTTCTTCCACAGGAGTCTGCCATTTTCAAGCATAAAAAAAACGAAATACCTATCCCCTCCAGCAAGTTCTTCCAGAAGTGCTAACAAGGCCTGAGAGAATCATTAGTTCTAGGCTTACCATATTTGGTGAGACGAAAAAGAGGACATATCCAGGGATCAGAATATTAATGAGCCTTCACATTCACTGACCAATCAGGTAGCACTTCTCTCATGAATATTAACGAGTTTTCCTGCCCACCTTGTAAAATGAAAATTTGCGTCTGGGGGAACCCGGACGTATGGTTACCTTTTTAGTTCCTTACAGTTTTGCCCACCGAACACAGACGAGAACAGCAGCTAGATTCCCATCATGTTCATCTTCTTGTGCAGTGCGAAACAAAACCAACATCCTCTGGTAGGTGAAGGTAGAATTCAGATCTGCCAAATGGCATCCATACCCTACGGTCTCTGGGGTTTGTTCCTTTCACTGTCATGTAAGCTTATTTTTAATGCAACTTTTACAAATGGAGTGATTTGGTTAAAATTGCTGGCTTCAAGACACCCATGTGGAAACTGCACTGTTGATGTTGAAAGTTTGTCAAAAATGTATGTGTGGTGACCCTACAGGTGGGAAGTGAATCCATTCTGCAGATGGAAAGTCATGTCAAGTGATGCCTAGGTGGCGCTGTTGGTTTCCAGTGAGGATCTGACCAATGGGAGGCAGGTAAGCTGCCTTTTACCCAGGAGAGCGCAGTGTAGTAATCCTTGAAGTCTTGTCCAGATGTGTTATGGTTAATCTTCCTGACTTTGGCAAAGGAGCCTGGTGCTTATATCTGTGCCCACAGTGGAGTCTCTTCACATCTAAAGAGGAGGTCTATACGTCTTTCTGTGGGTGGTCGCTGCTTCCTGTGAGCGTGACGACTAGACTCTTCTTTTCTTGGTCTAAGGGTATTAAGAATTTTGTTAAAAATCCATAAGAATGTTGTACATCTCTGAGCTCAGGAAAATAACAGAAGACAACAAAGGGGGGGGGGGGGGGGGGGGGGGGGGGGGGGTGACTTGGATTCATAGTGAAATTAACCTCTAATATAATTCATTAGGGTTCAGCAGGTAGAATTCAGGCACAACTGTTGAGAATAACAGTATGTTTCCCCAGCATAATGTTATTTGTCAGAACTCCACATATATCAAAACAGCAGAAATGTAAGCACTATTCTTTTGATCTTAAGTGAGCGTATGCCACACTGACTCACCAGCGCATTGACGAATGAGGCTGCGTTTAAAATGATACTCCACAGAACAGAAAGGGAGTTTTATGATGTTTTTTTAGTGGCACTAGAACAGTTCGCGTACCACAAATAATTTTCCGGGTCATGGATATAGCTGCAGACAATTTCCACATTTAATTAACACCTCGCTAGCAATATTACTCTTACTACGCTCCTGGTGCTATGCTAAAATTTATTTACCCGGCCCATAGCCATGCAGTCAGGTATATAAACATTTGTGGAAAAAATGGGTCATTCTGCAGAGCTCAGTGAATTCAAGCGTGGTGCTGTCAGGACGCCACCTTTGCAGTAAGTCAATTCATGAATTTTCTTCCCTGCTAGAAATTCCACGGTCAACTGTAAGTGGTATTATTGCAAAGTGGAGGCACTTAGGAACAACAGAAATTCAGACCACATCGAGGTTACAGTATTATTGACGACGTAGTTGGGCTGTGGTGCCTATTAAGTAATTGTTTAGGTCATCCAGCAGAAATTTACTGGTGCAGTACGGCGTATCCAAGATGCACAGATATAACTAAGAAGACAAAAGCTAGTAGCAGTCACTGTTTAAGTTAGGTATTGAAATAGAAACAGTTTGTTGTAGATTTGGAGAGTAGTTTAGACTGGGAAATATAAATTACCATGAGAAACTACCAGTAATTATAAAAGCAATTTCAGTTTCAGAGTTTGACGCTGTGAGTTTTTCACCCATCGATACAGTCAGGTATCGACCCAGACGCTGCCCGGGAAGTGGAACCCTTCCTGCAACTTCAACCAGTCAATTCAATTCAATTCAATTCAATTCAACTCAACTCAACTCAACTCAACTCAACTCAACTCAATTCAATTCAATTCAATTCAGTTTTATTTTTGTATAGCGCCTTTCAAAACAGATTCACCCCGAGGTGCTTTACATGGGTGTGTTGTGATACGTTCCGGCATAATTTATACAGGACAATACAAAAACAGAGAAAAGGGAAGACAAAGAAAGAAAGAAAGAAAGAAAGAAAAAGAAAAGAAAGTCAGGTGACAATGAAAGAGAGGAACCAAAAACCCCCGAGTAGGGAAAAAAAAAAACTTCTGGGGGTCCAAGGTCAACTGGCTGCCCCCCCCCCCCCCCCCCAGGGAAATGCCAGCATTATAAAGAAAAAAGGGGGGGGGCTGCCAAATCCAAAACACTCCTGGAGCCACTTTTTAATCGATTTCCCTTCTATTGTTGAAATGTTGTTGCTAATTTCAGACTGGGAAGAGAATATGTCACGTTCCTGTCACGACATAGAAGTCATATGCAGTGCATGTATTTTTAAATGTCATGAAATGTGAAAAATGACCGACTCTGGCTGCTGTGCAGTTAAAGGGGTCACCGTGCACAAGTCCGTGGGCGAGAAATCCAATCAGATTAGCTAACCTTTTCATCCAGTGAAATTAAACTTGGATTTGTTACAGAGCACTGCAGTGACCAGGCCTGTACCCAGGGACACCGGGCATTTCCGGAAGCAGGGCTGTGGGTTTCAAATTAACATGGGGGGGGAGGGGGTATGTGTGGGTCAGACGTGTGACATCACGTCGCATCATAAGGCGATTCTGCAGTCGCCCTGTATTCAGTTATTTTTTTTTAATTCATTAACTACTGCCGTTACTGTTACAATATATGAAGAGCTATTCATCTTCACTAATATGGCAGTTTAAGTCCAGTAATGTCCCACATCGCGTACCCTGAATTTGCTGTGATTATCAAATTATCATTGTGCCACCTTCAGGGTACAATGTTTGGACCATTAAGTGAACACAGTCTTCCAGAATGGTTTGGTAGTCCTTGGCAGGGACACACTCATCCAGAACAAGTAGTGGGCCTGGGGGGTGCCATGACATTGCTGCCCAAACCATCACTGATCCACCCCCGGGCTGCGCTCTCGGTCCGCAACCTTCCAGGTGGTAAGCCGCTTTGGGGCGTCTCCACACTGTAACTCCCCCGGATGTGTGAAAGGCAGTGAAGATGGACTCATCAGAGAACAATACATGATTCACATTGTCCACAGCCCAAGATTTGCGCTGCTGTCACCATTGAAACTGACCTTTGGCATTAGCATGAGTGACCAAAGGTTTGGCTATAGCAGCCTGACCGTGAATATTGGCCCTGTGTTGCTCCTGACGGACAGTTTTGGCAGAAACAGGAGAGTTGAGAGCAGCTGTAGTTTTATGATTTTTTGGATACAGGCCGGGTTAATGCCTGGACATCCCTTTCAGTGATTCCTGTTGGATGTGGTCCGTTCTTCATGGCTGGTATGCAGACATTACCCTGGATACCGTGACTCTTGATACACCACAAAGATTTGCTGTCCTGGTCACAGATGCGCCAGCGAGACCAGCACCAACAATTTGTCCTGTTTTGAACTATGATATGTCTCCTATTATGTTGTGTGGATTGCAGTATTTGATGTACAGCTGTGCTATTGCTCTGCTAATTGAACCTTCACTCTCTGCTCTTATTGATGGAACGTGCAAATAGTGAAGATTGGCTACCAGACCGTACATATTTATGGGTGAAACCTCAAACACTATTGACCAGTAGTTTCAGGTTCTTTGTCCACCTCCTGTATGTAGGAGCATAATACTATATTATTTGTACCCGATCAAATAAAGTGTTACCTGTTTTATTAAATGTAGGTGTTGCCATGAGATAATCCACTTGCTCTTTCGCCGCTAAGCGCAATATAAGCTCACAAAGCCGACACACAATTCCAGCCCAAGGTGACGGCGACTTTGGCCTTTCTGTGCTCTTATAAAATGACTGTCACCGGCCAGCCATGGATCAGCGGGAGGTGAAAAGGCACAAATCACTCAAGTGTGAAAGTGCAGCATTAGTCCAGTGGCGGGGTGGGG
>JAODJU010000041.1:12688493-12705278 GCA_026776725.1 Gnathonemus echidnorhynchus
TGTATGCTTTAAACGCTTACTTTGTATGGCCAAAAGGGGGCACCGGTCAATGAGTTCCTCGTTTCCTCTGAAGATCATGAAAACGATTTGAGTTTTGGGTACGTGAATTTTGCCAAAGGTTGTATGACTCCGTGATTTACAAGACACAGTGCTCTATGTCGGCAATAAACAAAGATGAGGAAGGAGACAGATAAATACTATCCCACGTAGAGAGGGGTATCACCGCAGGCTCATATACAGTGCTGTGCAGTTTACTTCCTCCCACAACACTTAAATCCCCTGACAGGAGCTGTTATCTTCAAAGCGGAGCTTCAGAATCGCAGCATCTCCCCTCAGAGACAGTAACGGCAGCAGCCCCTAAGTGCCGTTCCACGGGACAGCCACAGAATAATCTGCCGTGAATTGCAATGCGATGTGCAGTCATCGTAAGGCACGACATCATCATCATTTTTGCGACATCTAATAAAGACAATTCATTTATGTTTCTGATATAACATTTTGGATAAGGCCACAGGACAGAATGTGACCTTACATTCTAGGTTACATGACATTAGGACCATAAATATGCTTATTACTCTTAGCTAATATACTGCATATACAATGCTCACGGAAAGTCTTGGAACGCTCCCTTAATTTAGTAAAAATATTTCAAATATTATTAAACAAAAATCATTACCATCCATCCATTTTCTGAAACAGCTTGTCACAGGGGGTATGGAGCCTATGGGTGCAAGGCAGGGAACAACCCAGGATGGGGCACCAACCCATCGCAGGGCACACTCACACACCATTTACTCACACACCATTCACTCACACACCATTCACTCACACACCATTCACTCACAGAAGCACACCTACTGGCAGTTTGGTAACTCCAATTAACCTCAGCACGTTTTTGGACTGAGGGGGGAAACCGGAGTACCCAGAGGAAACCCCACAGTGACACGGGGAGAACCTGCAGACTCCACACATATGGAACGCCAGTGGAGACTCGATGCCCAGCCCCCAAAGTATGAGGCAACAGTGCTAACCACTGCACCACCATGCCAGCACCTACTGTCGTCTTTTGTTTACAAAAATACATATCGCATTAGAAACAACCATTGACACCCAAATTATAGTTCATTGACAAGCAGTTCATTAGCTGTTCATTAGCTGTTTATTGTTAAGCAGTTTCATTGGGTGCTTTTTAATTACTGACACCTTTGCAATAACATAAGACACCAAACATTTGCATTTAGTATCCCTTTGGGAGTCAGTCACTATAACTACAATTAACAACAAAATGGCAAAGTGAATGACTCAAGTCAAAAAAATTATGACACTTAATAAAAGGAAAATGTCTGTGCATAAGATGTGTGCAGATGTTAAACATCGCCTGCCAATGGCCTTTCAAATTTGCAACATTGTTACAGAATTAAGCAAGTGTCCCAAGACACTCTGTGAGCGGAGATAGTTATTAAAGCCATTCAATGGGATGTTTTACAAGCTGCACACTGGAACCATGATTTTAATAAATAACAGCTGTTACATGAATTGCAGGAATATCATGAGCAAACCAAACCCACAAACATTTCTGGTAAATTCCATGGTGGGTCCATGTCAGGAGGAGGGCAAGGAATCCTGAACCGGTGCCACCTTCACCATGGAAAAACTGTAGGAACTTCACCGCGAGTAGGTCCTGGATTTCCAGCTTCTGCCAAATCCCCGCTTCTCCTTGTAGATGTAAATATCTGCTGACTGCCTGGCAGTTCCTGTGCTGAGGGAGCCTGAGACCAACCAGCCATGCCTGTTAAAATGCTTTCACTCGTAGGCATTTGCATTAAGGGCCAATCAACACGTCCAGCCCAGCCCCCATCAGCCTGAATGTCGTAAGAAAGCTACAGTCATGTGATGCATTCTGTATATAAGTACTTAGAGGACAAACATTCCCCGAGGTGTCAGTATGGTCTAAGCTTGTTTGTGTGTGTGTGCGTGTGCGTGTGTGTGTGTGTGTGCGTGTGTGTGTGTGTGCGTGTGTGTGTGTGTTCAATAAAAACATGAAAACATATAATTATTTGTGTGGTATTATTTTAAGCAGAGTGTGTTTGTCTATTTTTGTGACTTAGAGGAAGATCAAATCAGATTTTATGACCAATTTGTGCAGAAATCCATATAATTCCAAAGGGTTCACATTCTTTACTTGCAACTGTATATATATTCCTTGATATATATATATATATATATACAGATGTTCCTTGATGCTGAGGTTATAAATGCAGCTTGTTTGTTATGGTGGCATTTTACATTGAGCAAACCCTAGTAATTGCAGTGGTAATGTGAGCGAGAAGCTAAGTGTCTTCAATGCTTTTAAAGGCTGTTTCTAGGCCAGTGCATTAGTGCATTTCTCAGTGCCCATTGTAAGCACTGACATTATTCGGCTCTGCCATATTCATACTGGCATTTTTTAAAATAAACACACAATGAGAGAGCAGAGTCATGCAAAGGAAATGGACGGCTGCAGTTTCATCTTGGAGGTACAGTATAGTGTCGTTCAAAAGTCTTAGGCAGTCAAAGAAAATGATGTTTAAATGATCTTCATGTTGGTGTAAAACCATGATAGTCTGTCTGTCAGCTTAAACATTTCAAAATCTCTCCTAAAATCACCCCAGTTTTTGCGGAAACCATCCAACGCAAACATGTATTTTTTGACTCACCAACTACCCCACCATGTTTGGGTAATTAATGCCTCATTGAGTCATTTAACTAATTACGTTCATTAATTAATTGAGTTAGTGGCGACGTTTAACAAAACACACTGAATGGCTGAGGTGCCCCTGAGGAGAGGTTTGGGACCTGAAGTGTCCATCTGTCTAGTCATCCAACAGGATATCAGTAATGTTTTGGAGCACAGAAGACATTTTAGTAGCTCTTATTGTGTTAATTTTAATCTGCATATGTTCTCATTTTAAACTGTGTTTTGTCTGAGCAAATATACACTTATTACCCAGATAAATAGCCTTAATCATTTTCTTTGACTGCCTAAGACTTTTGCACAGTGCTGTATAAATCAGGATGTTGCAAAATGCTGAACCGTGGGTGGACGATGTTGCTGAGACGATGGGGAGGAGGCTGGAATTGACTGGCCAATCACACGGCTACAAAGCCCACCTGTGTTCAGATACAGGTTTCCCTCACTTCTGAATCGGCTTCGAAATCTCACCAAATCATTGTAAGGCAGCTGTGCGGCTTATACTTCATAAAATGTAATAAAAATAGACACCGGACAAAGTGTTTCTCCTGATAACATAACAGCCGTATCGTAACCACCATAACTCATGTCTGTCTCCGCACAGCAACTGTAGATTTTAATTTTCCAGAATTCTTTTGCATTACAAATTTAAATTGCTGATAGACAAGTTTAGAATGGAAAAATAAAAACAAATTCTTTGAGACGGAGAAGTTATCTCAATCCCATTAAGTCAAACCCGGCTTATCAGATTGTCCAAAATTGGTTTGGAGCAACGCATTCTTCGCACTTCCACTGAGGGAACGGAATAAGCTAGGTGGTGATCAAATGGGATCCATAATAGATCTGCTTCCCACTGGAGGTTAAGTGGTGATCCACACCCTAGCTTTCAAGGATAGACCTGCTTTGGTCTTTCTTTGCAAGGGAGCTGTTACTTTATGTGGAATTTCTGCCAAAGTACCAGTTTCAAGGAAATGTGTAAAACTCCTACCCAGAGCTAGATAAGGCTCAGGAGGCCCAGCTCTCTAGGGGAAGATCCATCCTAGCATCTGTCAAACCCATCTGTCCTGTCGCAGCACAACTGACCCACTCCTGTCCCATGAGCCAGGCTCAGTGTGATCACCGACAAAATGGGCTGTCGATTTTCTAACAACTTAATCAACTAAGTCATTGTGATTCTGCTGTGTGTAAAAATGACAAGGTTTCTGACAAAAGAATTACAGTGACTTCAAAGCCATGTTTTACAGCTCAAACCAAAAAACAATCCAGAATTCTGTTGAATTAATCCTAGTATTTAACAGTCTCAGTAATTAATTATATTCTTTTGTTACTTGGGTTAGCGGCCTCTACCTGTGCTTAAAATTATTATGTATATTTTTCCAGATTGGAGAGATGTGCTTAAAATAAATGTTGCATATAAAAACTGCTACTTTGTATCATCGTTATTTAATTGGTTTAGTTCTACTTATATGATTGGGTGATACTAATCGTACGTTAAAAAGATCGCCATGCAGTCGTTTGCAAAGTTTGACCGCGCGTGAGGAGCGCTCCCCTGCCCGCACGCGGAGCTGCCCACGCTGCGGACCCGGCGCCTCACGTGTCACCCCTTCGGAGCGCGTGCGGTGCCAGCGAGGAAGAGCACGTGACCGTGCGGTCTACCTCCGCCTTATTCTGCAGGCAACTAGGGGCTGGAGGCTGAGGACGCAATTAAAGTTGCATCTTATGAGCATATTAACATTATTTTTTAAAGTCGATTTATGATGAAAGCAAATATGCGTCTATATCAACGGCGTCGCCGGAGCGCTATTTACCACCACCCTCTCAAATAAAAGTACACTAATTAAATAGTGCGTTATCATTAATTTTCATGAAAATCAGACCGCTTTAGTAAAGGATGAGTCCTTTCTATAAATCTGCAGTGACGCGCCTGGTGAATGTATACGCATATATTCTAGCATATATTTACGCTACATATGACAAATGGGCAGTGTGTAATTATGTATCGGATGTAGTCATTCCTGTGTAGTTCTGTCACAGAAATTTTTGTACTACTTAAAATACACCAGCTCTTGTAATACGGCCAAATGTGCATGCTCCTTCAAGCAATATAAGCACCTTCACCCATGATTTCCTTTCAGTCCGATATAAAACAAACGAATGTTACCGTGTGTAATAGAGTGACATTAGCACACTGAATTCCCACGCCGGCGGACCAAATAAATAATGCAGTGTGTTTCCCACTCGTTAGTATGTGACGTCTTTTTGCAGGAGAGGGGAGTGCGGGATTCCATTTTCCTTGGCTCACTTTCAGGAGAAGAGTACCCCATGCACTCAAGTGCCATGCACATCACCTTTTGCAATTTCCAGCATTAATTACTGGATTTTCGTTTTATTGTACATGTGATCTTTTGTGCGTGACTTTTAAATATTTATAATAGTTTTTAAATAGGCTACGTTTTTTTTGTGAGGACATATATAAAGACAAAGAAAAAAAAGACTCAATGTGAATTCAGTTCGACAACTGATAAATGTAATGGAGAATTAAGATTGCCTAAGTAAAAATCATTTGAAATGTAGTGCATCCGTAATTTCTTTGGAATATCCGGATCTATGCTGTATATGAAAGCAATGCAGTATTCAGCGATTTCATAGAGGCGATCGCAGAGTATGCCGTGCCAAAAGGATTTGGAGAAGACGCTGATCTACTTTTGGGAACAGACTGGTAGCTTCCGTACCCTAGTCATGCATCCACTCACGCCTTAGCTGATTAAGCCTGATTTCTCGTAGCTGTGACGGACATTCCCGCTGTTTAGCCTACTCATCTGAAAGTAGTGACGTGGGATGGAGAATATCTTCTCTTCGGGATATAACTCGGCTTTCTAGTCGCGCAGGCTGATGGATATATCCCGCAGTTAACACCATGTCATTTTTTAGCTGCCGGTGGTTGGATACAATTACCGAAACTCCGGATATCTGAGCGGAGCGCATCATGGACACGGCGGAGGTAATTGTCTCTCTCCTGGTAGTCCTGATTATAATCGTGTCGTTGCTGTCCAACGTGCTGGTGCTGATCTGCTTTCTGTATAACCCGGAGATACGGAAGCAAGTGCCGGGTTTATTTACCCTCAACCTCACCTTCTGCAACTTGTTGCTAACTGTGTCCAACATGCCGCTGACTTTGGTGGGGCTTGTCAACAAGGTTCAACCTGGCGGGGAAGGTTTCTGCCACATAATCGGATTCTTGGACACCTTTTTAACCACAAATTCCATGCTCAGTATGGCAGCGCTGAGCATCGACAGGTGGATCGCCGTGGTTTTCCCCCTGAGTTACCACTCCAAGATGCGCCACAGAGATGCCGCGATCGTGCTGGTCTACACGTGGGCGCACTCCATGTCTTTCTCGACCGTAGCCGCCTGTCTGTCATGGACGGGATACCACCAACTTTATGCCTCTTGTACTCTCTGCAATGCCAGGGCGAATAACAGCCGGACCCAGTTCGTTGCTTTTACTGTGGTTTTTCATTCCCTTACTTTTCTCATGTCTCTGATAGTACTGTGCGTTACTTACCTTAAAGTGCTCAAAGTGGCGCGGTTCCACTGTAAGAGGATAGAAGTTATTACAATGCAGACTTTAGTGCTACTTGTGGACATTCACCCAAGGTAAGTCATCCATCCGACTTAATGCAGCATAAAATTGACCCATATTTGTTATATAAAGAATGTAGGGATGTACATAGTATGATTTCATAAATGATAGATTTAATGAAAATATGTGCAATTTGTTGACTGCTGCAAGGTGATGTATTTGTGGGTCGCATTTCTACGCCTTGGTCAGATTCACAAAGGTCTTGATAGGTAGTCGTGTTTTATCAACGTCACCTCTTTCAGTTCCTTAAATAATACTTAAAGGTCACATATAAAATCCATTATATTTAGATGATGGTGCCTGAATACCCTACATACTTATCGGGGACCCACATAACAAGTCGACATCGCACAAATCACTAGACTATCTCATATGTATATACATATATTACAGTTGAAACGCATTTTTTAAAAATACATATCAGATAAAAATGTTCCTAATGTTGCAGACTTAATTTTAGTTATTTCGTTTTAAAACGGCATTTTATATTCAAGAGAGAACGGCAGAATGACTGTGATTCAAAGCAATGCTGTTTTGACATAGAAGGAAAATAAGTGATTCAAGAACTAAATCTGTACATTAATACACTTGGGAGAGATTATTAGGCCTACTTAGTTAAACATTTCACATTCCACGGATATATGTATTAGAAGTTATTTTAAAAATTAAAGATAACGGCAATTTTTTCCAGGCATCAAAATAGATTACCCAATATATTCCCGGTGGACGCATTCTTTTGGCATGGAATATTCACATGGTAACTCTCGGTCAGCTTTGTGTTTAAAGCAGCCTCTATCGCTTGGGGTGCAGGACACGCGTGAACTCGCTAAATAAATAACCATGTTATAAGTTGCGGACGCATTTATAAATGTAACTAACCAGCAGATTTACTCAGTTTTTTGCAGCCTTGTCTTATCTTTGTCACTTTCAGCACAAGTGTGGACAGGCAACTGTGTAATAATGAAATTAAAAATGCTACTTTGGAAATCGGCAGTCAGTACAACTTTAAATTAGGCGGATTTGCATGTTTAACATGCGGTCCCACGCTCTGATTTCCAGAAAAGTGACCCACCAGGCATGTTCATGAGCAGCCCCCTTGCCATCTGCCCTCATAGTAGCCTTGCATGGCGTGACGGCCGAGTCCCCGCCCTGACACAGCCTTCTCGTGCCCCCTCCCCCCCCCCACAGTGTTCGGCAGCAGTGTCTAGAGGAACAGCGGCGACGGCGGCAGAGGGCCACCAAGAAGATCAGCACCTTCATCGGCACCTTCGTGCTGTGCTTCTCACCCTACGTCATTACAAGGTGGGGACCGCAATGATGTCATATTCACCGCACTCGAACCCCTGTCCTCACAAACCAGTGTTTGGCACCCCCAGCTTCTCTTTCTATCCCTCGCCACCCCCCACCCTAGTCACCGATACTTCAGACCTACGCAATGCAGTAATCTGACCTCCTGATAATGAATACCCTGGCACTTGCATTTGCACTTTTCCCCCATTCCGGAACCTTCCGCAGTGGATGGGTCATAGCTGCCGACTCCTGCTGGGCCCCTTTTCTTCGGAGGGGGGGTCCCTGTCAGCTCATATGGCCCGACATGGGATTCTGGGCCTTCTAGCCCTGGATGTGGATCGTGCCTCCTGATTGGCCCGATTTGACTCTGGATGCCTGAGTGCTAAGGAGCATTCATGCAGTACCAGATCAGATCAGGCACAAATAAACACAGATAAATTACGGGTTTGAACCACCCTCGAAATCTGCTGTACCCTCCCCCTCAAAAAAAAAGAAAAAACATTTATGGCTACTGGTCAGGTTCAGATACAGTATATCCCGAGCTCAATTTTCATTTGGTTGATTGGTAAAGTAACTTTGACTCCTTGCCCAATGAACTACAGGAAATAACCTGGTTAATTATTTAAAAAGCAATAAACTCAGGCACTTGGCTAATGTACAGTTACACAAATGTAGCCGCAAAATCTTGTCTTGTTTTTTTAAGCTGTATGAAAAGATTGCTGAGCCAAAGATCTATAGTACAGTTGTTTTTTTCACACAATGTTAATCTTTTTGACCTTGAAAACTAAACTGAGATTTAAAAAATCTCTTTAATGAGATATTGGACAGTTGGCTTATAAATTGGTTGCATAGAGCATTAAGCAAGGATAGAACAGTTGCACACTAAAATCCCTTCATAACAAAACCACTTATATAAAGTATTATCTCAACACACAAAATAATCCAATCTTTTTCCACTCTTTAAAATGTTGTGTATTGTTACGAAGCCCAGCTATCATAGCCAGGATCATTTCAAAACGCTGGGAAATTCAGCTAAATAAAAAAATTACACAAACAGAAGCCCAAAGAAGTTGATGTGAATTGATGCAAACAGACCTGTAGGTTTGACAGCAGGTGGCTGAATCTAAAAAGAGGTCGAGGGCAGCCGTGAGTTCGCTTCAGTAAAATCAGCTCTCCAGTTTGTCACGGATAATCAGAATCATCGACTCGCTGGAGGGGGCGGAGTCTTGGTGCTCAGGCCCACGGTGATGCAGATGTCCTATTGGCTGCCCAACACAGATGGATGCTTACATTACAAACTGACTGACCAGTCAGCATCTAGAGGTCACACAGCGCAGAGTGTCTACTTAGGCTCTTGTGTCGAGACTCTGCATCAGAACTCAGCATGATATTAGCGACTGCTTCTCCAGTTACGTACATTAGTATTATTTTTCACACTTTCTGCATCCATCTATGAGGAGTAGGTGTGTGGCCTTGTGTGGGTGCATGATTGCATGCAGCCCATATTCCTTACCAACATACCACGTAGCAGACATTTATATTCATGGTGATCTGCACATCTTACTGCTAGAACACTCCTGCAACTGAACAGTGAAGCCATTCAGGTGAAGCTCCCTTGTTGATTCTTGAGTATCAGTGAGCGGATAGAGCAGGACCATGCAAGGAAACGTCGTGATGTTCTCATCAAGGCCTGATCAAGGCTAATTAAGGATCTGAGTCCATATTTGTGAGCTAAACTGTTGCTTTGTGTAGCATTCCTCAACCCGGTCCTCGGGGACGCCGAGACGGTCCATGTTTTTGCTCCCTCCCAGATCCCTGCCAGACAGCCCACATTTCTCCCAGCTAAACTGTCCCTGGTAGGGAGCTGGGAGGCAGCAAAAACATGGGCTGTCTGGGGGTCCCTATGGACTGGGTTGAGAAACACTGCCTAGGTGTAACCTGAGTATTTAGTTTACCAATTCAAAGAATATGAGAAGACTTATTTTTTCACATTCATATTCATTAGTGAATTTCTTTTGAATATATATTTGTGATGTATTTGCCATTTCATTACAGGTGAATGCTAAGCAGGAGTGCACTGTGAAACTTAACAAGCGAGTAGAAATCCATTAGCACTGTAAAATGGCATCTATTAGTACAAATTTTTACATTTTAAATCAGTAACAGATTACAATTATTTGTCGTATTTAAATGTAAAGGGAGACTAAAATTATTGCTATCCAAGACTAAAAGGTATTTGTTTTACCCACTATAGTACAATAGGTTTAATTGAATGCTTCTTACATTGAAATTTCTTTGAGATTAATATACCATTAGATTTGTTCCACTGTTTCTTGTCCTTTGGTTCTTGAAATGCAGCCTTTTCTTCAACAGTAAAACTGATGGCAGTTGCAACTGTGACAGTAAATTCCCAGGGCACATGATGCACAGTCTGATAAGCATTAAAGAGAAAAAAGCAGGAAAAAGCAATTTCTGTTTCATAAGGACAGCAGTTTGCTGCTGCCATGATTATTATTTATTAGTGCAGAGGAGACTTTTATTGAAAAGGCCAAAGTTTTAGACATGAATAGATTTGGATATAGATGGAAGCACCAAACTCGAGGATTAAACAGTGACGTCTCTCCTGAGGCTTGACCTGGATGTTAATTGGTCGGGAATCACATTTTGCTGACCATGACCCGGAAGTGATCTCAGGAGTGCATGTGGAGCCCCGCCCTCCGCTTCCTGCACACTCTCAGTCTGTGTGTCTTGGCAGGATTCTGGAGCTGTTCCCGGCCGTGTCTATCAGCCCTCACTGGGGACTCCTGTCCAAGTGCTTGGCCTACAGTAAGGCCGCCTGCGACCCGTTCGCTTACTCCCTCCTCCGGCACCAGTACCGGAAGACCTGCGCCGACATCATCAACCGGATGCTGAAGAGGAGGGCCCTGAACGCCTCGGGACAGGGGAGGGGGAGCCACGTGGTGCAGACGGTAGACTGAGGTCGACCTGCAGTGGGGAGGGGGGGGGGCGGTTTCGGAAAGCAGGGGATGCTGAAGCGAACGTGTCATGCTGTCTGGGAGACACGTGTACCAGGGTCTGCTGGAACAGACCTGTGTAATGGATCAAGTACAGTCCCCCCACCCCCACCCCCGGGGAGTCGCCCCCTCGTTCTCTGCACCCTGCACCATCAGCGCTCCATGTCCGCTTGCTTGTGCATTTCCATACGTTCCCTGTGCTGAACACTTATCCCTTAGTCGACAGTGGTCATTTCCGAAGGTCATAGAGCAGACTGGATCTGGGTCTCGGGGACTGGATATCGCTGCTGCAGGTGACGACCGGCTCTTCAGGGGACGATACGCAACCTGAGGAGTGTGTGATGTCCCCGTGGACCAACGCAACGGAGAGTCCAGAGAAGCAAACCGCTCTGCCTTCACACCTCCACATTTTATTTGCCTGGGTGTGTCTGTGTGCTTGGGTGGGATGCAAGGATGCGACCTGGTTGGTTTCCGATTGAAACGTTTGCCTGCAGGGATGTCAGCCTGTAGCCACTATGTCAGTTATCTACATGATCATCAGTAGTTTAGCCACAAACCTATGCAAGAACAAAAAAAAAAAAAATCATCCCTTGGATTTGGTGAAACGTTCGGCCATTTAACCAACCCAAATATCCAACTGATTTCAGCAGTTTAGAGGCACATAGAATCACAATGTGAACATGTCCGGATGCATATGATACAGAAAGTAAACTTGTCTTAAAGCAGTACGTCATTAGTTATTGTCTGTCTTCGGGAAGGGGTGTTTTTACGGCGTGATAAAGTTATATTCACCCATGTTCCTTAGTCGCCCAAGTGTTTCATCCAGTGAGACATCTGACTTACAGAACTCTTTTGAAACATCGTGGTTTATTGGCCACCTGTGCAGACAATGTGCGTCTTACGTCTTCGAAGAGCTTTTTTTGTGTTCTGGTAGGTAGCGAAATCGAGTGTAGCGCCAATGACAGGTTGCCTGGGTTTGCTGTCGTGGCAGAGAGCGTGTGTCCCACCATCTGCAGACCTACCTGGTGTTATGGACAGGCACGTAGCCACGTAATAAAATTACAGGTTCCAATCCCCTCCGCCACAAATAAGGTATTTGCTATGTTCAGACACAAAGCCAGTCATGAAAAACTACTAATTTGAACCCCCTTCGAAATCTGATCGCCCTGATTTACAAACGGACGCCCCCCGCCACGATCATCAAAATCGACCGATCCAAATTTACTTTTGCCCCTGGGTATGGTTGAGGTGAGAGCATACCGAAAGGAATCTTAACGCAACTCTGTCTGTAGCCTCTCATCCTCCTAGCTCTGCTTTATGGGTTTTTGCACACACCTTAATAGAACATCCTGCTAATGAAATAATTACCGAGTGGGGCTTTGCTTTGATGAGAGCTGGAGAGGGTTTTACTCGCATTTACACACGGAAGTATTGCCAGTGCCGCTTTCTTCCAGTCTAATCAAGTATTTTTAGACCAACTTTTTGTGTTTTCAGCAAGAAATATACTTTCCCTGATGTTACAGGACTTACTGTCAGGTAATTGTATTTAAATGGATGTTTAGGATGTAAACGTACAAAAACACTACTGAGAGCCACCGATACAGCAGTTTCAGACATTCAAACACAGACAGTTTTTTGACTTGGTTAAGTTAGTCTGCGTTTTCGGTGTCAGGACCGTATCCTATATGAGACGAAAGTGTTGTACATCTTACAGCTCGCTTTCTCTTGTCAAGTTTAATCTTTTTGTCTTAAGTATACAGTAAGCGATTGCCGCCGCTATGTCAGGCAGATACGATTCCCGCAGTGCGTTTTGTGCAATTTCACATCGAGGACGGTCTCAGTAGACGCGTAGGAACTGCTGGCACAGTGCGGACGACCCGGGTGTCCTGATGAGACACGCAGATCGGGTTGCAAGACGGGGTGGGGGGGCTGAGTCATTGAATGAACAGCACGGTTTGACAGATATAATAGCGCAGATAATTAGAAAGTGGCTGCTTTTCGGGTCGCACGGATAGAGGGATCGGTGTGGGTGTCCGGTTACACGTGGACAAGTGTAGGACTTCAGTAGCTCTGCTGTTGGGCGTGATGCATTTTAACCCTCGATCATTTTTTTATGGGGCTGCAATTGCTAGTTCTAAGCACAAAAGGACACCTACGCATACACTGGGCGGCAATTATGTAATTAATCCTAGAACGTGTTATAAGATTAAGCGATTGCAGTGTGATTAATCCCATGATTGATTAGTGAAGTTGAACTGCCATATAAGGATCGCAGACACATGGATAAACTTGCCATCTTTTGATTTGAAATAATCCGTGATAACAAATACATTGAAACAGAAGCTACGTGCTGTATTATCAGCATTCATTTTGAAACTAAAGTTCCTCTTCAAATATTTATTCAGCCAAGAATGGAAAAAATTAAAGTCTCCAGTTATATAAATCGTGTTAATCTGTCTATTTTTATAATGCATTGTTCGCGTAATTATCCATAACAAAGACATGACACGCAGAGAGAAAACTGTCAATGATCTGAAAGCTTATTTACTGAAAAGGGCTAAAGAAGCCATTGTGCTGCACGTTTCAGATAAGGTTGTTTTGAAGTTAATTACTGCATATGCCATTTTGATAATCTTAATCATTTACCACACGTGGCCGTTAAGACAATGGCGTAGAAATCATTCACAATTAGAATGGCAACCACCGTAACCTTTAACAAAATGTAGTTGTACTTATGAGGCAAAAAAGTGAACACGTGTCGCGAAAAGGAACGTAAAACACTTTCATTTTTCTGTAAAAGGAACATAGTTTTGTTAGCATATCTGAGTAGCGTTTAAAGGCAACATCTTCCATTCAACCTTGAATATATGATTTCTATACCGCTACCCCTGCGTACGTATGGAAGCGTGGGAATTATTTTCAGTTTCATACCCCTACAGTATGTGTTTAATCTTACATGCATCTAGCAACGTAGCTGCACTTAAGCACAAACTTTTTAGTTTTCAGAGTTTTGCTTTACATACACACATGAGGGGCCGGTAAACTGGTCTGTATTCTTAAAAAAACTACTCAAATTCTATACTCATAAGTCATTTGCTTGTGGTATGTCCCAGGGAAGCTTCACTCTGTCTCAGTCACTATGACCATTAAACTGTCACCAGGCTCTAGAAACAATCTCTTTCAGTACTACCTGGGAACGATCTCAGCCTTAGACGACCTTAATATGTGTTTACGCGGGCATTCTGAGCACTGCCAAGTGTCCATCTGACTGTTTAACACAACGCAAATATGTGAGTACGAACTGTCATGTTTGAAAATGTAGCATATTTCCAGAGCAGCTGCCCAGATCAGGAGTCATGAATTAATTACCAGCAAGGGGAAGTAGCCTATCGCGTGCATGATGTAGCAAGTGGGCCTAGCTGAGTTAGCAAAAAAAAAAAAAGGCAAAGGAGAGACTTTAGAACAGTGCAAATGGTTCTGGACATCGTCCATCATTTACATTTTCTCACCTTTTTATTTTCATTAATTTAAATGTTTGTGCTGATCTCTGTATGCATATTGTTAAATACAAAACAATATTAACCTCAGCAACATCGATATTCCGAATAAGGCGGTGCATATAGGTGCCATTCTGCTCACCCAGTGATTTCTGCATGATCACAACTTCCAAGGGAAAGAACAATACCTCAGATGCTATCACAGAACAGACATACCTCCTGTACAACGTACGTGATCGGGATTTCGGAACGCAAGCTACCAAACCAGAACATCTAGGGAAATGAAGTTAGCACAGAAAGAGTGACTTACGAGTAACTTATGGCCTTATCAGCGCTTATCTGTCTGTAAACTGCAGGATCTGGTGTCCGCATCCGTCAGACTCCGCACAGTCGGTGCCTGCTGAGGATTTCATACATCATTTGCACTAAAAGAGTATTTGTGGACACGCGTGCTTTGTACAAACTAAGTTGTGACTTGTTGCTTTATTAGTCAAAAAGTAGAACAAAATTAATTGGCAGTTATGTAAAAAATTTATATAAAGTAACGACAACATAGACTGTGTTTGTTTATCGGTAATTTTATTAAAATGTGATTCAACGATACATACTTTGTACAGAGTGTTCTAGAATGTGGTTTACCATTGTAATTACAGGTTTTTATACATTTTCACAATTTCAATAGTACAGTGACGACTGGTTTTAGCTCTATAGTGTGTTGGTTTATGGAAGCTGAAAGTTAATATGTGGTTTATATTATTACCCTCTGTGAAAAAGGTAAGCTACAGCACCAAAATCATTGTTTATGGACAAAATATTTTTAGATTAATGCATTTATCCGACCGCAAGCATTTAAAATATGGTTAAACAAAAGAGCATATATATAATGCTGAGTTGTTCATAGTGCATATTTGATATAGAGTTAGATTTAATATTGAATAAATACTTAATAACCAATATAACTTTTCTATTTATTAAAAACCCACACGTTAATTCGCTGCATCAGCTATACAAAAGGTATTATTTCTGATTTAAATTATTATTCTTATTGCATTACTGAATTTGTGCTGCCAAAATTACAGTGTTTTTTTCCCTTGTATTTAGGTGTCGATGTAAAACATGTTGGTTTATATTTTTGTTAACATATATTTATTGTATATTTATTGTAAATTTGTCAGAATAAATAATGTAATGTTGAAAGAACATCCATCTGTTTCCTGGACTATTTTAAACACTTTCGTCTGATAGGCCTAATTATGCATGCATTAGTTGACAGTAATAATACTGCGTTATCTGTTCTGAGGGTTTACACGTGCGAATTTTTAACATATTTACGGTAATACTGACGGGAAACGCCACGAACGCTGTTTTACGGTGAGCAGAACAGCGCGCGAGGCCATCACAGTGTCACGATGACGTGTCCTTGGCTGCAATAAAAGACGCTGACATTCAGCAAGTCCTTTATCAATCTGACCACCAAAGACCCCAGCGATCAAATCACTCTTGCCGTCCTTGTTGACATTTTCTTCCAATTGGCCAGTTCATGGTTGTATAGCAAATATTTTAAAAGGCATTTAGCTGGTGAGAATATGGGCGGTATGCTCAGGAATGACTCAAAAGTTAAGAGAGGTTGTGCTTTTTAAAAGGCTGCAACGCCAAACATTGCTCGGGTATTAAATATACAATCTTGTACTGTACACAGTTGCATCCCACAGTATGGAGTATGGGACTGGACAATGGTAATGGCCACTTGTGGATCGTCTGCCTTCTACAAATAATTTCTGCTTCAGGGACAGCTCTCCCACTCACTCCATGCTGCTCTCTGTAATGGAATGACAGCAGAAGCCTCAGGATCTGCATCTGTAAATGGCTGCGATCTCGATCCCTGACCCCTGACCCCTGCCCCTGGCACCCCGCCTTTGGGTGGGGTCAAGCAGAGAGGCTAATCATGGCCGAGAGACAGATCTGTCACCCTCACTGGAGGCTGGCAAAGCGGCCTGCGAATCACTGGGATGGAGTCAGTCATCCTGTTTGTTTTGACTCTGGGGTCAGGATGTATACTCCCAATTGCCAGCGAGATATTATACAGATAAAAGGAAATGATGTGTTTTCACACCGGTGTTTACATTTAATCTGTACTGTACCTTGAAGCACGAGTTTCACAGCCTGCGACATACAGAATGATAATCTGGACCTCTTCTTAAAAGGGGTGAATGGTGTTGTTGAACCTGACATCAAAAAGCTTCATGTGAATTTAATCATGCCTGTTTAGGTAATTAGTGGTCCACTGGTTAATCCCGACACAGTCCTGGCTGATCATGGATGCAGAAACATATACAGTGTAGCAAAAAAGATTTGTACATTGTGAAAAAATGGATGATGATGAAATTCATTCGAAATAATTTGAAAACCACTTTTGAATAAAAGTTTGTCTTGTTTCTGTACATAACGCACAGACATAATTTACATAAGTTACAGTAACATTTTAGACAGTTTTAAAAAGTTTGTTCTTCAATATCCTCAATATCATTTTCCTTTTTTAACCATTTTTTCGCAGCGTACAAATCATTTTTGGGTACACTGTAGTTATTTTCGAGGCTAACAGATGCCGCC
>JAODJU010000041.1:12724975-12762929 GCA_026776725.1 Gnathonemus echidnorhynchus
TGGACGGAAGAGGGGACAGAAGACTGGATGGAAGAGGGGGTGGAAGACTGGACAGAAGAGGGGACAGAAGACTGGACAGAAGATTGGACGGAAGAGGGGATAGAAGACTGGATGGAAGAGGGGGTGGAAGACTGGACGGAAGAGGGGACAGAAGACTGGACGGAAGAGGGGACAGAAGACTGGATGGAAGAGGGGGTGGAAGACTGGACAGAAGAGGGGACAGAAGACTGGACGCTTTGAAGCAAAGCTATCAAAAGCAATTGTAGGGCAGCAAGAAGATACAGCATAACATACGATCCTGCTCCTAAAGGCAAACAAAGCAATCTACAGACAATCAAAATAACCAAACACTGGCAACAAACTGTAATCAACGTTCCATTTCAAAACGGCAGTAACCTGCTAGACAAACCACTGACCGCTGCTGAATGGAGGGAGAGTTACTTAATGCATTCCTTTTGGAAACATAATCAAACAGCATAAATTACAGCTCAGACGTCCGTTTGCCTTCAAGAAACAGTGATACGGGGAGAGACTCGGCCACTGCGTGCCAATACCTGGAATATATTAAGGTCGACACTCAGCGAAAATAGACAAATTCTGCACAGTGCTGGGTAACATTCAGCCAAATTTGTGCTGACGATTCAGGAGTGAATGTCATTCGGGCCCTGGAATTTCCCCCAGAGAAGTAGGCTTCTGTCATCACTGTTTTAAGTGTTCTAAGGGTCAGTGGAAAAGACCAATGACTGTCATAATGTCCCCGACAGCTTCTGGGACTCAGAACACGAGGGCAAACTTTTCTCTTCCAGAAAAGCATTCACTGCATAAACATGGCAAGTCTGTTCACGGTAAAACAATATCACACCATCCAGCTAGTCTAGTTTGCACGCTAGAGAGGACAGAATTACAGACAAAAAAATACACATCTGTATATCTTATCTGAGAAAATGGCTTTGGATTAGTGCTGTTTTTTTGTGTTGAAAGTCAAGCACGACGTGCATGACAAAGAGCTACTGAGATATATTTTACGTATTTCCTCGACTCACACGTTTATCCAAAGAAAACTATCGCACGCAGCTTACAATGTTGAACACCCACATACTGGCAACTCCAGTGGCTGTTATTTAAGAACTTAAAGATCCCATAAAGTACAACAGCAGTTCAACTGCAGGGATCGGGGCACGTGACGAATCAGCTGACCGCATACAGAGAAGCGGCGAGCCGGACGCAGGCACGTCAGAGAATCTGAACGGGGACAGCGGGACTTGGCCTGAAATTCAGCTCTACCACAGCGCCGTTTTAATCAGCCACTGGCTCCGTCTGCGATGGCGGCTTCACGGATCGCGATCCGCCAGACGAAGAGCAGCCCCACCGTCATGAAATGAGACCAGCAGACCATTACTTAGAGAAACTGGGTTGGAGGCATTCCAAAAAAATAAATACCCCATCGTAGTGGTTTGTTGAGACGCTGTGCCGAGCTCATACTCGAGTCCTTTTTCCCACCCACATTTTCAGCTGCATGGTCTGTTTTGAAAGGAAAACATTTAATTTTTATATTTGTCTGAGGCTTAGCCTATATGTGACGTATGGGGTATTCATAGTGAACAGATGCGGGGGGGGGGTGGGGGGGAGTCTAAAACGGTACCTCCCTGTGCCTGTAGAATTTTCCTTAAATTACCATGCTTTTATGCCACAGTAAACCTTAAGCATGCTCAAAAAAGGAGAAAAATACCGGCCAGCGGGTCAGGAAGCGGGTATCAGTACTCTCTCCAAAACTGGATGGATAAAAAAATGATCCAGAAAAGGGTGACCTCAAACGATTCGTTTTATAGCTTTTAATATAAATATACGAGCATACTTTTAAACATAATGTTATGATCCCCATCAAATTTTTCTAGTTTTGTGTGAACTGTGTGTCGCCGACTGAAAAACATTCTCAGTAAGTCTTGGCATTCCGTCTTATTTCTGAACGTGTGACTGAGCGATTTCTCAAAAAAAAGAAAAAAAACTGGCATTTGAAACGAGCAACACAACGCGGCAAAAGAAGCCAGTCGGAGTAGCTGTGAAAGGAAGCAAAACACGTTAAAATGATAGAATAGCAACATGAACGGCTTCTCTGGATCACAGCAGATGCTGTTGTTCTGGACTGTTTCCATTAAACTGAATGGCGGGGCGAATCGTATATTCAGGAGTCTGTATGTCTGAATGGGAGCCCAAGTAGAGTCAGAAGACAATGATTTAACTGCCACTGCTGAAGGAAAATTCCTAAATGACACAAACACTAGAAACTGGTGACATACAGAAAATAAAAGTTCCCAGGACTGATACATGGAATCACAGGGTTGCCAGGTCTTAGGCATGCGGCGTGACACTCACGCTTTCAGACTCTCACTCAATAAGTCTTAGGGCAAATCTATAATATTCCACTATAAACCTAAAATTTCATACATTTAAAACATTGGGGTTGTTTGCAAATCCTACAGGCTATTTTCAAGGTAATAAAACTGTTACATAGTATACATGTCAATATGTGTGCAGACTTATCTCGAATTGGAAATCTAACTCCAGCCAGCTGACCAAAGCTGGCAACCCTGAATCATGTGTTGATTTTAGAGAGGCTCCCGTGTAAACCTACCTGTCGCATCTCTTTGTAGCTGTGGTGTTTGAAGTCCAGATTATCTGTGGTTGTTATTTCATTTCTCCTGCGGTAATAATTATTGGGGTCTGCAAAGAATTGGAAGGGAGATACTGGGTTATCAAGAAAAAAATCATTAACATCTTGGGCAATTCTGCAAACTGTGCACATAGCGGCAGCAGCGATTATACAGATATAGCCCATTGTTTTGGCAGCCCAGCCCTCACCTGGCATGGGACACCCCAAGATCTCCGCCCGCATGCAGACGCTGCCGCCGCTGAACCACGAACGCGGGTTCACGCGTATATAGCGCGCCATCACCGGCGCCGGAAACTCGCTCAGCACCGGGATCTCCTTCTCCCTGTTCCCTGTGAAGATCTGCAGGGCATCTCCGCCATCAGTGCCAAGGACCGTCAAAGACGAGAAACAGCAACATTTAAACACTGTTTGTATTTCATTATTTTTGTTTTTTGTTTGCAAGAAAAAAAAAACTAATTCGATAATAATTTGCTTATTAAATCTGGCAGTGCACTAAAAGCGAAAAGGAGTTGGCCAGTCAGCCGCTTTGGCGCTAGGAAGTCTGGATGAAGCTTGTCCGTCTGGGGAGAATCAATACTCAAAATTAAACAAATGTGTGTGATTTTCACGAAACAAGGGTACTGGTGCAAGACCAAAAAAACTCTAATTAAAAAACAACAAACCGTTACGAAATATAATTGGACGCAGCGCTGTGGGATAAATACACCGCATCCGACGTCTCTGCAGCGCATTTCTTGAAAGAGCCGCTAAGGAATCAATTACATAAAACCTGGCCAGAAGTAAAAAGGAATACTGAAATCTTTTCAAGTTCTTTTCAAAAAGCAACGCAAACTTACTTAATGTTAAATGAATGTATATTTCACATACAATATTGAGTTTCTCACTTGGTCGGTCTCATTATAGGTAATTTTGAATACTTTAATGTAATGAAATTTCAGAACTCAGGCCAGTTTCCTCTGATTTATGGTGCATTATTTCACAGTAGGCCTATTTCTTACGCAACACTTCTCAGATGGTACATTTCATAGACGGTATATTCAGACACATCACTGTTATTTAAAGTTTTAGTTGTGTTGAGTTTCAGCACTGTCTACCACTCTACCTCATCTATGGCCTTATATCTGGCGAAAATATACCTGTACTTTTCTTCTGCGCCTGTGGAGCGCGCAGTGCGGAAAGTGATCAGTGATGCTGTGTTTGGTCGGATAGCGGAGCAGCCTTGCGGACACAATCAGACCCAGGCAGCCCCGTATCAAACTGCTGGCTGGCAGAAACTGTCAAGCTTACCAAGTCCTGGGATCCGTTCTTCAGGGTGACCCACGTGTGGCTGTCATTGCTGACCAGCACTCGGTACGATGTCACCCAGTCACTTCTGGAAAGGACAGCATAAGGACAGAGTAAGGCAGCTGACAGAGAGCCTCCTTCAGCCAGATCCGCTGGCTATATAATTTTTCTAAGTATTCTAACGCACAATTTATTAGTGGTACTTCAAAAGCTATTTTGTCCGGAATTATACTAAGCGGCACAATTATAAAATGTCAGTATATAAAAAGATTAAGTTCACGAACGGACTGCCATGACGCTTATTATATTAAAAAATCATATTAAATACAATGGATCGTAATAACGAAAGCGCACGCTGCTTTGTGACACTCCTGAAAACATTACACGGTTTAAGCGGTTCGTCGACTTCAGGTGTATACTGTATATTACACTTCCTGATGTAGTTCCGGTTATCTTTACTGCGTAATTACTATAGGCCTATGTACTGTATTATTATTTTTCCAACTTATACCTACAAACTTAATTTAAAGACAGACTTAGGGAATAGATGTCGTTCATAACCCGCGGGGACTGCCTGTGATAAGTAATAACACTATTCTATTAAAAATGTACCCGAAACAAACTAAAAATAAGGAAGAACAGGATTGCGCGATATAAATGTCAGTTCCTGTGCATGCTTATAGAGCGGAAGGGCTTGTACCACCGTAAATTACCTTGCTGTCCCTGAGTAGTATTAAATATCCGACTTAAAATAACTCCAATAATCATTAATGAGTTGCAATTCAGTGTTTTTCAGGAGTAACATTTTCCTGTGTATTAAAAACTGCACAAAGTATACAATAGAAGGGAAATTAAACTGAAATCTGATAATTAAGCATACCTGCTTTATTAAATTGCAACACTGAACATTACATATTTTGTTTGCAAAAGTAATAAATATGGGTTTTTTGTGTTTTGTTTTTAGGTGTGGGGGCTTATGGCCAGCAGGATCGTGTGATTCTCAGAGGACCATTTCAGCCTTTTCAGCACCAAGAGTACATGACAAGCTGATGACTGGAGAAGCGGCAGCTCTGTCTATCTCCATAAAGATCACCTATCGGGGTGTCGTTCCGAAATGTTAAGCATATAAGTACGAAAATGACAACAAAGATCACATCCATCATGGGTTAACATTTACATCAGAGAAGTTACAGAGTGTGAAACTGCTCCTGTGTTAAGGACTCAAGCGGGTTTGATGCGAGGCCGTGGCATGATACAGGAAGATAGGAAGGTGGACGACCCTCTTGCGGCTCACCAGACAAAATGGGATTTATTTAAACAGAAAGACAGTAGAAATAACTACAAAAACAAAACCAGACCACGAGGGGTCAAAACTGAAAAGGAATAACTAAGGCTAAACAACAAAAGGATTAGGGTCACCAGGAGCGGGTTGACAGGCAGGTAGAGAACTAAACACAAACTACATATATCATCTTCTAGTAACATACAGACTTTACTGACACCCAACAATCAACAAACCACTGGGGAACTGAACAGAGGCAGGGACTTAAATACAGAGGGGTAACAAGACTAACAAAGGGCAGGTGAGATTAATCAACAAGGGTTGGGAAAACTAATAATTAACTCAAGGAACTAAACAGGGAAACTAAGAACTAACCAAGAAATGGGGAAAACAGAATCTAACACTGGGGGTAACAAAACCGATAAAACACAACTAAGGCTGAAAACAAGAAATCAAAACTTAATACAAAATCACAGGACTAAACTGATACAAAAGAGACCAAAAGGAACAAAATACAAAAACAGAGGAGGTGGGGTTCAAACACAAGACCAAAGGGTTCACAGGGAACTGCATGGTCAACGAGTTGAGCTATGCTGACAGGGAGCAAGAGAAACACAAAGAGTAACAACAGGAGGGACAGGATGACCAGCAACACCTGCTGGCCAAACGGGGAAGGGACACAGAGTGGAACAGGAGCTGACCCTGACACCATATAAACCAAAGTGGTGTGTTTCTGTTCACTGCGTACAGGGGTGCCGTAAATGGAGTGGAATGAATTAGGAGCCAAAACATGCCAGTAGAGGTTGTGTTTCATCCAAGGTGAGCTTCTGCCAGGGGGCCCGGATTTCTGGCTATATGTTGACAGTTTGCTTTATATTCAGACGGTGCAGTCTGGAAGTAACCAGAATTAAATGATTATCATTATTTTGACTAAATTCTCCTGTACAATTCAGTTCGCTCTACAACCATTTTCGGCGCTGTTATCCTGATGACTCAGAAGATTGATAGCTAATTGTGTTTTAATCTTCAAATATTTTCCTTAGAATACGATCCATAGGAACACAAAGAAGTCACAATGAATGGATTGTCTAGAGCAACGATTAGCAGGATATTAACGGGCTACTGATTTAGTGAAAGAAAAATATTGCAAGCTAAGAAGGGGTATGGGATTAGCCGTAAGAAACAGGCAGACAGCTTGTTTTAATTAGCTTTACTTCATACACTGACGATACACCTGGTTCTGCTTTGGAGTCATTGGGAATAACACATGCAAGCAGTCCTGTCTTCACGACCGTGGGGCCCGAGGTATTTGGACATTCCTCACAACATAAATCCCTACACGATAAGAGTGAAAAGGGGGGTCTACGCAGTGACTGTCCAGGACAGATGTGAGCAGATGAAGACAAATGTGCGCTTCTGTTCTTTAGTTTTATTTTCATTTACAGTTTGTTGGCTGTAGGAAAATAGCTAGTTCGTGAATCCAGGCTCTACTAGGAGGAATGATGGTGAATCTGCCGTTTTCACATACAGTATGTGGCTGTTCGTGTTACGCACCAAAGCTTCTCCACAAATGATGCGACATGGTCCACAGTCACCAGCCCTGGACGCCGCTAATGGGACTTGAGGTCTGGTGTGGTCCAGTTCCTGTTAATTAGCTCAATGCACTAATGAGTATTCCTTTGGCAGAAGTGGCATTTCCAGATAATTGTTCACTGACCCTGAAGATTCGCTCTACCTTGATGGCTGGGAAGTGAAGTGCATGTTTGTGGGGGTGCGGGTGGGCGGGGGGTGCAGAAACAGGAAATTGGGTAGATGCAAGATCCATAAATCCAGGACCGGCCTGAAGAAGATCATCTGGGCCGCGAAACAGCCGAGTTTCTCTAACCATCTCTCAAATATTGAGATCTACAGCTTATACCGCAGTTATGGGGATTCCTTAAGCTGAAGGTGAAAAATTACAACACTTGTTTACAACAGTGTTCCCCAGACATGAGCCCCAATGCCCAGACGCCGGCTGGTTTTAAGGAATTTTCCATTATGATCATGCCTGAAACTTCAGCCAAACTTAGTATCCGAATCATTGCTACGGCGTCACGATTAAGTGCTGAGATTAAGCAGAAAGTCGCAGCTGAGAGAAAGCAGAAGCAAGAACCTCGGTAGATGGTGAGATGGTTCGGTGGGTAATACACAGCCCAGTTAATGACATTAACTTGAGGTTTTCCATTAGTGTTTTCTTTCATGTTATTGCAATAGCACTAGCAATGCCAGTTGGGGTGCTGAGGGTGCTTCAGCACCCCCTATGGTTGTTGGTGGTAATTGCAGTGTCAGAATGCTGTATGGCTGCAGCGCACCAACGCCTATATATTAGCGTAACATAGCGTTATGTTAATTATCTCACAATGGCTCAGAGACAACATTATGATTATTTCTCCAAAATGACTACAGTTGTTAGCTGTTGTTAGCTACCGATGATTGAAAAGCACTTCGGTAAATTCTATTGGTCATTCCAACTTTCAGCATCTTAAGCTCTCGTCACATCTTCCCGCGCCTATGCCTTACTTAAACGTGACGGCGGACCTCGCTGGCTCGCTACGCGTGTCGCCTGGCAGCTGCTCGGCCCTCTGATAATGCTAAAGTCGACTTAACACCATTTATCGCACCTGCATTTTGAGCAGATGACTTAAAGACGAAAGGCGGCTATCGAAGTGTCGAAAGACGACACTGTGTAAGTGGCATTAAGCTCGTAAATAATTCATACTGAAGGGACGTGATTAATCCCCCCCCCCCCCCATGCCGGCAAGCAGAGCTTTTGTGAAGGGGCCGTGGATGGGTCACTCAAAAGGGGGCCATTCGCTAATCAGGGCAGGCTTGTGTTGTTTGGGGGGGGTGACAGAATGGGGGGGGGGGATGTCACACATGGTCTGGGGGAAGCCCCCTCCCCCCAAATCAGAGACAGCAGCATGTGATATACTTTGTGCGTTGCTATGGTTTCCTGCAGTTTTATAATTTTCCAGCCCCAATGGCAGGAGCCACGAAAAAGCAGAGAAGCGTGGAAGGAGAACAACGTTAAGCGCAAGGGATACATCTTAAGATACTGGTGCAGAATCGGGGAGTCGCACCTCTCAAAACGACAACTTTAACTCAGACCTATAACGATGACCATCCTGCGCTAATGGGGCTAACGAGGTGGACCGCTGTGGTGGAGTGGACCTGGGGTGGCGTCTGTTGGACCTTGGCTCGTTTGTTGAGGTGGAAAACCAAACCCACAGCAGCTGAGGCTAAATTGGCTTGGTCCATTGTCATGTCGTTAAAGCCGTTCCTTACAGGTCACTCCCAAGGTGACAACTAATTTAAAGTACAATACCATGTGAGAAGAGAGTAGCATGACCACTTAAGGGGGTGAGTCAGATGACCCAAGTGTATTGTGTTCCTCATACTTGGCCAGTAAACCCAGCTAGACCATTATGCCCAACCCAATGGTTAGTTTGGGTTTTCCCTCCAAATCCAGATAAAGGGATGTTTCCTTTCAGCCCCAAGGTATTGCCCTGAGATATATTTTTCTCTCTCACCTATTAATTTGGGTTCCCTTTGCTGCGTTGCCCCAGCACATTCTGTGCAAATTCCAAAAAGGAAAACTCCATGTCTCATAAACCGTTTATCCTTTGTCAAGTCTCCACCTTGTCTCAAGAGATTTTCAGACCCCATTGTAACAGAATAGATGATGCTAGACAAGCCTACATGTCGCCATGGAAACGAGGGGATCTCCAGACACAAATTCTTCAAAAAAAAAAAAAAAAGCCCCAGCTGATTAATGAATGAGTAATGGCTGACCCCATCCTCACAATGAAAATTTCAATTTGAAAAAGTACTGGTAATGTGGTCTGCTGGGCATCCTCTGCTTCTATTTCAGATGGTCTAAAACGAATGTCATCTGAGGCAGTTATGGACGGGAGGCACGGCAGCTGCCCCTCCAACAAGAGACATGTCAATCACCGGCAGAAATAAACCGAGATGAAAGACTCCCTTCATCATTCCGTCTGCGGCTCGGCGACCTTTCCCGTTTCAAAGAGGGAGAGGAATTCTCGTGTAGCTAAATGCATTCATTAGCAAGCCCCAAATCAATTAACCTTCTCGCCACACCTACAGCGCCTCCACTCGGATTAACTTTGATCACACGTACGTTTTCTGCTATTAATAAATTGCTTGGTCTAAATTCAGTTTCCATAAATTTTTTTCTGTCGGATAGTTGTACAAGATTCCTGCCTTTTGCTCGAAAGCTCCAGGTTCCGAGAACATTTTTCAAACAAACGAAAAAAGGGAAATTTGAAAAGCCCCCCACAGCTGTTATATCGTGGCTCAGCTGGGTTGTTTTATTAAAAAACATGTAAATTAACGTAAACCTTGTTTTACAGATATGAATATCAAACGTTCATAGTTATTTATTTTAATTAGGGGGTTTTCCTTATCAAAGCAAGGACAAAATCAAAGGATATCTGGTGGCTTATGAATCAGCGGGATATCACTGAAAACACAAACAAAGTGGTTACATTTACATCTGATGTGTTTGTTCCTGATGCAAACCTTCTTACTGCTCTCCCGACTTACTGTCAGCACAGATCTAAAAAAGCACTGGTACATTTCGTCAAGCGAAAAAAAAAGACCTGTTACTCTGCATGGAATTCCGTGTACCCGTGACCGGAAGGTTGCCGGTTCGAACGCCATGACCAGCAATATAACCGCATCACTTCTGAACCCTTGAGCAGGTTCTTAACCGCAAACACTGCTGCAGTATAAAAGGCTGACTGTCACCTGAATATGTGTCTCATAGGACTGTAAGATGGAACATGCAAAGACTCCATCTGTACAAGCCCCCCCAGACAGTGTGAATCAAACAATGAAGAACCTGGTGCAGGTGTGCTTGGAGTTGGGAGGGAGCAAAAATGTGGACTGTCTGGGGGGGGGCCTTAGGACATGACAGAGAAACACTTATAATGCACACTAATGTATACCAGGATTACCCAACTGCCTCTACCTGTTCTACATGTGACTGGTTGTGTTGTCGTACTACACGGTACACTCTTCCACTGCAGCACTAGATCCTGGAGCTGGTATCTCCAAAGCATACGTGATAAAGTCTGGCTGCCATGTGCAGATGTTACATTTGATCAATTAACTGGACAGAGAGAAGATGTTAGAACAATGACACTGTGAAAAGGCATCTTACTACAAAGTCTCATTAGAACCAAACCTCAGCTTTCAACAGGTTGCTGAAAATTAGGAAACATAATTATGACATTCCTTACAAATGAACCGTTCAACTTAATTCGATTCTGTTTAAGTTATTCGACGAATAAAGCACCTGAGTGTTTTATCAGATGCGTAAGAAGTTGAGCATTCCTGTTCATTAGCCTACACAGGCTAATTTTTAATTGCCATTGTCTTAGATAATAAATTAACAATGTATCAGTGATTGCTAGGTGGATAGAAATTAAAAATGTCATAGATTGCGGCTGATTTAAAACTTTTTTTTTTTTGGGGGGGGGGGGCTTATTTCTCAGCTTCTGAAACAGTGATTAGCGGGGAATTAAAAGCAGGGCATTTCCAGCATCCACCTGTAGCTGATTACTATCTAGAAATTGCAAGACGAACCAAAGATTCTCTCTGGTCTTTAAACACAGCCTGATGAGAGTAGTAACTCACCACGCTACATCACAGCTGAATCACCGGGTCGCTTTAATTTACTCACACGAGAATAATGGCATTCATCTGTGACGGCTGCTGGTGTCTGGAAGTGCGTCGCGTGCAGTGGGAGTTGGTTAGCGGTTAATGAGCTGGGCTAGCAGCCGGGAGGTTGTTGGTTCTAGACCTTTGCATTACATTACTTTGCTCAGCAGACACCTTTGTCCAAAGCAGCCAATGCCTCAGGATGAGTTGGGGTTAAAGGTCTTGCTGAGGGACCCAACAGTGGTCTGGTTTGATAAACACCCTGCTGAACTATACACCCTCGAAATGTAATCTCTCAATAATCTCTATCAACATTACACCAATAGGTGGCACAGTGGTTAAGGAACTGATGTTATGGAAAAGACATTGCTGAATCAAATCCTTGGTGAGTCTCTGCAGAGTGTTTAAGAAATATATTTGCCCCAAAGGACTACATTAACATTAAAGATCCCGTTAATAAAATTATATACAGCTTATATATTTTGAGAAGCCCGTGCACTGAGTAATGCTAAACTGTATGAAATATTTTGGCAATTAAATTAAAATGTGCTTGTGTTGGATCCACGAGAGGGCTGCCTGCTCTGGGTGTACTGGGGAGGGCATGGTAGCCATGACGACGGTCTACTCACGACCAGAGGGAACTCCTGCCCTGCGTGATGACACCTGTGAACTTAGTGAGCCTCCTGGCGTCTACCTCCAACCACTGCATTGGGTCGTTCCTGCCCGCACACCAGCCGCCTTCGTAGAACTCATCTTCATAGATCCCGGCCTGTAGGGGGCGACAGAGGGCAGTCTCTGCGAGGGAGGCAGCACCAGGGCGAGACATATGGGGCTGAACAGTCGTGGAGTGAGCCAAGTGTGGGGGCCAAGATCTTCCCCCCACGCGGCTGATATTAGCCACACCCAACTACGACCGGGAGGCTGGTAAAGGTGTGAATCATAGCCGCAGTCATCCTACCGAGCTGGAAATTTACATCAGTTTGTTTTTGGCCCACGTTGGCCAGTTCATTAACACTTGTCAGAGGCTCCTCAAGAGCCTGCAGGTTGCCAAGGAAAAGACTAAACTGGCAAGATCTAAATTAGGAGACAAAACAGGTACTTTCCTGTAAGCTTCCATACATTTTGAGAGAAAATGGATGTGTAACAATTCAGCGCAGGGCAAAATGAAAGAGGGGTTCTGAGTAGACCGAGGAACAGCACAAAGGCAGCCCACAGAACTGTCTGTGTCTTTGAGGCCCTACAATTGTTCCTTGATGAATGAGGCATGACGATTCAGAACCTCAGTAAAAAGGTAGACTGCCACACACCTACATGTTATCTGCAGAAGCTTCCTTTGTGGGTTTAACTTCAACTCAAGCACGACAAAAAAAAATTCATTACAACGACAATATGCCATAACACCTAAGCACCTATGGCATAAGTCCTATGGCATAAGTCCTATGGTATAAGTCTTATGGCATAAGTCCTATGGTATAAGTCCTATGGCATATGTCCTGTGGTATAAGTCCTATGGCACAAGTTCTATGGCATAAGTCCTATGGTATAAGTCCTATGGCATATGTCCTGTGGTATAAGTCCTATGGCACAAGTCCTATGGTATAAGTCCTATGGCATAAGTCCTATGGTATAAGTCCTATGGCATAAGTCCTATGGCATAAGTCCTACTTGAATCTACAGAACCAACCTTTCGGTCTGTGATTCTTTAAATAGCCTAAAACATGTGTGAAGAGCCTCTATCTGACGCTGACAGTCACATTCTGAAACACATTTGCATTATTGGTTTGAGTTCTTTTTACTGCTCAGTTCCTTTCAGCTGAGACCTCAGCTCTATGACGCAGCGCAGACACGTTCCAGACAGAGGCAAACACGTGACACTCAAAACCTTTGTTTGTTTGGTTGTCGGTGGAAACTGCACATTACAGCGTGTGGAACTCGTTAGCTTAATCTGTTCCAGGAGCTTTGATTCCAAAAGATGAGACAAGTGGTAGACAGGATTCGAGCTTATATCCTGATGTAGACTTTTCTCACAAAGAATCTTTCTTCCCACAAATGTTGCCCCATTTTATTACAGCTGGGCCTATTCCATCTTTTTTAAACAACAGAGCAATAATTTCTTTGCTCTCTGCTCAGCATAATGTGCTTTGAGGCATTTTTTTCCAGCAACAGATTTCACAGAAATACATCTTAAGGACGTAGAACAGAAATTTGGATTTTGATTTCAGAAACAAAAAAGCTTGAGATGCTTATTTTCCATAAATTTTCCATAAAATTTACTTTGTCACAGGGCACCTAAATATCCAATTATGAACAAACAGAACAAATATGCCTTATTTCTCCCACCTATAGATGAATTCTCCAGTTATTTTAATGCCAGTAGTAAATTAATTTGCTGTTAATTAATAGAAAATATTAATAGAAAGTGTGGAAAATGCAGCGGTTCCATCACACAGACATAATGTGAGACAGCCAGGTAAATTCAGAGTGACATCATCAAAATGAGACACAAGGAGCTAAAAATTTTTATTAGCTCATACTCCCTTAGTCCAATCCATCAAGAAAATCCCTGAGAAGAAAATTTAATATGGAACGTTTTATGTTGTTTTTTCTATGCCAGAGAATACTGATGGTAATTAATTTTTCAAACGTTCTTTCCCTTTACTTAAATATGCATGTTATTGTTTCAGTTTCTATTTATTTGTTTAGCTGGAAAAATGAAAATCTCATTCAGAATGTAGGCAGATTTGAAAATAAATTCAAAGCCTTAACATTAGACAATTTTTTTCCAAAGTGCTTGTTAATGGAATAACGACATCGTATATGAAGACAATGCAACACTTTTGCATGCTGGTTTGATCTTACTGAACAAATATATAAAACAATTTCTAAAGTTATTTCTAAAATTACTTTGTATCAGTAGCTTAGCCATGGAAACTAAATGAGGAGAGAGAGGTGCATAGTGCTTCTTGAAATCCAAGCACCGGAGTGCAGCACATCTTCCGAACGGAACCAAATAACATGTCAAGCGTGTTCTGATCCATAATACGGACACGAGATGGGATATTTGTCAGATCGATACGGCCCGTTAATGTGCAGCCAAACCACCCACAATATGAAGTTTCCATGGTAACGCAGACTTGAAAGCAATCAATCCCCAAAAAAGAAAACTCATTTGAGCAGGTCCCCCTGTTCAGTTCCTGTTAGTAAGGATGCCTGCTAATGTGCAATTCTCTGTGTTTTTTCAACGGTGGACTTGTAAGATGCTTTAGTGCTGCGATACCCATGACAAACAGGAAGAAATATGGGCTGTTTTGCACTTATTTATAGACATGGCAAGTAAAATAATTAAAGACTGAAAAATATTGCATCTGTGCAATGTGTAATAGGTGTTGTTAGCTAATGTTTTACGCAGAATACAAACAGATGGCAGAACAGGGCTTTCTTTATTTTATAACGAAATTAAATGCCAGAAAATTATTTTCCGCCAATGTCAACGTAAGTGGGCCTATGCACAGTTCTGATTAACCTACAAATCAGCTATTACATGTGACGTCTCATTCTAGAGCCCACGGGAAGCTGAAAGCCCCCGGCTGGCCACGACCATGCCCGTACAGACCTGGATGTTGAGGCGTCCTCGATGCGGTCCCAAGCTGTAGCGCCTCATTGTAGAGGCGTGAAGCTGAAAGTCATCTATTTTCAGGGTTTCCAGTCCCATGGGGGGACATTCTAGAGAAACAAAGCCAAGGGTTAGGTCACAAAAAAGGCATGTGTGCACATACTCTATCATTCTCTCAATTTCTATCCCACAAACGTGATTGTCGCTTTGCAGACCGTATAGGGTATCATCAAAGACGATTTCAGAAGATCCATATTTGCAAACGTCCCAAACGTGCAATGAATCTCTCACAGGGCAGTTAAAATTTTTTTCTTGTGCCATGGAGGACATGTGCAGATGCTGTAAAATCGAAGGCAGATTACAGTGCAACTCTTCCCACAGAAAGGGTGGGTGTCCGGGTCAAAAAAGAGAGGAATGAGTCTTTAGAGAGAGAATAATCATGTCCACAAGAAGTGCAACTTTCTGCATATATCTGCAGCAACTCAACTGGTGAAAATACCAGGAAATAATAAAACAATAAAATTGCGTGTGTGGTGTGTGTGTGTGTGTGTGTGTATATATATATATTACAACAATATATATACACACACATAACTGGATACTAAACCCACATGATCACAACTCCATGGAAATCAGCTCTGAGTGTCATGTTTCCATAGCAGAAGTCTTACACAGAGGCTGTGAGTTCTGCTGCACATTCACTTCTTCACAAGTTGACCCTAAAAAGCGATTGAAAGCCACCTGCCAATCAGCATTACCCTGACACCGTGCTACCACTTTACGAGGAATGAGGCTTGGACACCCACCATGCTCTGCCAATCACCTCCTGGTTCAACCTAATGGTAGCCAATCGGAAATGGACTAGACTAGCTGATGATTCATAGCATAGATTAATCCCAAGGGTTGCACAACATCAGTTCTCCCATAAGTACCATTGGCTCCAGCATTAAGCTTTTTGAAATTGCCATCACTCAAAAAACAGCATGGTGATAACCGGAAATGAGAAAGTTTGCACTTACAGTGAATATTTTTAACTGGGCACCATTCTGAAACAACTACATCAACGAGAGTAAAATTGAGCTTTTCCCTCCGGTGCCATTTCAGTCAATGGGGGGGCTGATTCCACACTTCGCTTTACTTCCATTAATAAGCAGATGATCTATGAAGCTTTACACGCCTCGTTGAGGCACCATTACAAAAGTGTCCGTGTTGGACTCCTAGTAGAGTAATTCCCCTCCGGTTCTTCTGCTGTTTTCTTTCATCCGGCTCTGCAAAGTTATTATCGCGCTACGCGGACGGCGCCGGAAGGGTCACAGCTTAAAGCGGGTCATCCCCTTGCAACGGAAAACGGTCATTCTCAAAGAAGGCAGGCCAGCTAGTACAAGACTCAAGAATGCAGCAAGCATACAAAAAACATGCTAGTTGACCCAACGGGACAAAGAGAATAGGACACTCATTGCACCCTACTCACTTTTTATTATGGAAAAGCAGTAAATTAGACAGTAATATGTCCCAGTTAGCCTTGGAAATTGTCAAATATAATAACAATGAAAATGCTTCATTCTGTTATTTAAATAACATGTTGTTTTTATCAAAGGGGTACAATGCTTCACAAACACAGCTACATCAACAGCGGCAGGATGCTTGGCAGTCCTAGAGAAAGGAAACAGAAGAACACTAATGAATAAAAATAATTAAATAATGTGGTTGTCTACTGGTGTAACTTTGCTGGGGGTGAACACACTGGACATCACCTGCAGTGGCTGACAGTGGCTGTACAAATAACCAGTGTGACCAGCATGTATTGTTGCTATAAAAAAAACATGCTGAGCTTCCTGTCCCATCGTGTAGGGACCTTGTCACGTCTGCGGGTCTCATTCGGCTTGCCGAGGTTCCACAAGGGGGGCCATTGCTGGTTTACTTGGCAGTTTTGAAGTTAGTGCAGTGGGGGATTAAAATCACAACGTTTGTTTATCGACATAGCATAGATTTATGAGTTACAGCTGGACGTTTTATTGACGCTGAAGTTCCTCCGATGAAGACTCAGCTTGACTTATCCGTGTCCTAATTTTCCATGGGGGGTGGGGGTCCAGCCCCCCTGTTTTCCACTTTAAGTATTGTGAAAACCCTCCCCTTGATTTGAAAAAGTTTCCATTCAACATGAAATGTTCTGTATCTAGCATAGCAAAAACTCTGATGCTTGTTATTTCAGAATCTGTGAAAATGGGCAGGGCTGCCTGAAAGTGACTCCGTGTTCCTGCGCTATAGCCTCCTCCCATTTCATCGGGGTGCCACACTTGCAATTAACGCATTTAGCCACAGAAGCTACCACCAGCTGTGTGTCTGTGGACGTTTGGTTCTCCTCTGATATAAAAATATCAGAACAGCAATCAGGGAAAAACAAAAATGAGTGTGAATTTTCCTGCATTTTTAAAAATTCATCTTGGATACCAAGTTAGAAAAAAATGAATGGGTGATTAGACCGACGTTTGGATTAGCTGGTCCTGAGATGTTTAAAGGCAAAGTTACGTGTCGGTAATGTTAGCTTCCGTTTGGCCAATAGGAAAATCCGTCCTTTCTCCTTTAAGAATAACTCAGCAGCTGTTTAAGGAGAATGAGCAATTATGGCCCACGGAGGCATAAAATGCGGCATTAAAACGTCATTGTTTAATTGTTTAATTGTGACTAGATTGATCTAAAATGGAGCACAATCAAGCAATTATTCAATCTCCAGCAGCGGGAAAAAGGGGTAAATTGTGTTGTTGTCAAGGTTACACTGGAGTATACAAGAATTTGAGCTCCTAAACAAATGGGTGAATTTTTAGCAGGCTTCACACAATGGTAACCAAAGACAGGTTCACGTGGGAAGAGGAAACATGGACGGCTTTTTGCGAACATAATCAATAATGATACTTCATATATTTTTTGTTGCGCTTTCTCCCAATTTATCATGGCCAGTTACTCATTACTTATCACCCCCCATGATGGATATAGATTATCTCATTTCCCCCCCAGTATGTGTGTGCTGTCAGCTTCCCATTTCTCACTGCACAACCTGCAGGATCTGTCAAGCAGAACTCACACGGTCCAGTGGGCCCTCCATCGGATAACGGGTGACACCGCAGACAAGGCAGAGGGATCCAACCATTAATCCCAGAAAATAAGTTATCTTGCCTTTCTTGGGCCAATCCAAGTAGGTCACACTTCCCAATCATTTAGGGTCACTTCCCAGTCAATTAGGGTCACTTCCCAGTCAAGTAGGGCACATTTCCCAGTCAATTAGGGCACACTGCCCAGTCAAGTAGGCCACACTTCCCAGTCATGCAGTGTACATTTCCCAGTCGATTACAGCACAATTCCTAGTCAAGCAGTGTACATTTCCCAGTCGATTACAGCACACTTCCCAGTCGAGCAGTGTACATTTCCCAGTCAATTACAGCACACTTCCCAAGCAATTAGGGCACACTTCCCAGTCAAACAGTATACATTTCCCAGTCGATTACAGCACACTTCCCAAGCGCTTCGGACAGACTTCCCAGTTGATTAAGGCACATGTCCCAGTCAATTTGGGTACACTTCCTAGTCAATTGGAGTACACTTCCCAGTCAATTAGGGCACACTTTCCAGTCAATTAGGACACACTTCCCAGTCGATTAGTGCAGACTTCCCAGTCGATTAGGGTGCGCTTCCCAACTTGGCTGTGTTACCCTCCACTGTAATGGGTATAGATGCGTCTTAAAGGTTATAGTTCTAAGATTTTGTAGTACATAATGCATATTTGATGCAGCCTCAATACATGTCAGTCTAGTGACTGTCCTAGCTTGGACTGAACGCTAACAAAGGAGTAACAAGTAACGCCCATCAGCTCATCAATTCATACTACCCTCACGCCACTGTCCTCTTGCCCTTGGCTCGGCATCTTACCCTGATGCCAGCCTGATATGTCTTAGATGCAAGAAGATGAGAAGCAACCAAGCATCTAAAGAGTCTTTTGTTTCTCATGAAACATGTCAGTGAGTTTCTGTCCATGTATCTATTACATCCACAGTGCCTCATTGCACATGGGATTCCACGTCATTATGGCAGAAAGTCTTCGAAAGGTTGCTAATTTTTCCAATATGTCACAAAGGCGCTTCAACCCAAACAAATTATTAACTCATCGCCAGTGGAAAGTACAGCCAGCCGCCAGCTCTCATTCACCTCATGGTTTTGTTGGCAACGTTGCATAGAACTCCCCATCTTCTGATTGATTATGGGAAGTGTAACCCTTGCTTATTAGCGACGAAGCCGTTCTGGAATTTTCCTTGATTTCCCTGCAAATTGAGCTTTTTTTATCATTCGAAGCCTGATAGCTAACAGCTTTGCTTTCAGCTCCATCACCGCGCTGCTCCTGGCTGCCTCGGATGGCAGTTAAGGGCAACGAGAGCAGGTATTCCTGCCGCAGAGTAGGTCGCTTTTCAAGGACACTGTGTGATACACGTGGTTTCCATTACTGCACTGTCATGGGGCCAAGGCTGCCGATCTCACCAGCACGGCAAAACCGAAAGCACAGAGGAAGCTACTGCAGGATGACGCATGGCATAAAGGAATTTAACTCCCAAGATGTGCGACCTCCATAAAAGATGCATCTGATCCAAATTACGGAATTTGAAATTAAAGCAAATTAAGCTGTGGTGAGACGGCAGTTAGGTCACACCACCCAAAAACACACCTGAACACTCAGGGTACCCCACCACATCTCAGAGACCTAACTCTCTACCCCCCGTGCAAAATCGAGACACAGTTAAGTCTAGCTCAGTCTTCAGAGAAGGAAGTTAACTTCAGCATCAATAAAACATCCAGCTGTAACTCATAAATCTACAGTATGCTCGGGTACAGGTCAAAGCATCAGCGTTTAATTCTAATGATGTTGTCGATGCAAAACGACAAGTTCGTGCAGAAGCTAACATATTAGATACGCCACAAATTCACCCCGGGTTGGCGCAATCGAACCATGAGAGAAACTGAGTCATTTGCCATATGGGATGGAATAAGGAGAGAAGATGGCCCAGCGAAGCCTTGAGCTGTGTTGTGGGTCTGCTAAAACCATGTATTAAAGACACCTCCCTAATTAACTATTGCTGCTCAAAGCTTAAATGGAGCCCTAGGCAAGCCACACCAACAGCTCCCCCCGACCCACGTTACCGTCCAGTTTCACTCTGAGCCCCAATCTACGTCACCTAATGGGTCAATTTTAATCCGAGTTAGCATCAGTTATAATACCAGCAGAGTGGACATTTTTTTAAGCATCGGTGAACTTTTACTTAATGTACAGATATAAAAAAATAAAATAATGCTTGGCTCCTTCATGAAATTTCCGCAGCCAAAACAACAAAGCGTGCAATTAAACTGCAGCCTGAGAAGATGAGAGGTACTGCGTATGCCATGTGTTTTATTTAGTTGACACTACATGGTATGCACACAGGACACATTCGCATGCAGGGCTGCTACTATTGATTTTAGGCACCTTTGAACAGCCTCATATTGGACCCCCCATCTCAGACCAGTCCAATTATGTTCTACATTTATTAGGACCCCAGTCTCTCGGGGCCCTTGGAATCTTTCCAAGTCTTTACAACATCCCTGCATGTATGAAAACCCACAGAAAGGGTGTCAGTGATGCGCAGAGCAGTCTGCACGGCTCTGTCTGCGCAGAAGTCAGAGTGCTGGCTTCTCCTTTATTGTTTCCGATGACGATGAATCGAAATCAGAGGGAAAGCTTTTCTCATCCCAGCCTCACCTCCCAGTTTTCATGCCGTCAATAAATCTCCCATTGTTGTCACTGTCTAATTATGCCTCTGCTGACATGAATAGACCAGCCGGTCATTCCCTGGTCTGGCACACCTGAATCCAGAGGCATCCTCGTTCAAGACACTTGGATCTAATGTAACTTGCATCTGATACCTTATATTTTTATTGATTTATTCCCCTCTTCAAATGGCATTTGAGGGCAGGACAGCATAATGCAATCTCTTAAATGAATTGGGTTTTACGTAATCAGCGGCTCAGTCTCACTTTTTACCTTAAAGGCTCTTTAAGCTATGAGTGGCCCCAAGATGAGTCAGCTGACCCCCCCACCTCTATGACATCACGGAGGAGCAGGCTATCAAACTGTGTCATTTAATTACCCAGCCCTACCCTGAATCACTGTTACCACAATAAAAGCCTCTGTATTTCACCACCAGACATGTGTGCTGCAAAACAACATATTTACCAGAATCCATTAACATTCACATTTGCTCGGAAACCCCAAAGGCTTTGGGCTTGCATGCTTAATTTGAATAAGCTTTTTTTTAAGCATTTTTTTAGTGATAATTTTAAAAGGTGATACTGTATTTTTGTTACAGATCCGTAATTGCTCTGTAAATAAGAAGTCCCCTTCCAGCCTTGTTAACGAGTTCTGTTCAATTAGTGCTGTGATGCGACTGGGAAATTATTAAAAGTGTCAATTAAGTTAATCCCCCATAACACCCTATACAAGTTTCATCGATGTTTGCTGCTGTAGCGGATGCGTGATGATTCGAGGTAAGATGTGTGTGTTTATGTCTGTGTTAGTATTCCTGCCTGCACTCTGCATGTGTGATATCTTCATGTTCTCCTTCTGTCCGCGTGGGTTTCCTGTAGTCTGTCCAGATTCCTTCCAAACTTAGGTTAAATTTGCGTGTGTGCCCTGTGATCAGTGTCCCCTGACTCCTGGCCTTTGCCTCTTGGGACAGGCTTTAAGGTCACGGTGACTTGCACTGGAGAAGTGGTCATGAAAAACGTGTGTATGTACAAAACGATGGAAACTCCACACTAAAAGGACTTTAACTTTCACGTGACTAAATCACAATTACAAATGCAGCTACAAAGGTGACTCATATTAGGTCGAATGCCAATTAGCAGTACAAAAGAGGTCGGTCCGCACTTTGATAGGTACTTGAACACCACAAAAGACCTCAAAAATGACGACAGAACTGAATTAGCAGGACTGTGACCCGCTGCAAGCTTCAAAAGCTGGAATTTATAGTAGGCTTGCCATTTGGAAACTGCTTGTAACCAAAGCAAATGCAAAAAGATGCTTATTCTGGTATAAAGAACACAAAACTTGAACCCCTGAGCTATGGAATAAAGTCAAATGGTCTGATTAGAGTAATTTTTCACACTTTTTCCTACATCCAGATGGGCTTACTGGAGAAAACCAAAGAATGCCTTCGACCCACAATGCCTGTCAGCGCTAGCAGCCATGTTGCGGGAGTCACTAGGTCACATGACCACTCTGCATGGTTTTATAATGGCCAAGCTATAAGAGGCCGTGTCACAGCACCCTATGGTGCAAAATTCACTTCACTATGATATCCCCATTTTCCTGGATAATGATGCACCTATAAACACCACTAAACAAAATCAGGGCTTCATGGACTCTAGATAGAGACAAATGCTGTTGTGATTTCTCCCATCATCAGATCTGAACATGACTGAACCTTTATAGAAAGTTCTAGAGCACAGAGTGCAGTGTAGATTACCATCTTGTTCATCACTCAAATAACCTGAGACTTTTCCTTCTAAAATCCCAATATACAGTTCAGGACAAGCAAGACAGTGAAAGAGAGAATCTTCTCCTTATTACATGCTTGACATTAATATGTTGTTAAGTGCTTCCATCGTTTTGTCTACTTCTTGTTTGCATGTGTATATGTAACCTGCATCCCCTGAATTATCCCAGTATATGGGCTCCAGTGCTGATGTTTACATGCTCTGTAATGCAATAAATATGTTGCAGTTGCTGCAGTTTTATGGCAACGTCAATTGTCATTACCCTGACTTTCATTACTCCCCGTACCAATCGCTCACATCAGCCGCTGAATAAAACAAATATGAAAAAAAAAGAAAAAAAAAAACACACACACAGACGTTTTCTCACCCAGCCGAGTTGGATTAAATTTCGGACCTTTGGGTCAAGTCTCATATCGGTAAGAGTCTCCCCAGGAGCCCCAGTGACCCTGTGTAGACTTGCTGATTACAGGCCTTTCTTCTGATGTCAGAGTGCCTAAATTTGACGGGTCATACCGGGATGCTTTGATATTCCTCCAGGATTGCTTGTGACTTTCATTTCAGCAGGAATCCTATTCTGAGGCGAATTCCGGCGCCGACGCCCAGCCGAACTGTCCGTGATCCTGACGGTGTGACTCGGATCACCACCTGAGGCCGTCAGCCCCATTCCCGCACCAGACACGCTAACATCTGTATCCCAGCTCAAATACTCCCCGCTTTTCAGCTGACGCCAAGCTGCAGTTCACGTCCGTCTGAGCTCACTGCACTTTCTAATTTTATCCAAGGAACGAGATGCCTTGTTTTACTGAAATGACATTTTTATCTGTTTAGATATCTAGATCATAACATTTCAGGTTCCCCTTTTTAACACTGCTGGCCCGAGACATCTTTATGCTCGATTTATTTTTACCATGGCAACAATACTGAAGCTGCAACCCTCGTTTTTCCGAAAGATATAACACTGCTGACAAATTTCATTTGTGTCATCTGAAACTGCACCTCGCAGCTGATGGAAAGAAAACTGGATAGCCATCACTGCTTGGAATCACAAGAGACACATAATCTCTACTGGCTAATGGGCAAGCAGCCTTTATTTTTTCTTACTGCGTTCTGCATTCTGGATAACAGTTACATCTCGAGCAAGGGCGCCCAGACAAAACATTTAATCTTTAAACAGAAGGGGATGTGTCTGTCACTTCATTTATTTGAAATATATGTCTCTTCGTCGGGTGCTACGTTTCCTCTAAGGAAACATTTGTTTTAAAAAATCCTGCCCTTGACACGACCGCCTGATGTAATGGCTCTACTTGTTTGGCTCCACCCATACAGAGATTTATCCCAGTGCGTCTGGGAGGGGTGGTCATAATCACAGGAATGACTGACCCACCACTGGGAAGTCTACTTAAACGTTCAGACATGATATTACCATTTTCAGATGTTTCATTTAAGCAAAGTCCAACGGTGGCGTCTCTCACTTACCCTCCTTGACAGGCTTGAAATGGCTCTCTCCTTCACTGATGCTGTTTTTCATCCCACTCTTTTTGTTTTTCTCGACCCTATTGTTTCCATTCTTTCCTAGAAAACATTTTTAAAAAAAATATGAATAACAGACAGATGGTTGTATTTCCACTGTCAACCACCGGGCTGCAAGCTGTCGCCCAATCAGAAGGTCGTGCCGCTGGGCCTGTTCCTCAGATGGGCCTCAGCAGAGGAAACCTCACTTCAGACATAGCTGAGGAAGCCCCACTCGCCTGCAGCCAACCGTTATTACGTCTTCAGCACCCCAGCACTTACCCAGATGGACTGAAATTGTGGTGATTCATCGTGTCCCATATGCAGCCCAACCGGTTTCAGTGCCTTGTGGTGGACTGAGGATGCAGCATAACAAAATAACAGAACTGAGTGACATCCACACAAATGCCAAAGCTGCCCGGTTATGGAGTTGCTCCTCTGACCAGAAGGTTCACACCCCAAGGGAGGATCTGCTGTCGTAGCACTGAATGCAATCTGTGCTTAAGGGTCCCTCACTAGGTGCTGGTCGTGTAAACACTGCAGATTCCTGGGCATATGTGTGCATATATACATATATAAATCACAGATAGTATCTCTTATAAGAGCTGCTCCTCCATATTTAATTTTATTTATATATTTAGCAGTGCTTTTATAATAATTGGGGATTAAGGTTCTTTGCTCAAGGGCCCAACGACTCTGGGATTCAAACCAGCAACCTTCCCAGGCACCGGAGCCTAACCTGTTTAGCCGCCAACAATCCACCTCCAACTCTGAGTCCCTGATGTGCACTGAGGTAAAACAGCCCTTTCAGGCGGGCGCCAAACCCAGTTCAAAAAAGCCCGCCAAGCAATACACACACAGCCCACCTCTGCCTCAAAGAGTTCCTCTTAACGAATGAGCGATTGCCCTCAGCACTCCTCACATCCTGTCCCGCCAAGTGCGTTTTCCCTGCAACGCTTGTTGGTCCAGCGTGAATAAGAGTGTCAGCTAAAGGAATAAAATGTTACGTGAGGCGTTTGATGTGCCTGTTAGAGAAGTAATGACGGGGGGGGGGGGGGGTAATCGATCAGGGAGCTTAACAAAAAGCAAGTTGAGGACCCCTTACCACCAAGAGAAATATGATGTGTGATTAGAATCACACGGTAATGAGTATTAATCTGGAAGGAGTGAAGCGGAACTCTGCGGCTGAGTGATTTGTAATAAAAATAAGGACTTAATGAAGGGGAAAAAGTCATAACATAGCTGTAGCTCTCAGAGGAAATGCACTTTATTCCATCTCTGAGGAAGGGCAGGATGGAGAGAAGCGGGACGAGAGAGATCCTTCCAGTGGGTGATGGTTTTAAGAGGCGCCTGGGAAAGGATTTTACGATGCAGATGGAGGATCAAGGGAAGTTGAATATCAGAGCAGATAGCAGGAAAGCCAGCCCGATGGACCGCAGCAGCTGATGGGAGGGGCGGGGCCATAAAGGGAGCACGGGACTGGCTGTTTGTGCGGGGGTGTGGTTAAACGGGAAAGCCTTAAGAGACGGCAGCCAATAGGAAGGTCGGCATCGCCATGGCAGTGAGGTTGCCGTGGACTCATCCTGCCCATTGAAAACTCACGGGCGTCTTGTCGTCCATCTCCTCAGACCCAGCAAATGTGCAGGGCTCACTTCACAGTCCTATTTTATAGATTTATTTTTTTTTACATATTTTTCATACTCATTTTCCATAGACAGTCACATAGCTAGAAAATCTGGACCCCCTGATGAAATGTTACAATACCCCCCTCCCCACCCAATCTGGCATGAAATTTTATGCATACAAGGGCCCTGTAAAATTCTGGGCCCCCTTATTCTGCCAGGGTCTCCACGCATCTACTGTGCTCCTGTCCACAGACATCAAAATCACCAAGTTGCTAATACCTGTTTCAAATTATATCAACAATTATATATCTATCTTTGAATAAAAGCATTCACCCTTTTGTGTCTTCACATGTGTCATTACCAGCAGCTACTTTAATGTGGGAAAAAAAACCTTCTTAATTTGCTTAGAAACACCATAACCACACTTGAAAATTCGTGTTCAGCAACTGACCACTGAATCGCACTTAGGTAACCTCCCAATCTCCGTCCTGCAAAATGTTTATTTTTTTCCCATAGCTGTCAGGCTCAGCTGCGTGGGGCCGAATGATCTTGTAAAAAATCTCCTAGAAGCCTCTCTCCCCCCCCTCACCTGGCCACGTGACGGAAGACCGTCCGCTCATGTCTGTCACCAATACAGCGGCTACTACCAAGCCTCTCGCACCACTGCGGCCCCAGAAATGAGTGCGAAGTTATTATGGCCGAATCAGCCCCCCTTTAACGCTGATTCGGCATAATCGCAGGAGACGCATCAGAAACGGCGGCTGCCGTGACGACACCTGCGAGCCGGTTGGTTCTGGGGCACCGCGACGTGTTTACATTGATAACTAACAGGAAATGATGTGATTCTTGTCCTCCCTCAATCAAGATGCACCTCAGGTGTGTGGTAAATGCTAAGAGGTTCTTCACTTTGATGTGCAAAATTGTCCTGGGGGGTGATTTCCGATTATTGGCCGGTGACGGGTATCTACGGCCTCTCAGACGGCGTCCTCAGATCCTGCTCGTCAACCCTGCCAGTCGCAGAAACCCCCGAACATCAAACCAACATTCCCAGGTGAGCCTTTATCTCATTTCGAACGTTCCCTTTGATGGGAGCATAAACGGGAAACCGCGATTCGTTGCCGTCAACCGCATTTGTTGTCCATACACGCCTCCTGCAAGCAGGTCCTCTCTTTTGCGTTTTATTTCTTGCTCATCTATCACTTGATTATGCTATTACAAAACCCTTAGATTTTTATCATGGTTACTCTATCCTTTATAAGAGTTTCATTTCCCAATTTCCCTATTAATTAATCAATCTACCTCTGACAAGTGTTTTCTCCAGGCGTGACAGGTTTAGTTTACCTAAGAGATGCGTACGTGTGTATTGCATAGGCGCATAATGACATCTTACACCTCTGAAAAATGACAGCGTGTCACACTAATGATGCCATAATTATACTGTAATCTGATGAGTTACTGTCAGCTGTTGATCTATAGGGGGCGTATGAAGCCGGTGAGAATCGTGGTGATAAAAGTACGTGCGACTAGCTCTGCTCACATCCGCCCCTGGTAACAATTTGGAACTTTATGGTGTGTTAGACTGAGATCTGAGAAGCTGTCCCAGTACTGGGGATCCCATCGTTGCCATGCTGTATTTAAGCCTTGATCATACTCAGGAGCTTTTTGAGGCTTTCGCATGAGTTCAAAGAATTTATATCCCGTCATAGTAACTGCAAACTGTTTATCATGATCTCTCGCTTTAGAGAGGATTACCCGCGATAGAGTATTTATCACAATTTTATAACAGGACGCCAACCCGGCCTCTCTGCTGCCCCCTGCTGGCGGGAATACTGCAGAGGGTGCAAAAGTGCGCAGTAGCAACAGAAGGCTTTATCCGGGGCAGAAAGAAAAGTGGCGGTTAACCCAGTGAGCCACCGGCTACGATCCACGCCGGGAGTAAACAGCTTACGATTTCTAATGTGCTGCTAGTGTTTCACTGCAACTTTTTAAGGGGTAATTCCGTCATGAGTAAAGGTTTTACACAATAAAGTTTTATTGCACCGGTGCCGCGATACGGTGAGAAGCGCTGGGTGGACGGCAGAGGGCTGCCTACCTGCTGCCGCTTTCTCGGGCCGGTTCTCCTTCTCCCGGTTCTTTGGCTCCTTCTTGGCCGCTCTGAGGTTCACACGGTCATCAGCCCCCCGGTCCGGGGCCTCTGGGGGGACCACGGGCTCCTCAGGGGCTTGGTAGTACTGCTCCCGTGAAAGCAGCTCCTGCATGTAGTAATCCTCATCCTCAAAGGGCCGGCCGTGAGCTCCATCCACAACCAGCAGGACCAGCAGCCCCAGCAGGGAGAGGGCGAGGAATGCACAGGGGCTCCCCTTCTCTCCCAAGGGGGTCATCGCCACCAGGGGGGGTGGTGGTCAGGGGGCGGGCGGATGTGTGTGGGTGAGGGGGGAGCGGGGGAGGGAGGGGGGCTTCCCAATTCCTGAAGAAGCCACTCAAAATCCGTATCCCACCACTGCCGTCCTGGACCTCCTCCCCGGCGCCGGAGTTTACAAACTTCTCAGAGATGGAGGCTGTGGAGCCAGAAGTTCATGCAAATTCCTGCCTGGGAGAAAAAAGAGAAAGAAGGAAGAGGGAGAGAGCAAGGGAAGGAAAGAGAGAGAGTAAAAGACAGACAGAGGAAGGGAGAGAAAGAGAGAGAGGGAGACGGGCTCGCTGCTCGGGACGCTGGCAGGTGGAGCGTGCTCAGGAGTTCATGGAGTCACGGTGGACTTTCGCTGCCATTTCTCTGGCAGAAACCGGACACAACCTCGGCGAGTACAAGGTAATGAAAAGTGTGTCTCCTCAGAACACATGCATAATTACTTTATTCTCCCAGGACAAACAAGAAAAAGACAGTTTGGCAAGTTTTACCCAGAATACATCTCCTCCCTCTGAGTCTCGTGCCACTGTAATCTGAGGAAAATTTATTTTCATCACAAGTATCTTTTTTTTTCTTCAGAATCCAGTTACTGTCTGACGCTGCATCCAAAGGATTCTGGAGTCCTGCTTTTCCTTGAAAGTATCAAAAAGAAGGAGACTTTGCCTGATTATGTGTTGTTAGTCCTCCCCGCGTGAGCTGGCTGACGTCTGTTCTTTCTGTTGGACTGGCTGTCTGTGGTACAGGTGCTGCACACGTGTGCCTGACAGTCATTAACACGCTAAGGTGCTGCATCATCACGGACAGTCGCACTGAAAAACTTTCCAGAAAAGAGTCTGGCATCTGCCTGTCGGGAGTACAGTGCAAAGCCAGTTATGTTTTTTCCTCTTATGTTTAATTTCACTCATTTAATAGCCTGATTGTTTCATTTCCTTCCCTGCTTTGTTTCCTGTTTCTTTATTGGAGACTCGAATCCCTAACTTTGTCTGACAGGAACTTTTCTAAACCTGCTCAGACATAGACCAAATCTGTGTATCTGTGTGCTGACGGGGTAACGTAGACCTCCACCGTGTACCGTGTCCCTGCAGGTCTGAACACAGAGAATCTCTCGCTGTCAGATCTGATCGGATCAACAGTGCCCGCGGCCCTCTGCCACTCAACACGAACCCCACCACACAAGCACACACGCATGCACCACCAAACTGACATATTACCACCCACATGCAATCCAAAAACTGCAAAAAAATGCCCACAGGAGCCCATTCGTGAGCTAAACATGGGACAAAAATAATCCACTGCAATGTCACATGCAAACATGCACCCCTATACCATACAGAAGTGATTTGTTTACAGAGTTTATTTGAATGAAGTCGCATTTTCATATAGCCAGTCATTTGCCAAAGTGACCTGGTGTAACCTTCTAGTGAATTGTCAGCCTGCTTGGAGGTCTCAAACTGACAGACGCGGTTTGTGGAAGTAGCGGAAGGTAGGGGTCACCATTGGGCGGTGCGCTGAGCAGGGGGTGGGCCTTGTGGCGGCACGCGGCGAATGAAACCATCACTTGACATTTCAGCAGAACCTTAGGTGACTTCACTGAGTCTGATATGCGACATCATCCCCAAGACAGAGATAGAGAGAGAAAGAGACAAAGGAGGAGACGAGGGGGAGGGAAGCCAGCCACACTCTCAGAAAACAAGCTATCCGTCACGCTGGTGAAAGGTCAGAGGCAGAGCCGTGCCCCGCCCACACGCTCAGAGTCCTGCCTGCCAACGGGAATGAAGGTACGACCGAAGAGGAGGAGGTGTGGGAGGACGAGGCTGTGGCGCAGAACTCGGAAAAATTGGGGGGTGGGGCTGGGAAGGGGGGTTAGATTTCCATCGCAAAGGGATTCCTCTTAAAGGGGATTCCGGATTCTGCCGACGCCCATACGACTTCCTCCGAAATGCAATGAACTTGTCTGCAAACTCACAAGTGCCTCGCAATCTGGAGGGGTCTCGCGGCCTTTTTCAGCCCCCCCCCCCCCCCTATATCCTGCCCTCCATACGTACAACATGTACGACAACAGCATCACGAAACAGCTAAGGAAGCGGCCAGGTGCTGTGTGCCTGGAGACTGTGGCACCTCGATGACAGTGAGGAGCTTCCCACAGACGGCAGGAAGCCTTGGGATTGAGGAACAGGATTTCTGAACTTAGGTTAGATTTCTGGGAGTCACTATCGGACCATTGAGTAATGTGCGTAGCCTTTAACTACTTCACCAAAATATCCATCCCCTTAAGTGGGGGGTTCCCTCCCTTATACTTACACATAATTGTTCTGAGCGGAGAACCAAAAATGATTGGTTCAGAGAGATAACCAATCAGGTCTTGGTCAGATGTCAGATCAACCAATCAGATGTCTCGGTCCTGCCTCCTCTAGTTGTTTCGACCCACGACTTCTACAACCTGATTGGTTATCTCTCTGAACTGAAATGGATGAATGGATGGATGGATTAGTACAGACCAGCAAGCCATATATGTAATTTTGGATAAAAAGTGACATTGGCCAATAAATTAATAACCAATTAGCTCAGGGAAATCCAACAGTTCTCGTTCCCTTAGCGTATGACTCAGCGGGCTAAGCGTTTGTGTCTGTGATTGGAAGGTCGTCAGTTCGAGCCTGTCCTTTGTAGAATAGTCACATGACTTTGGGCCCTTGAGCAAGGCTCTTAATCCCCAGCTCTATGGTAGCTGCCCTTTGCTGCCAAGCTTGCTCTCACCTATATGTGTGTCATTGAGATCAAGAGAATTTTCCCATGGGGATCAATAAAGTATTATTATTATTAAACCATCAGAGAAGAAAATCTGGTGTGAAAGGGTCAGGGCTGTGCACCTCGCTTTCCAGAAAACGACACACAAGTCTGCCCCGTCACTCCCAGGAAGATTGGCTTCTGCTCTCGCCTTCATGTGGAGAAATAAATAACATAGAAAGCATGCGTGTTAAATCAACCTTGCCAACGGCTGTTTCCTCTTCTGGCACAAGGTGGTCTGCCTCGCTGAGCAGAGATGATGAACCGCTGTCCTGATGGAGCACATCTACCCAAACTAAATTAACTCCCCCGCACCAGCAGGTTTTACAATAACGTCACATTAGTCAGGTATCAGAGCCCGGGGTGACGGGTTAGGCGGGGAGAATGCTCCGGAAGGCCTTTGCATCACGCCATCCCCGTGATGCAAACCAGACAATCCTTTGCCAGGCGTTCCGGCTTAAACCTGCGCGGCGGGGGTGGGGGTGAGGTAATTTGCATGAAAATGAAAAAGCAATCGCTTCTGCGTGCAATAAAAACAAGAGATGGAAAAACAAAGGGAGCAGGAGAGAGGGGAATCCCCTGATTTTCTGGAGACTTTCTGTGCACGATCCAAAGGGAACCTCAGATCAACCGGGGCGGCCAACCCAATTAGGAAGTGGGCATTGTAGACAAGCAAACGCAGCTACCAAGACCAGACTGTACTCCTCATCACTCGCAACGAAGGACCGGTTTAAATGCCTCCATTGTTTATTTAAAAGGGCTTTCAGCTTCAATAGAAGCTAGAGTGACCATATTTTGCTTTGCTCACTGGGGGCAGGACGCGAAGAGAGGCATCAAAGCAACACAAATATGCACACAGAATGTATTCTGACCTTAGAAAGCAAATGTCAACATGAAAAAAACTAAATTGAGGACACTTCAGCCATTTTAGGTCCAAAAAATGTCAATTCCAAGAAAAAGATGACAGATGGAAGCTCTTTCCCTCCGCCCTTTATTTTACGGTTCTCCGAAGACCCAAACTATCCTTCCAAAGGAGGATGCTGCCTTAAAGATTGTTGTAGTGACACTGTATCCCTGTACTTGTCTTTCACTGTAATCACTCGCACAGGCTCAAGAACTCAGTTCTATAGGTTTAGTGATTGTTATTGGCTGTGCCTATTATTCATTCATTGGTTGTTGTTTTATTACTTGAGTTGTCTGACATTGTGTTGTATATGAGCCAATAATGCTTTCTTGAATCTTCAACTATCTAAGCAATCGGGATGGAATGAATTGCCTCATTTGATTACTTTTCTCCGCACACTTATGCTCTCAGACATCCTACCTTTGGCATATTGAATTAAGGAAGGCAGGTGAGGGACAACCAAAGTGAGGGAGGGGGGCTGGCTAGGCTTGGGGGGTATTATGATAATACCGTACATTTATTGAGTGTAGGGTCTGGTGGTTAAATTTGCCAGCCAGGGTTAGCGGATGATTGTAAAATTTGCCAGCTGAGTGGGGAAGGGTTATGGCGGTAAAACCTCTTGCTGGCTAGTTTTACCACCACTGAACAGCAGAACAACAGATTTTTGGACATTACGCATCATTTGCAGGTACCAGGGAGCTGCTGTCAATTTGTGGGAGACTCCCGGAACTTCCTGGTGAGGTGGGACGCCCGTGTACTGCACAGTACAAATATTGACTAGACACTCGTACTCATTATGAGTCGGTTTGTTTTCTTGTGCAGAAAGGAGTTCATTGGTCTCTGGGGGGGCAGTCTTGACGAGTGACGTTGGGGTGTGTAAGCACGGTGTGGTTTGTGCAACAACATTTAAAGAACGAAACGCTCAAGAAGAAACATCACAAGTATGTACTCCTGCTGCAAAATGCAGAGCATTTAACTGGATCAGCATCACGATGAGTTGTTGGATCGCGGGTATTTTCCCATAAATGCAGCAAGTGTGAAAAATGAAGTATTCATATTGGTAAAATTCTAAATAGTTCAGGCATAACTTTCCATCTGGGTTAGTTTTCTAGTTTTTGCCAATTAAGGAAACATTCTTAATCGATGCATATTCATGGCGGTTTGAAAGAAGTATGCAAACATCTTGCATCTCAGCGGGTTAAGGGTTCCATGTCTGTGATTGGAAGATCGCTGGTTCAAGGACCCCCAATTGCTCCAGCGGCTGTCAAACCCTGCCTTCTCAATAGCATGTCATTTTGGATAAGAGCATCTGCTAAGTAAGTAAAATGAAATGTAAACCACGAGCCTTTGATTTAGTCACAATTTGAAAGTCACGGTGACTGGTTTTGAAAAATTCTGTCCTTGCCTGTGGGTTGACAGAGCCTATCACGGTGAAGGTGCATGACTGCTGCAGAACACTAGGGGGCACAGTGTTAACAGCACCAGTTATAAAGAGAAGATATTGATGGGTTACCTAGCAATATTGGATGGCCAGATTGGGTACCAGGCAAAGACTGGGGTGCAGCAGGTACAAATAAATGAAACCCCTAGTCTCAAGAAGTGTAAGATACATTTACATATTTAGCAGACGCTTTTATCCAAAGCAATGAGAGAGCAGGGTCAGTTAGAACCCAGAACAACTGGGGTTAAAGGCCCAACTGAAATCACTGTGACAATCACAGGATCTGAACCAAGAACCTTCCAATCATGGGCATAGATCCAAACCCGCTGAACCACACGTGCTAGGCTTTTCGTCAGTGGTGTCGCTCCCCAACTGGTTTGTCGATGGTTGTTGGTAACTTCATTGCTGCCCTTTGACTCAAGTCAGGAAATGGTTTATAGCTCAAAGAAAATTCCCATGCGTCAGAAGCAGTATTACAGGGCATGAGCAATCAGCCCATGTCCTGGCACTCAAGCACATGTGTGGAATAAGGCAACTCCCGCCTGCTCCAGCCCACACGCGGTTACTTTGTCATACAACTTCCATCTCCACATAACCACCCAACAACCACCTACTGTTGAAAATATCACCGCATCTTTAAAAAAAAAAAATACAGCAGCCGTGATGATGTCACAATCTGCTACGATCAACAATGAGAGGAAAAGCACAGCAAGAACGTTCCTTTAGCTCACGTCGATGCTTTGTGGACCCGGACCGCAAACTCGTGGCTGATCCCAAGCCGATTCAGAGCTGCTAACCTCAGGAAACAAAACCACAGCATGGCACTTAGCGGCTTCCTGTACGCTCCCCGAGGCAGCGCTTAATTAAGTCTGAATTAATATCACACAGCAGCTCATTTCATCGCTGTCAGTTAGTGTTTTCCTGCAGTTTGTCGCCATAATTTGTCAGTACGAAACACACTGTTATTAATTGCTGTGGTATCTGTAAGTGGCTTGATCTCAAAATGTTATTAATGGTGTTATTTATCTTACAGTGCAAAGAGCAGCAGAATCTAAAGACTAGATGCCCTTGAGTAGTTACCTAAAGAAAACAAGTCTCTGAAGTATTATTGTTACTCTTAATCCAGTTTTGATTTCCTCTTTATTTAATTTTTTCAAACATGTTCTGACTGACAGATACTGGACTGGGAACACGGATGCAGAATATGGATATGGAACAGAACCGGAAACACAGAAGTGATGTAATGACATTTGTATTTTGGGGCAAACTCAGGGGCCTTGACATTTTACAACCACACATCAAATTTTTGCAGCCCTTTACAAAATAAGTGACATGTTCATGATGGCAGCCGAACCATCCAAAGCCTTCAACTCGGATAAGCGTTCCATAAAACATGATCATCATCCACCGGGAAAGAGCAGCCCAACACGCCCTAACATTTGCACCGGAGGAGCGAAAGGTCGCCTCTGTTTGCTGAAATTGTGCCATGAATTATTCAGAGAGTTTTGGGATTTTGTGGCGAGTGTTCGCACAAAATCCCAACCTGAATTTCTCTATCGGCTGTCAGCAGATAAAAAGCACTGAAGATCGCACCCACTGGACGGGAAAAGAAGGAATTATCCGTCAAACTTACGAGGAAACTTAAATTACAGTACAGCATCAAATGTAAGGTAGAGGCAACAAAATATGCAACAGAAATTCACAAGTAGAAAACAAGAGAAAAACTGTAAAAAAAGATGTATATTCACATTGGGGACCAAGACCTTCGGGGTCTTGTGAGCTGGAGCCTGTATCACGAAGCTTTTTGGGTTAACAAGATAACTTGTCGGATTTAAGGTAGTCCGGGGCGAAATGTAAGTGAAGAAAGATAATGTGCATTTAAACTAGGCTATCTTTAATCTGGCAAGTTATCTAGCTAACCAACAAATCTCACTTCATGATACTGGCACCTGGTTTCGGGCCCCAGAAGATTGCTAAACACATATTTACCTTCAAACTCACACACCAGTTATCAAAAAATTGAGAAATACTCCCGTGTATTCCCTTCGGGTAACTCTTACAGCAAGTCCTCATGGGGAATTTCTGAAGGAATAAGCAGTACCTTTCAGATGGACTGGTTTTAACCAGGACATTCACTAGCCATTTACCACCTGCCAGGCAGCAGACTAATTAACTACTAATCAATTACAGTCAATCTTGGAACACCCCTCTGCAGATTAATTGAGAAAATGCCACATTAATTTGCATTTGAAATCGACTGATGCGACATTTAAGAATGGTCTCTTAAAGGTACGGGAGAAGGGGTATGATATGTGTTGAAAGCATCCTTTCTCTCCGAGTGACAATAGAGGCGGTATAAATGCTGCATCTCGCTTATTTGTTTTTCTCCGGCGAGGCTGTGGCGGCGTGACCAGCGTGGCGGTGGCATGTGAGCCCGGCAGGCCTCGACGCTGGTGATGAGTCACGGGGCACCGGCCTCTGCCAACCGACCAACCAGCGCTGGCGCTAAAATGTCAGCAGACTTCTAGCGACCTGGCGAGAGTCGTCCCTCTTTTACCGTGGCTGCTGTGAAAGGCATTTGGACCGCAAACAAAGACCAGGCATAAATCAGCCCTCGGAGAAAAGGTACTGCAAATCAATCTGGCGGAGCGCGGCCGTGACCGAAGGCCGGGAGAGTCAGTGGAGGTGGCAGAGGAACAGTAATAATCACCCCCCTGCCATTCGGATTAGATGGGAAAAAAAATCCAGACTAACCTGGTTAGTGCATTTAAGAAGCCTGATCTTTTCTATCTGGTATTCAAACCTTTCTAAATGCACTTTAGTTCCTCCCAGAGTGTCAGGGAACCTTGCACAGCCTAAAACAATCACGACCACCGAATACCTGGTTCAACTGTGCTGGGGGCTGAGAGAGAACAAAAATATGGACTGTCTGGGGGTTCCTGAAGATTAGATGGAGAAACACTGGTTTATCTCATAGGTGACTTACAGCTTTTCTAACACGAAAGAAAACAATCTTGATAATGAGAAAAGCATTTTTGGGGTGATCACTAAAGATTCAGTCGCTCAGAAAGATCGGCTTTCTGGAGTGGGTCAAACCGAGATGATGATGTTTCAAAGGTGCAGCTCAAGGACTGGAATGGAAACTCACGCCTGGACACCGATATCTTTGCGTGATTAGATCCAATAATATAACGTGCAAAATCACGAAAAAGTGAGAGGTTGTCCTTTTGAAAAATCAATCGCACATATTTTTTTGTCTATTACTGTAATGTTATTCACGCTCTGTAAATTTTTATTTAACATCAACTGTACTTGTATTGCTGTTAAAATTGGGGAAATCCTATGCATACAGTACATTTGTGTCATAAAATAGTAAGAAAGCTAATTAAGCCATTCGGCTTAAATACCAATAATTTAAATATCTGCCCATGTTCACCTGACCTTCAACCAACTGAATATTAGCTTCACGCCAGCTATTCATTTGTCATTACATCATTTGTGTGAGTCTGAAGTTGCTCCCAAATGAAGGTCAAGAGTTAATGAAAAGCTCAGGGCAGACAGCAGAGCCGCGTTTTCAGCATCGACGCGGAAGAAAGGCCAGTTAAAACCTGAAAAGCAGACGGATTTTAGGTGCTAGTCGAGAGCTCGCACAAGCGGACAGCCTGATAATGCGGGTCCTCAGTGCTGTAATTCCTGTACTGATGAAGGGACCATTAGTGCCTGGTTCCCCGATAAGCCTGCACTCACTCTACCAGGTCTGGATTCTAGGCCTTTTGGTGTGACATAATTGAACGTCCTCATTAAAGTTGGGTGTCTGAGTTTCAAGCTTCTTTTTGACTATTGCATAAAGCCAAGTTTACTCTTAAAGCTCCTACAGCTTGCAGTTATAAATTTTGTATTTCAACACCTTCACTTTTAAAGATTTTCTCAAAAAACAAACAGGCTTTAGACAGATAGATCCAGGAAGTGAGGTCACAGCCTTGTGATGCCACTAATCACTGAGCCGCCATGCCGCCCTTAACATGTTTACTGTTCTTTTAATTTGAAAGGCTCTGGAATTATGCACGTTTTGTGAAATACTCAGCTGATGCTTCCCAGTAATAAAAACAGCCCTGGGTATTTTAACATCAGTCCCTAACCTGCTGAGAACCTGAGGGGGGAAGCCAGCGTCCAAACGATCGTCTGGGCTGAGGCTTTGCTGGGTATGCGAAGGCAGGTCCAGCAAACTATACATTTCCCAAACGGATTAGAAATATGGAGATTTATAAGAAGGCAAAGACAGAGACAGCCTGTTGAAAAACACAGGACAAACTCAGGTCACATGGACACTCAAACAGGGACGTCTGCTCTTCTAATCAAGTGATGATTTCCTACTCTGCTCCTGTCATTTAAAGTTCAGTGGCTGCTCCTTGTCAACATCAGGTATTTTATAAGACATATATTAAAGCTTTCAATTAAAACATAAAAAACAATGCCAGTTTGTTGTCAGCCTGGTAAAATGATGATTAAAAACGCATGTGGAGACTGGGGACAAATCAGCCTTCTATTCAAAGAGGCTCACATGACATTTTAACCTCTTTGAGTGGTAGGATAGTTACTGAATCCAAAACAAACCTTCAGTGACAACTTTCAGATTAAAAGCCAGTGTTCTTAACTGCCATGGCTGCAAAAGAAAAGAGGAGATGAATTGTAAGGAATCGTTCATTTCTTCAGATTCAGCCCCCAGGAACTCAGAGCTCTCGGCAGCAGGGGCATACGACCTGAGGGAACCCAGGGAACCCGAGGGAACCCAGGGAACCCGAGGGAACCCAGGGAACAGGAGATGACACACAAGGTTCATATTCAGCGTGGGCAGGGTTACTACCAGGGCTCAATCACTATTTGTTTAAATCCAGAAAGTAACCAGTGATAAGTAGCTTAATCTGGGTGTAACGGCATATAAAACTATGTGTTTTAAAGGTACATTTATCCTTTTATTATATATCATAGAATCAGGGGATGATATTGTGTCATTGAAATCATAAAAAAGAAAACATATTAACACACTCATCTGTGCTTTATTCTGCTCCTTTATCCACAAATGTCCTTGTTGCTAATCAAAGATATTTTTGCAGTTGCTAATATATGCTTCATTA
>JAODJU010000041.1:12777384-12808179 GCA_026776725.1 Gnathonemus echidnorhynchus
ATGCCTCTTGCCCCCCCCCCCCCGCCCACCACCATCTTGGATGCTAAAACGGCTTCATATATTAGATGCCACGAACAACAGGATGAGTCCGTTTTTTGAGCTTACAGGCATGGCGTTGTTTAAGGTGGTGTTGTAGACGCAGGAACGCATGGAGAACTCCACCAGGCAGCCCTCGAACAGCTGCAGGGACTCCGACACCTTCTCGTGGAAATCCTCCACCGATTTGTTGGCGATGCCAAAGTACAAATAGTCGGAGTATAACCTATCAGCCAGAGAGTGTCTTTAGTTAGCAAGTGCAGTGGTACCAAGTCACCATTCCACCAATCAGCACCATCCTTTCTGTGCCTATGACATCAAATTAAGCCTTTGTTCTTAAGATTTTCGGTAACCCTTTACTTGATGGGGTACAAATACTTAATAATAACTCAGTTCCTACTGAAGTACAAATCATGAACAAATATAATCGCTATTTGTGATTAGATGTGTCAGGATTTATTAATGATGATAATGATGAGAAACATGAGATCAGAATTTCACTTCTGTTGTTCCTTGTTCCTTTACTTGTTCCCTCAGTAGTTCACAAAGGTTTACAGTATTAACAGATACAATAACAAATATAGTGAATGCTTGAGATATAACCTGCATTATAATTCATTAATGATGAATTAACATGAGATCAGTATGTAACTAAGACTTAGTTTGTGGTCAATTAATACATAAGTAATAGCATATTGCTGCATTATTTGTGCTGTGTCACGTAACGTGTTACCAGATTTTCTATTCCTTATTTTCAAGAGATTAAAAATAAACAGAGCAATTAGCAAAATGCTAAATCATCTGAAACGTGATGCATGTTTTTATCTTATATAATTTTAGGAAATACTTGCAGAACATAAATTTTTAAAAAGCAATAAAAACAACTTGAACTGGAAAAAAAAACTTAGGAAATCCATAATGATTTTGGATACTGGGTAACATTAACATTAGGAGAGAGAGAGAGAGAGAGAGAGAGACCCACATAACAGTACATTATAATGTGAAACACACCTATGGGCATTTGAAAGTATAACTCTTTCTCTTCCTGGTACAACAAGCTGGGCAGTAAATACCCATAACCCACCTCTCCACAGGGTCCCTCAGCATCACAATGAGCCGGGCATCTGGCTGCACAGCGTGGACAAAGTCCTGGACCAGGAACGGGGGCTCTCCATCTGTGGCATTCTCGTAGAAATAGACCCAGGCATTATTGTCCCACATGGTGGATGCGCTGGCCTCGCCTGTTGGACAAATGCCAATCGCAGTCAACTGAAATAGTATGACAATCACAGCCTGCCCACCAGAGACAAAACACCAATAACAATCAACTAAAATGATATGACAATCACAGCCTGCCCATCAAATATGAAACACCAATCACAATCAACCAAAATGATGATCAGCAATTACAGCCTGCCCACCAGAGACAAAACACCAATCGCAGTCACATGGAATCCAGCAGGAAAATCACAGTCCAGTTTGCAGCAGTTATATGGAATATATATGAATATTCACAAATGATTACTGTGGCTAGAGTATTAAAGTCCACAGGGAAAAAAAAAACCAGCTGAATCACTTTCTTTCAAAAGTCTTGGTTTGTGAAAACATCTACACTAGATCATCCGACTTAATAATCCATAGTAAATCCTCATATCTGAGTGCTATTTAATGGTCTTCTCTAGTTCATTAATGTCTTTTTAAAAACTGATTACAGCTCCAATCAATGGATGCCTGAATAAATTAATATTCAATTAACATACTCAAGAGGGTCTACGTAAAGGACAATCAGTCTCGTATTTTTCCAAGCTGTAAGCATAGACTGTACTCTTAATAAATGTAATAAATGTAGTCTTAAAAGCACAGACTGCGGATCCTATCTGAGATACAGATTGTTCGCCAAGGGTGTCCAAGTATTCCCGAGACTGTACCTGGCATCAGTGAAGGGCAAGGGTCTAAGCCAAGCGACAGAACTTTTAGGCACTGGCTAATTAACTGTGGCGCTCTTTTATATGAACTCAATTATGCTTGATTAAACACAATCAGCCCATCTTCTTCAATCATACGTCGTGACTCAAGACAGGATCAGCCGTTTGAGCTTTTAAGACGACATTTATTAAGAGTAGCAGGGAGGTGAGGGACACTCCGGATTTCCCGCTGACTCCAAGCACCAGGTTGTAGTATTAGAAGAATCGGAAGAAGCAGGAGGGAGCGAATCGGAGGCCTTCTGGACTGTAGCAGGAGCTGTCGCGCCGTACGCCAAATCGTGTTTTTACGAAGAGCATCTATTGGGAGGCTCTGTGTCATTTAGTGACATCGGTAATGCTGGGCAGGAGCAAATGACTAAAAACACAGAAGCAAACGTTAAAAAGAAAAGGACCGTCACCAAAACAAAAACAGAGCGAGTCACAGACTTCTTCAGCAGCTGAGCAGATGGACAGCACTCACTGGTCTGTTGTCGGTTTAGTCTTGTGATCACAAGTTGTGACCATTGACTGTTAAATCAGAGCGGCCTGCCGTGTAATGTCCGGCATAGTCATGCACGTCCCCCATCCATCAGAAAGTGTTGCAGTCGGGTGAGAGTTAGCATGTTATGTAACTTTGAGCTGAAATGCTACCGTTCAAAGTTACACTTTATATTCTGCTCTGCTCATCACCGGGAAACGGCGCACATGGCCAAGTAAAAGTGCAACAATAAACATTATATGGCACCAATCAAACTGATGGAAAAGTTTACCGGATTGGTGAGGAGCTATTAAATCTTTTTATTTTTAATAACGAAATGAAATGATATCAAAAGCTCGGCCCGTGCGGAATGCAAGGAAGGCACACAGGATATAACGTGCCGCTAATGCTAATCATGACCACAGATGCTAATCAAAATGGGGTTGTGTGACATGGGGGCTTGTGGGACCCCCATCATGCCTCTCTTCACCTTACGAGAAGACAAGAGAGCTGACAGAAATTGTAAGGTTTGCAAACACAGTTAAGTTTCTTCTCCATTAAAATTCATTTTCAGAAAATATTTACATATTTCAGAAGAAATCCTGGAGGCAACAATCAAAAGCCTTTAAATCCATGACAACATTGAACTTTATGGAAACAGAGAGTTAACAAAAAGAAGTGGCAAGTTTGGTGAAATGTCTAGTGTTGATATTTTCACAGTAATACAATTTCGCAGCAATACAATTGTTCTTAATGGCGGCATTGAGACTTGGCGTTGAAAAGATGTTATTTCCAGGAAATGTTTTTCTTTTCCTCACAGTTTAGTGTCTAAGCTCAACTTCTGTTTCACATCAATTTTCACACTTGAACTAGGATAATGGACACTTTGCTGGTATGAAGTCCAGGTGGACTTCAACTAAGATCAAGTGGCTTCCTAGTTGAGTGCAGGAGTTACCTATGATGATTTTGCGCTGATCGGGATCCCCTGTCTGGTTCCACCGCAGGTAGTCGTGGATCTGGTACGTGGCCATGTCGAAGAGATCCAGGTAATCATCGACAGGGTAGCGTTCGTGGAATCCTTCGCTCAGCCGGATGATCCCTGCAAGGTGCGGATTGGCCAGGTTGATAATCATTCATGTCTGTTTACTGTTATGGGATCTTCCGCGTTACACAGCCAGGGCTGAAGCCTGCACTTCAATCTAAATGAGTCCCGAATGATTTGTTAGGCTCAACAACAAGCAGGCTCTCGGTTTGAGAACCAGGGCTAAGCTGTGGATGTCTTAAGACCCCCGCAATGCTCCTAGTATAGTTGAGTGTATTGCTTCTCAAGGTGAAAAACCCTTCCCTACAAATTAGCATCTGTAGCAACGCGAGAAGGAAAGACACCATTGCTTTGACTTTGATTCAGTAGAATAAATGGAGCCGGGGGAGGGGGGGGGCTTGTCATCTGGTCTACACAGTGATAAGCCACACTTGGGAGAACGTGCAATGATGGAGCGATAAGTCCGAAAGTGGTAATCACACATGGTCTATCGGATGCTAATGACCGGGACTGCAAGGTGCATCTCCTCTGGAAGACTGAGCCAAAAGACACAAGAGAATCTGCACTGTGGGCCTCATAGACATCCAGGCTTGGCTCAAGATGTTTAGATTTTGGGGGGGGGTGAGAAATGGGATTGGGACCCACAGTGGGGGGCAGTAAGAGCTGATAGACAGCATGAGATTGTAGGTAACAGCATCGCTTCTTTCATCACCTCAACTTAAAAGGTTTTCAGACCGTTAATGAGGAAACGTGCCACACGGGATGTGGACGCCCCCCTGTCACGTTACGGTGCTTTTATGCCGACTGAACCCACAGCACTGGGTGAATGTGCAAACAGGCCAACAGGAACGTGGCAACTCTGGGGGAATTTCCAATGAAAGAGCCTGTCACGTCCCTTAGGACAGGAGGCAGATGAAAGCAGATAAAAAGACAGGGACCCCAAGCTGGAAATTCAGTCCTGGGGGAGCAGAATTCCTCAGCAGCCATGAAAGCAAAGGCAGAAAATGGTGTCTCTCACACACACACACGCCACAATGTAAATGCAAGCTAAGCAGAATTATAGCAAAACTATTCCTGAGGTTCTCTTAATTATAAAGCCCCTATTTCAAACACTAATTTAAAAAATATTATATACCCTATATATACCTTAATCACATCTCTTCCTGCTTTTATAGTTTGCTATAAACTAACTTCACCATAACAGCTGATATTCTTTCAGCCCAGAAATTATAATTTTATTAACCTGCTGTTGGGATTTTTCTTTAAATTTAAGTCGTTGGCTATATGGATTGTGATCTGAAAACGCTCTGCGTTGCTCTGTATCTTAGACAAAATGGTGCTGTCCCGTGTTATCCAAGATGCACTTTAATGCAACCAGGGCCGACGTCGGAAAATGTGCCCAAGTCAGTCTCGATTTATCGTAAGGGTGCTGGATTTCGCTGACAGCAAAGTCGGCAGCCTTTGCCCTCCCTGGGAAACGCCACCAATATTTATATATTCCTTGAACACAATCCAACACCCGTTCCATAAATAAGAAGTCTTACAGGCAATAAACATGCTTGTTTAGTGTTTGTAGTTACATTGATTAAGGAATTAAACCTGTAAGTCATCTGTACAGCAATGACGGTTGACACGTGAACCTTGATACCTGAACACTAGTTTGAAGTTGAATGTGCATCTGTATTCCATTTACAAGCATATTCTACAATTATATCCTATATCTGTCAGTTTTCCAGTATTATTAAATACCAGTACTGATATATTCTGCTGCATTTGTCACAGATATTGTAATGCAAATAGAAAACATGAATTTCTGAGATATCTATTACTATTACAGGTCTAGGGAAGATAATGTCAATGAATGAAAACACTTTGTTCTGATTCGTATTAAATTAGCATGTCTATAACTGTCAGAGTTTTTTTTCTTGTATTGCCTTCCTTTACATTCACATTGTCTGCTGTTATTTTCATCCATGCTGCTATTGCTGTCGCCCAACCTTTGTTAAGGAGGTGAAGGTGGTCTCCCGGTGAAAAGTGCTACATAAAATAAATGTACCAGAACTGGAGTGAAATACTGGGCCGGGCAGATGGCCTTCATCAAAGCCGCTTGCGTTTGCGAGTCTCTGTCACTCTGACACCTAGACGTCGTCACCTGCTACATATTATTACTTATCATTTGGTGGGTAGACATTTTCAGCAATTAAGTGCACTTCATGAAAGGCTGCGTCTTATCAGAGGCTCTGAGATAGGGTTGAGCCCCCCCCCCCGAAAGGGAGGTCAGGGGTAAACCCCGCATCCACACCACCACCCGCCGCCGCCCCCCTATAGGGAAAGAACTACCCTGCATTCTAAATAGCGCTCATATGAATCAACAGTTTCATCCGGCAAGATTATGAAAACGATTACGGGGAAAATGATTATTGAACACTTACCGATAAATGTGCCAGGCCTCAAGCGAACTCATTTTAATGTCCCCTAACTGTGCTATTCTGAAATAAGAACGTACAGAGCAGAAGAATATTCTCCTCACTGACAAGATCCCACCATCTCCGCTGGTGATTATTGTTTCATTAATAATTCATTGTGTTACGCTTCATTCTTTTAATTCTTTTTGGAATGATGAATACGAAATAAGGAAAGCATGACTGGTGGGTGGAAAGCATGTTTCCACCGAGGACCCCAGCTTTGGTTTCCATTTTTCTCAGTGTTTGTAAGGGTTTACTTAGTGTCCTCTTGCCTCCTCTCTTACTCCAAACCTATGCTATGAGGTGTACTTATGTCATGGGGGGGGGGCGGTGCAGGTTAGGACGCTGTGCTTGTGACCAGAAGGTCGCTGATTCAAATCCCGGACTCTGCAAAGTGGTTTCACCGCTGGGATTTTGGGCAAGACCCTTAACCCCCACGTCGCTTTGAATAAAAGCATCTGCGAGGTGAAATGAAATGTACATATAAATAGATTGTCCATGGCGTGTGTATGTGTGTCACTATGTACCCTGCAATAGACAGGCATCCTGTCCAGGGTATCTCCTTACTAACGGCTCAAGCTTCCTGGAATGGGCTCCAGATGCTGTACTGGATAAGTGGCGATCAAAAGGGCATGAATGGATACATCATTGGCTGCTTTACAGTGATGTCAACCATGTGAAGTGCCACGTGAGATAAGGTTCTAGAGTTAAAGAAAACAGAATGAAGGTCCCACCTGCACTTTACTACAAACGTTCAAAAAAATGAAAGATCTGTACTTACAATACGGTTTAACACCTTTAAATCTGACCTCAAAGTTAATGTTACATTTTGCAGCGTGTGAAGTATTTAAACTAAACACAAAGTCAGAAGACTTTGAAAACCCAAGGTATGTTCATGTGTGCTGCAATGGCTGAAGCCATTGTGTAAAGCACGCCCTTTTTGGGGACCACGTCTGTCCTATTCGTGCTAATATCTGATTACACTGTTGTCTGACACAGCAGTGCTCAGCTGCTGCCAGGCTGACAGATACACTAAGGACGGGGAAGCTGTAGTTACTGCAGTTCTTTATTCTCCAGCACACTGCACCGGTACAGGCCAAACCCTGCTCTCTCATTGACAAGAAATTGCTTTGCTGTGCGCCTGGAATGCTGCCCCAACAAAATGAATTAATAAACGGTGATGCGCCATGCTGGGGGGCCTGTTACCATTTTTTCTAGGTTCTGCTTAGCTTGACTCAGAGGGACAGCCTCTCTAAAGCTCCGGCAACTTCTATAGCCTGTGTTGTACCTTCCTTTTCCCCGACACTCATTGGGCCGGACTTCGGGGGGATTGTGAAATGCTCAGTCCGAAAGGCATACTAACGTATAGAAAAAAGCCTGTAGCATTTTCTTTGAATAGACACTCACAGCAATAGATGTTAAAATGTTGCAGCAAGGTAAACATGCGTTATCAGACACCTGTTCTTTTCACTATCTGTACTGCTATGTTCTTTCTTGGAAATGAAGTGCTTGACTTCATTAAAAAGTATTTGGCTTTTTAGAAACTTATACCCTTAAAATGTACCCGATTAATCAATATTCAGCATCAAGCCTTAGATGAGAGTGCCCAGACAACAATGAAAAAACATGTTTATTTCATGTTTTAATGATTATCTATAATCAGCTAGATTTAAGTTGCAAACACGTATTGAGAAAGAATTTGCCCGCTTACCGAAACGTTTCCTAGTCCACCAGTGCGGCTCCTTGAGCGTGGCGAACCTGACGTCAGGGTGCAGCCTCAGCCTGTCGTACAGGTCCGTCGTGCCGCATTTCGGCTGCCCAATGATGTAGAAGTACGGCAGGCACCGCATGCGGTAGTGCTTGTCGCCGTGGCGATGCAGGTGTTCCCAGAAGGAACGCCTCAGGTAGTCGAAAACGATGCGAAAGCGCCTGGAGTAGTGGGCGTACAGGTTGCTCCCGTACCAGGTGACGTTGCCAGTGTGCTCCTCATACCAGCAGGGGTTCTTAACATCGGGCAGGAATTTCCGGGGGATGACGGAAAACATCTGTGATGTTAATGAGATCACACTGTGAAGCTCATCACGCTCAACAAAATATGTAAAATCAATACGATCTATGTGTAAAATATCAATTGTCAAATGACATACATAGAGTGGCTCAGCAGGTTAAGCTTCCAGGCCCATCATCAGAAGGTCACAGGTTTGAATCCCGTCCCTTAACCCCGCCCCCCGAAATGTGCCAGAGAAATTTACATTATGTATTTAAATATTGCCTGGGGTGCCCCGCCTCATTGATTCTTCCCCTCAGGAGAATTCACTGATCATAGTGGAAGAGGGGGGCTCAGGCTCATACTTTTACCACCTGGCTACAGTGTCTGATAGGTAATAAACATTACTTTTTGCGGTCAAAATGGGTCAAACCCATTATTGTACTATGTGGCAATATGCCTGAAAGGAAAATAAACTTGGGTAAGTGAAAAGGAACATTCCAATGTACTTGCGCAATATCAATGTGTTGATAACTATAATGTATAACTAGTCGATGGGGGGGGCAGGCTGTATACATATTTATCAGAGCTCATCCTAGGAAACACGGGTCATGAGGTAGAGGACACCCAGGATGGGATGCCAGTCCATAGCAGGGCATGCTCAGGCATACGCCCACTGAATCACTACGGGAAATTTCGAGATGCCAAATCTGCCTAACTGCATGTTTTTGGATCCACAGGAGGAAACCGGAATGACATGGGGAGATACGGGGAACACATGCAGACTCCACACACGCAGACAGGAATCAAGACCACAGCGCTACCCACTGAACCACGGCACAGACTGCCCTAATGGGAATATATCTCCATCATCTTTCGAAAAGTGAAACTGCATGGTCTATCAGTCTCCACTATGTTTCATGTCTAGTTGTAACTATCTTCTGTCCTTGACCCAGTCTCGGCATCTCAAGCCAGCCTTCGGAGCGGGCGTTTTATTTTCGAGAAGCACGCGGCCAACACTGCCATCTGGGCGTAGAGATTCAGCCACATGACAGACGGCCAGGATTCTCGCACCGCCGTCCCGTGCAGAGGTGTGAAGGTGAGTCATTCTCGGCGTTTTTCCCGGGAGAGACGAACCCGCAGGTCAGCAGAGAGTCCCAGTGGCCTCTGATCAGCTAGAATGTAACGGATCTTTGTCTGAAAGCTGTGAGCTGACTTCCAGGTATTTCACACAATTCTGCAGCCACATTAAAATCCTTGGAGTTTATTGCTCTCTACTCATACATTTATGTCACAATTCAGCACCAGCTACACATACTTTACTCACCACCTTCTTTGAATATTTCTGCTCCTGCCTAACCTATCATCATTTAGCTGAACAAAACATAAATAATAAAATCAGAAATAATAAAGACAAGCAGAAACTCTCTGTGTTTAAATTTCGGTATAATGTTTTCAGGGGCATAGCAAGATATTCTAGGGCCCCTTACAAAATGTCACCTTTGGCCCCCGCTATGGTTGGCATTTTTAATCTAAAGAAAATGCTGGTCTGAGCCCAGGGGGAGGGGGCTGTGAGAATTAGAAAGGCAGAGGTATGATCATGTTCATATTCAAGGGACCCATAAATTGTTGCCCCCCCCCCCCCTTAACCTACTAGTGTATTTATGCCCATCCAATGCCCCATAATGTTTTATTCTAATTAAATGGATTTTCAGGTTATTTTTCAGTGAGGCTTTTGTGGCACATTTGAGGAATTAAGACTAGCTACTTACGTGCGGTTCACTCTGGATCAGATCCTTGGGGTCCGGAAGCTGTCTGGCACTGAAGTGCACTTTGGAAGTTATGGATTTCACCACGAGCTTGATGCCGGCGTAGTCCTTAGATGTGGTGATGTTAAACGGAAAAGGTCCCTGACTCACCAAGCTGGGTAAATGGTATGGAGATGGTGTCAGGAGGAGTCTCTTCCTGTCACCCGAGAGGACGTAGGAGGTCATGATCAGGAAGGTCAGAGCCAGGCCGAAGACAAAGCTGTAGAGCTTCACCTTCCGGAAGCAGCCGAGGGACCGCCACCATCGATGAGGATCCCTCCTCACCTCCATCACGGCGATCAGGCCTGCGGGGATATCGTCCACCTGCAACAGCACCGGCTTCCTCCTGTGCTCTTCCAGAGTGGGAGCCAGAAGGCCGTACCTGCAGTCCTTCCTGCTCATGGCACCAGTGGCGAGAGCTTCTCAGCAGCTCAGACTTGGAGTTGGGCTCCAGGTACAAAGACAGAGAGATGGGAGGTTTGTGGAAGAAGGTCACGACCTCCATCCATGCTGGCACCCCCAGGGAGCTTCTTAACGTAGGCGAGGAGAAGGGTCCTCATTCTGCATTGGGTGGTTTTTCCTGTAATGGGGTGGAGAGAAGGTGTTTTACTTAGTAACTGGGGGTCATCTTGCAAAAAAGTGGAAGGAAAACACAAAGCCAGAAACAAAAGACTCATAAGTGATGTGAATCTAGCTCCTACGATACGTGGCATCACCTGCAATATGTTTAAGCATAGCAACTGCCTTCATCTGGATACAGTGATGCATCTTGACCACAACGTCAATATCGCTCCTTCATGCCGCCCGGCCGGGTGACATGGCAGGGAGAGTATGGCTGGCCCAACGCTTGGAGCATTTTGGCCGTCGCGTGGTCCAAAGTCACAAAACCCAGTCTTTTCAAGAGCTTTGAAGTGGGATCCCATTGCAGTGCAGTCAAATCCTCTTAGGCGCAGAAGGAAATTGGCATGTCCAACAGAAATCACAGAAGAAATGTCTTCTGTCCACTTTCTTTGAAGTAATAACAATGTTGAAGGAATCGTTAGAAGTGCTGGACGAGTTACTTCACACAGGAAGGTATCTTCATAAATGCTGGTTCAGAAATCTGCAGGCTGCCAACCATTCAAGCTAAAGCCATAAACTATAAATTCAAAGGAACTAATCATGTAATATACCGCTTTTAGTACCTGCAAGAATTAGCCTGCCGTCTGCAACAGAACAAATGCTTAAATTGCAATGAGAATATCTCACTTTGTCAGAAACTCTTCATTTGCTGGGGAACGTTTAGGTGCGGTTTGAACAGATGTTGTCCTCACAATACAAAATCAAATATTTTTCTTCTTATTCTAAAGCCACAAACCATAAAACACAGCATGATTAAAAGCAAAAGCCGCCTAAACAATGTAGAACGAGGTAGGTGTATGTTTAAAATTCATTCAACGAAGGGACATGCGTAACCAGCAGAAGCGTTCTGAACCGTGTCCTGTCGGATGACATTCATCTTCGAGGTTTGCGATGTCTGGTTTCAGGCCAGCCAATAGAATACAAGGCTGTGTAGTTCCTTTTCTGTCCAACACACACTGCAAATGGCCTTGTTGCATTTTGATACACATGACTGGAATGGAGCGTGATAGAATGAGCGGCTCAACCACATCCAGCCATCAGACTCCCCCTCCACCTTCAAGAAACGCCCCAAGACCCATCTGTGCCATGAATTCCTGTACTATCCTGACTCCTTTTTACATTCCCTGGATCTTCGTATGCTGCACTTCTCGCCTTATGAGGTTCTTGCTTAGTTACAGGTTGTTGAGTACTTCCTGCTCCAATGCTGCTCACATTTGAGCTTTAACTGGAAGCTCAGCCTAGCTGCATTTATGCCCAGTAAACGTCATGTGCTATTTGACTCGCGTGTACGTCACTTTGGAAAAAATTCTAAATATGTGAAATGTAAATGTAAACATGATATGGCAGGTGAGTATACGGGGGCGGGGCCAGAGGGAAACTGGCTCCAGGTGAAAGGTGATTGGCCCTCAGAGTGCCCCCTCACCGATTCAAAACATATCATTGGCTAAAGATAAGGCTGGCTCTTCTGTATGAATTATGCCCCCTCTTATACCTCCCACCTAAAAAAAAATCCTCAAATCGCCCCTGTGACATGGTGTAGCACACAGATGGCTTAATGCAGTAAAGTCCATCTTAGGGGGTTATAATTGTTTTTTTTCCCCTGATGACTGACTTAAACTCTGCTGGTCACCCGATTCCGATTCTTCATTAAGGTGCAGACTGCAGCCCACCGTTCCTGCGGGCCGTGTCACAATGTGGAGTGTGCGATAAGGATGGGGGCAAAACGGTGTGTCTGTGTACCTGCCACCCCCGCGGGCAGACAGATCAGGTGTCCGGCAGGGGAGGATTAAATGATCAGAAAATGACATTCCTCACTGACCCGATAAAGCCCGAACCATCCATCTGTGTTGAGAAAGCGCAAGTATTCGGTGACACAAAAATTACAGTCCTTCTGTGTCTCCTGGCACTTGTTTTGCCCCCTCTCTTCCGTTCTGGGCTCAGAAAACAAGGGTGCAGATTAACTTTTTGTTTTTTTTTGCACCTCGTTTGATTTTATATATGAAAAACAAAGAACTTCCTTCCTCTCCAGCAGCTGGCATGAAGTTGGCGGTATGTCTACTTGCCAGGGTGCATCGTGGTCAGGCATTGGCTGGGTCGCCACAGGCCACGGGTGGGAAGCAAGGCGGCGACATCACCAGCTCGTTACGGAATCCGGTCGATCCGCAGCCAGCATCTGGGATCTGCTAAATAGGAAGGCCCTATTTCTCACAGCGATAAGGTCTCTGTAATGCATACTTTGGCCAGAGCGTGACTTTCCACCCAAAAGCCAGTACAAACTGCGATGTGCACTTTCGACTCCCCGCCATCCGCCCTCAAACCCTTTCCAAAACATAAACCAGGTTTCTAGAAGCTTCCACTAAACACACTTGCAATGCAAAACCATTTCAGAATAAAATCCGAAACTATTCTTGCGTTTCGAAGCATTAAAACGAGATGTCTGGTTTACTGTATTTTTTTCTTTCACAATTGTGCTGCATCCCAGAATGCTTTCAGAATTTCAACCAAACACTGACCTCATAATGACATGTTTTGAACACCAGCCTTGGTGGTAAACATTTAAGGTTGTTTTGTAACTAAACAGTGTTGTAATTTTGTACAATCATATTTTTTCTATTGAGATAGCACAACTGGGTTATCCACTATTTCAAACAGGAAATCCGGGATACTTTTACAACAATGACCGAAATCAGATATCGACAACAAGCACTCTGTCTAAGTGAAGCACAACATGACCTATTTTTAGCAGATTATGTCAATGAGACAAACTCAGCTCCAGGTCCTAATTACTGCGATAAGTAGACGATCGGTTTGTCCCCAACGGGCTGCAGGCAACAACACAGTTAAGCCCCAGCCTGGAGAGGAAGTGACATAGAGGAAGTGGTGATGGTTGTAGGGAAGCTTAAAATGTGGGAATAAACTAGGACTGGGCACTTTCATACAGAAGGGGATAGTCCAGGTCCAGAAAGTAAAAGTCCGGACGAAGATTTTTTTTTTCAACCAACCAGTTGAGTATACTCTGTGACTTTTTATATTTAACTGGTTGGTTAACGCAAAATCTTGGTCTGGGTTTTTACTTTCTGGACCTAAACTAAGCACCTCTGCATTCACACTGCACCCATGAACCAGCCCTAACTGGTTGTATTGCTTGGCGGGGCTGAACTGGTCAACAGGGCATGTTCCTAATGGGCTGATGGGTTTGTGGGCTGGGAAATCTAACCACCCTCTCCCCCCCAGCAAAATTTAACATGCAAGTCCCCCTGTAGCTTGGGTATACAGCTAACACCGCAAAGATGCAAATGACCAATTCATTCCAACTCAATTTTATTTGTATAGTGCATTTTTATAATATTAGACTGACTCCCTAGTAGGACCAATGCTGGTAATGTTGCTCAAGGCAGCAAGTCAAGACTTAAAGGTTGGATCTCTTTGCACCGATAGTGTCATCAGGTCAGGGCAAACAGACCGAGAACATCAGCTGTCATGTTTACATGTCGGATGCGAGAAGCTTTCATGTCTGCATGTCTCATCTCCTTGTGCATCCTGTGTCATACCTAAATGTCATACTCTGGAAGTAACCTGATATCAGGATTGCTGCCTCGGATTTCAAGACACATGACCTCAGAGAGACAGTCCATGAGGAGCCAATTAACTACACCCACATGTGATGCAAATACTGTAAGTACATAACAGTTTGGATGTTTTTCCTCAGGTGAATACATACAGTCTGTTCTACTGTGTTTATAAAATGAGTATTTGGTCATATGCAATACTTAAGTAGGGGATTAATAACCAAGGCGATTCTCTTGACAGTTTATGCATGATTGTGTCTCCGGCATGTTTATGCTTTACACCAGAGGGTAACGCACCTGCACCTACTAGTCCATGGAGAAATACACTCAATACTCAGCTGACATGATTTGCTTTGGAAGTGCTGATTTTCACGAAACTGCAAGTAAACAAGATTGCAAGAAGTGTACTGGTGAAATTTCCAGCAGTGAACATAAAAGAAAAGCATTAACACACAAAGGACAAGCTTAATCTCTTTTTTGACCATAATGATTAATGGTTTGGTTGGGTTTTATGTGATTTGGCCCAACCCTATTTTTCCATAAGTCCTGCTATGTTTATTACATAATTTTGAATAACGAAAGGGTTGTGACTTTTGTAGACATTTAAAGCCTTCGGGTCTTTCAGCCAACCAGGAATACGATGGAAACTTTCTCCAATACGATGCTTAGTAGTCACAGTAGTTGTTTTTTTCGTGTCATCCACATAATACCTTCAAAGGCCTTTTTTATGACACGGACAAACAATATTTTGCTTTTCTTATGACTTTCAGTCTTAGCCAGAATATTTCCGCCAAAGCCCTTTACACATTAAAGGTCCTGTTTCTGAAGGAATTTATGAGCACCACTATTTCCTGTTTCTGCCCAACCTGTGTTCTGAAAAGACGCGCACTGGGGGCAGTTACTGAGTTTATCACGAGGCTCGGGCCAAGACGTGAAAAGAGGAATGGATTGTTTTCCTGCCAGGCGGCTGTTTTAACCCGAAGTGAGGCATTGTGGGACCTTGACATGGCGGTGAGTCATATGGATAGAGGTCCACAGTAAGGATAATGCGCTTGCTTCTGTTCTTTAAGGAACTATTAGGCAGGGGCTGGGGGCCGTATATGTGGGGGGAAAAAACAATAAAACTCATGTTGAGGGCGTTTCTCATCTTGCTTATTGCTGATACGGCAAGTGCAAATGTCTGTTTTTAACAATCCGTTCGACTTATTTAAAGAAAAATCTGTCGTCTTTTTTCATCTTTCACAGTCGCCATTTCTGTGCCTGCCCTGGCAATATGAAGTCGTCACAACTCCTGCCAGATTTTTTTTTGTTATTTGTGTATGTAAAAGATTAAGCATTATTTACCCCCGAGGAGTAACAAAGATTAAAGGACACTTTGATGGCTGAAATGGAACAGAATGCTGTTTGAGGTTTCACCGAGTCAGGCTGATAAGCCTGGGAAGCCACCTTCAATGCTGCCAAAAGTCCCAATGGGAATTAAATAAAAATCCATTCGCGATGTGTTGCTGTAATGCTGTGTCTCGCAGGTCTCCGGGAATGAACTGCGGGAAGGTGAGACATCAGCCATTAGGCAGAGGAACAAACTGATAACAGCACTGTATTCACCACATGAGTGCGAGTCATTCATCTCGTCTGCCTGGTGACAACATCAACCTGGGCTTGTGTGGGGGGAGGTCTATGAGGAGGACCGGCAAGGTGTTTTCCTTTCCCAACAGAAGCCATATGGTGGGGTGATGCTATCAGTGTCAGGAATTTGCCAGAAGCTTGCCCCCCCTTCAACGCCAGCAATTCACCCCCTTCTTACAAAAAGCGTCCAATGAAATTCTCTCTTACTGCCCAGTCTCAATATAGAGAGCAAACAAAGATATACATCCACACATGGAAATACCTCAGCAAAAATCCGTCACATATTTCATTTATTTCCTAAAACATTTCATTCAGAAATAAAAATTAATTTCCTAACCACCACCAGCAATCACAAACAGTTCCTGCGTCAGACAGATCAGTACAGAATCACCAAGAGAAGAAACACCTAGAGCCAGCTTGACTTCCTAAGGCCTGGCTACCCATGGCCTTCAAAGGCAGCAGAGACACTCCCACTGTCCCCCCTCCTCTCTCCTCATCTGCCACCGAGACAGACCCCTGATGAGGGAGCCTCGGTCACAGATCTCCGTGGCAACCCTCCAGCGGAACCTCCAGGCGAATGGAAATGGTGGCATGTGCCTACGGATGGGACATCACCCACATCGTGCCCTATCTGCTCACCTGTCACGATTCACCCACCAGTCACACCACTAGCTACTTATTTATAACTCCGTAGACACTGTACACTCTGCAAAGTCAGCATTAACAGGAAAGAGAAGCCACCTGAGAATTCTTTACAAAAGCAAAATACTGCATTCCAGTAATTATCTGCTTGCATAGAATGAATTCATTTACTTGCACTGCTGCAGAGTTTAGAATAACAAAAGTAATTATTCGCTAAAATGTCAACTGGGTAACATACCTCCCGGTGCACACTGAACGTAACACCTTAAACAAGCGTGGAATTACTCATTGGATGTGAATAACAGCTTGTGGCCAGGTCGCACAGTTCTTTAGGAACCTGCTGGGTTTCCCTGGAGCAAGATACTAATGTTTAATTATATCCAATGCGAGAAAGGGGTGAAGAATAAATAATCAGTAAGTTCATATGAATAAAAGGAAATATTCTGTGAGAATCGTGCCTGACTCATACGTATCTTCATTTCTTGTAAATGCACCATCAATCTCTTTTGACAAAGCGGAAGATCTGCTGGTCTGATGAACACCCCCCCCCCCCAAAAAAAAAGGGGGGGGGGCGAAAAAAAATACTCCGACCTTGAGTCCGTATCGGGTCCCCGGCGGTGAGGGAGTCCCGTCACGCGCAGGAACCCCCCCCGTGTCAGTGTCTCGGAGGGGAAACGGAGGAGGAAGGCGGCTTCAGCGTTTTCCCGACTTATCTTTTATTCATTATCGTAATCGCGCCAGCAGACTCCCAGAGCCGTGGCCAATCTGCGGTGGGTAATGGCTCATAATGGTGTCATTAAAAAAAGTGAGCAAAACAAAGTCTGAATATTAAATTTCTAACAATAAGCGGCGTATACCTTACAGCTCTTGGAAGCGTATGAATAAGCAATAATGGTGCAAAAAATGTTGACACTGCAAAAAAAAAGAAGTCGTATTTTAGGGTACTTTGGATTAGGTCCATTTGAAGTTAAGCGAGTCGGTTTTACCTAAAACTATCATTTTAAATGGCGTTAATTAATATTCAGCGCTAGTAAAACATCATTATTCTCCAACAGCTTATTCTCTTATTCTTAAACGTGACAAAGCTGCCTGATAATAAACAACAGCATTAAAAAAGGCTTTTCAATTAATTATTAATCAACTGAAACTATAAATAGCCATTTTTCTTAGTATTTTTTTCAGGAGGCAAATCCAAATAAACTTCGTTTCCTCTGCCTTTTAGATCTCAGTAAGTCTCAGCGTCTTCCTGGACTCTTAACTGTAATTTTTTATCGTAATATCTGAGTGCCGGTTTCCTTTGGCTATAGCTGCTTCGCCAGCTCTTTCCAGCCGAAGTCCTTAAAACCCCTTTTGCCGGAAGCAGGTACTGCTCAGTAAATCGGTGTTGTTTCTACTGATAAATTGTATACAAACTCTGAGTCTATGGTTTTGTTCCTGTGATTCTTCTTTGTGTGTCTTGAATAGGCCTAACATTACCGCTATTACACGATCCGGTTTTCTTCTTCCACAAATCCTCAGGAATAATATGAGGCTCGTCAACATTCCCGCTCACCGTGGCCTCTCTTGGTTATAAGACTTATTGTTATTCATTTGTTTTAGGGGCCGGACGCTTGCGGAGTTTGGGGTGAGCAGGGTCAAGGAACGAGGATAACTTAAGAACAGAAAAGCTGAAGGACCCTCACGCTCCCAGTTTGCACTTGGCTCAGAGAAAAACACACGCTGTCAGATGTAATTAGATTTAAAGGGCTGTCAAAACCAAATGTCAGATTACTCTTGTGGCAGAGAAGCTTGCATGCAATTTCCACAGTGGTTAAAACGACTGTAACGTTTTTAAACCAAATATCCCTCCTTCGCAAAGACTCCCCGGCCACAAAAGACCACTTATTTGAGCCATCGAGCACGTGCTGCATAATTTACGTGAGATGCTGAACTTTTAAGGGTGACAGCCGTTGTCACCACACTGCAGATGTCTGCACTGGTGATTTATTAGCGTGAAAGGTAGACGGTAGATTCTGTGGGCCACCAGATGGTTCATAATGCAGGATATGAAGGTGAGCAGGTACGTGAAAATACAACGGCATCAAATTGAGAAATCTAAAGGCTTTGCTTGGACCTCAGACTGTTGTTTCTGTCGCCGATCCACAAGAGACTAATACCAGTAGACTTAAAGCTGCAGGTCCAGCAAACAGCACGTTCTGGAAGTACTCAGAGTGACTGCCACCATCTCTCCTGTAATTGGTTTGGTGGGAAAGTCCAGAAAGCAGCATTTCCCTCCCTCCCAGGGCTCATCGCCCCAACAAATTGTGGAGGACATTTTGATCAAAATGCAATTTTTACCACGTACTTGGTATTTAAAAATATAACCTACATAGTACATCTGGGTGATACGACGAAATATGTTATCACAATTTTTTTTCATATCAGTTAATATTGAGAATTATCACAATATACAGTCTTAGGTCGAGTTACGCCTGATCGAGTCATGACTGATCGCATCTATGTCCAAAGTCCACAGTAAATAATATACAGTGATTAAACAACCAGACAGATAATAAACACTAATCGAGAGATACCTAAAAGCTTATATAGTACATTAAGACATTAGGGGCTGTATCACTTAGTGTAACAGGGGCAGGAACATGGGCAGTGCATGACCCACTGTCCATGTCTAACTTGTAATACAGTATGCATACAGTAATTTGTATGTGACGGACAGCTACAATATTGAGATATGCCCAAACTGACTTGTTTTCATTGGTCCCAAATGTAAACTCAAGTCAACGCAAGTCAATTCAAGCCATCTTTACTCCAATGTGCCATTTTTCCTTAAATTCCCTTAGAATTGCCCAATAACAGATTCAGGACATGAACAGAAGAGACAGATTGAATGAACTGGCATCTGAAATCTAATTTTAGTGCGCAAATCATCAGAAAATCAACTTTTTGGTTCTAACACTAGAAAACACCAACAGTACAGTCTGTTGTTAGGTGTCTCCTCTGACTGCCTTGCTGTTCCTTACAGGGAATGGGTTTGACATTGCTGACAGAATTGTCACCCGTCCCATAAGATTAAATGCTGTGTCGTATTTTTAACCAATACGGAATGCAATTTGTCCCGTATTTCTTCAGACTGAAAGCAGAAATCCTAAAGGCTGGTATTTGTGACTGTAAGCACCTGCATTCTCTTTGTTTTATTGGATAACAATCATTCAGTTGGTTAAATATGTTAGTAGTATTTCCAGTTTTACCTGGCAAGGATTCAGCAGCGTTTACAGTACACAAGCATGAGTCTGTTGCATGTCGGAATTTAAACTGCCCTACCTTGTTTATCCACAATATCTCCTTTTTTAAAAGCCGTTGTGGCTGCTAAGCTGTCGCTTTCATCACCAACTCTTGAAGTTTCCTCTGACAGAGTTTTTCTCTCTTCCATTATATTACCAAAACAGTAGTATGTGACATGCTGCTCCAGCTGCCTTGTGGAATAGCAGAATGTAGTATATCGTCTATGTTCGCTTCGCCTACTGTCTCATCACAGAGTATTCAGACATATTGCTCATGTCGCATACTATATTTTGCTTACTACATAGCGTGCATACATGCGATTCCGGACGTACCCATTGTGACTAACTAAAAATACCCACAACTGTGTAACTTTATACATAATTCAGGGGAGATGATTGTCAGTGTAATTTCAGTCAACAGTTGATTCTTAAAGAGAAAACATACTGCTTTTGGCCCCATGCCCCCTGCCCCACCCAACCGCACCTCAACCCCCCAACACTCCAACTATAGGGCATCTTCACGAGGAGAAAATGGCGGTCCCCGGCGCGATCTCTAATAGCTGATAGCCTTTCAAAGACCTAATATCAAAGAAACACCCCAAACAGAGGGTTTTATCTTTCTGCGGGTAAAAAAATAAAACCTTTGGGTAACAGACTAGTGTGCAACACAAGACTGGCAAAGGACAGTTAGCGTGAAGCCTGTATCGCTTCACGGTGAAGCTACCATAACGTCGTCAACGAAAAGTCAAAAGTTGGTCACAGGAGCTCTTCTCTGTCATGTACCCTTCCGACTCATTCTCTCCAGTTTTTCCTTTTATCTCCTACTGCATTTTTTAATCGGCTTCCCAACATTTATATTCACTGCTCAACCTTCTACCAAACTAGATCAAAGGTCTTTCAAAACAATTCTGACCGCATTCTTACTCCTAGTGACATTGCATACATCGGCAGCGCAGTTTACAGCTCTCGCTACCACAGGCAGGAGAGGACTCAGAGAAACCGAAAATGTCACATGTGCAGATTCCACCGGTCAGCGCGGTTCAAACGCGGTTCAAACAGAAACCAGGGGCGGCTGTGGGTGTTGGTTCTGAATACGATAAGATAGCACGGCACGCTAATGTATTTGGAACCAAAAAGACCATAATATGCCAATAGACCATAAAATGTGCCATATTACACAGACTCTTTAGTAAACTGGCCAGCTGTCTAAACAGGGTTGGATGTAAGTGATCAAAGTGTCTTTGGACAAAGCGACAATAAGTTTAATACCAGTAACAAGGGTGGTATTGTGCATAAGGGTACAGATTTGTTACTGAATGGTAACTGATTAATGTCTCTTGAAAGGACCTACTTTTGGCCCCTTTAACAAAATACTCAATTGTTTCAGCAAAAAAAAAAAGCTTCCCATAAAACCTCAGATAGACTGATGTTAAACAGGCCAATATGACAGCGGTGGAGTCCAGTGGACTGGGGTGTAACAGAACCAGAGAGCACCGACAAGAATGCAGTGGAGTTTAGAATTCATTACAGTCATCTGTGTGAAAGATAGTTTCACTTTTAAATCTGACTGAATGAAATGATTATGATATTCTGCTCCCCTGACTATGTTAACTCAGGGTAACTTTATCTAGAGCTGCAGTGGGCAATCTTACCCAGAAAGGGCTGCTCTGTGATTTTCGCTGCAACTCCCTACTTAGAATACCAGTCAGAGGACTGATTGGCTGAAGAGTCCTCACACCCGGGTTTGAACAGAACCTAAATGACCTAAATGTCATTCCATAAAGCTGCATACACACTGGCCCTTTGTGGCCAAGACTGATCTAGGGTCATGACTGTAACATATTGGAACTGGATTTTGAAAATACAGCTCAGTACTAATTACCAGGATAATCCATCCATCCATCCATCCATCCATCTTTAAGCAAATTATGCTGAGAAGGGCCACAGGAGTCCGGAGCCTATCCCAGGTAGCATAGGACATGAGGCAGGGGTACGCCCTGGACAGAATGTCAGGGTACCAGTGTATTTTAGCCAAGAACTTGTTTGACTCTTCCTGGAGTCGACATACAGCCCAAAAACGGTCTTCCTGCAAGACACTGACTCAAACTGCACATAAGGCAAAAAGCAGAAGGAAATGTTTCAGCGGCAAATGTCATCTCAGTCTCTGAACCACACTTAAAAGCTGTTTGAATTCGAAGAGGACGACTCACAAAGGACTCAGGGTAGGGGAAGGTCGTACTATCCAGTATCTTCTCATCTCATAGAACTTTTCAGTAAAACTTCATCATCCCTACAAGGGCAGGCAAAAAGATGGGTTCCATCCATCCATCCATCCATCCATCCGTCCAGGGTCGTGAGGGAGCCTGGAACCCATCACAGGCGGCACTGGGCAGAGGGCAGAGACACCCACTGGAGTCCCACTGGAGTCCCACTGGAGTGGATGAAAAATGGGTTCCTTTCAGTAAAATAAAATAGCAGTTGCATAACTTATTTTCTATCTTTTTTGGTTTATCTTAGTCCAGATAATCCTTGATTTTGCAATTTTACTATTTTACAATGAAATGCAGGTTAGCTATCATGAAAAGTCTAGCCTTCAGCTTTGAATTGTTAGTGTTTTCGTTCTCACCTGAATGATGCATATGTGTGAGGCATGATCCGGAATCAAAGTAATCCTGGCAAAGCACACTGCCCTGTCCAGTGACGTGCACAGAATATTCGAGGGGCGTGACTGGCCAATACATTTGAGCTGGTGGTAGGGGTCTCCCTTTGGAGAAGGCTCGGGGGGGAGGGGTCCCCTCGGTATAATTTGGGTGATCATTGGTCATCGAAAAGAAACACTTCAAATATCAAAAGGGGGGGGGGGGGCACTTTCAATCATTTGGGCAAAAGGGGCCACATGTTCAAGCACCCCAGTCAAAAACATGTCTGGTGCAATTGCTTGGAGGTAGACCTTGGGACGGTGCTGTCCCTGTCACACGGGCCACTTCACTGATGGGTCCAAAGCGCTTGGGCCTCCCTCTCAATATCTTTTGTTGCTTGTTTCACAGGCAGGCTTGCTCCCCCCCATTCCCATAAGCAGCTGAATTGGAGGAAAACCCCCCATCCTTAATCCGTTATCTGGCTTGATATACACCCAGGCTGAAGAGCGCAGTGCATAATTACTCTTCTCTGACTATTTACAGTTTCCAGAAGAATGTCCCAGAACACACTGTTCTGCTGCTGAATCTGGCCCAAAAAGTATATTTACATCCAGGGATTAATTAATGGGAAAAAAGAGAAGGGGAAACAATTTTGACAAGTGTATGAAAGAATTTTGGCTTTGTTATGTTTTTCGTTTTGTGGGAGTGATTTATTTAAAGCACCAGTACACTGCGGTTTCTGTGCTTTTTTTTCTACTCCCAGTTCAGAGTAGAAGCGGAGGCTTTAACAGATATTGGCACACCCACGTGAAATATTTTTCATCCCGATTTTTCCAAAGCAATAACTCAAAGGGGCGAGGATCAAGTGTGGGAACAAGCTCATTTCCAGAATTGCCGTCCACAAACTGGCAAGGGGGTCGAAAAGCAGGTAGAAGAAAATGAAAACAAATATAAACTGTGATCCAAATCCATAGTCCAAACACAGGCAGAAATTCACGAAGGCGATACGGGCAGTGCGCTGAGAATCACAAGACGGACAGCTAGAGAAACTGGGAAAACCATCAGGATTCATACGGAGGAACTAGACAATGACACAAGCAGCCAGTGTAGTGGAACACTCAATACTTCACAACTAGGTAACTGAAAACCAGGGCTTATTATACAATGCTAATTAATCAGGCAGATGAGCTACAGGTGTGAGGCAAAGTGGGGACTGACTGGGTGTGGCGGGATTGACGCCTGGCTTGATGCGGGCGTGACATTTAATACAGATGACACAAACCATCCATAATCGATAACGTGAAATAATATTACATACAAGAATGCTCTAAAACACACCATTGATCAAAGAATCGACACAGTGGCAAGCACGCGTCTAAGTGACATTTGGCAATCAGAATGAAAATTGGCATCCTAAAGTCTTGATAAATGACCCAGTGATGTCACAAAGCATGCAGCACATTACGGATCCATAGGCAACGGAAAACAAACGTACACGTGGAAAACCGACAGATTTATAGCCATCTTGAAATCCAAGACTGGTTTCTGAGAAGCAATAGACAGCTGCTTTACTTTGTTTATGAATGCAAAAAAGAAATGAAAACATCTCTGGGAACACAATGATACCAAATGAAAACACGAGGCCGGAAGGACAGGCACAACGCCATGTTATCGTCCAGCTGATAGCAGGAACAGCAAGCTAGCAAAGGCTTCCCCAGCCAAGTGAACCAAAATGGTTGCATACAGCGTCCAGAAGCGCCTTTCAGAACTGGCCACTCTTCGTGTAACCCAGACAACAGAGGCTGATTTGATGGTTCATTCAATGTTGCTAACTGAAATGGTATCGGGATGTAATGGGATCCTAACGATTCTGTTTAGCCACAGCTGATTTTCCGTTAGCGGCAGCTAAACGGCACTAAGCAGGTAGAACAGTAAACATGGGAGGTCACAGGAATTTAGAACGTCTGCCCAGGTATTTTGTCTGGGTTGTGACACTTCCTTCCTTTATGCCAAAGTCGGTGTCCGATTCGAGCCATCATGTTTAATCCAGCTCATGCTTCGGGAGTTATTAACGGAGAACGTTGACGGAGCCAAGGAAAAAAAGGAACTGTTTGTGTTTAAAGCCAAGAAGGAATGAGGACAGCAAAATCAAAGCAAATTAATAGGTAAACCCCACTCTGAAAATTTGTATTTGCCTGCTAATAATCTTCTTTTGGACGTCTCGAATAAGCACTCACTCCAAAAACAGCCTTCAGACTGCAGAATGTGACAGTCGCTCTATTGAGAATAAATCACCATAATTCATTCTTTCTTTTGCAGCCGAGAAAGTAGATGGTTCCAGGGGCAATTTAATCACCACTGAATCTGCTGGGCCAAGTCATAACAAATGGAGGTTGAGCCAGTAGCTATGACAGTGGCAGCACATCCATCTTCTCCATTTAAACCCTGCATATCTCCAGCTCTCCATGAGTCGCTCGGCTTTACGGACGACATACAAATAACTGTGGACGTGACGGGCGATCCATAAAGCGACACGGCGCAGATTCTGCCCACAGCCTGCTGGGAAAGCAACACACAGCCCAGAAACCTGGGGTTCTTCCTATGGAGCAGGCTGGAGAATCGACCTTTCAACTCACGAGACGGGAAGGCGGTGACGGGCTCAGGAACAGGGGCTCTCCTCAAATGGACAGAGGAAAATATTCACCGGTCTGATTTTCTGCATCATAAGACGTACATAATCAGACCTTCAGCTGCTGATTAGATACAAGAAAAAAATCTGTGAACCAATAACACAATTTTTCATGCTATAATTTTTCTTTTAAAAGAGACAAATACCCAATGGATACCCATTTTGTTAAAAAAATGTAAATATACATTCACACACAGCCAGCTACATTACATATAATGGCAATGGCTCTTGCTAAATGCTTCTTAAAGTTATGGATCAATGTCTCACAGCATCATTAAGGACTCTGCCCCCATGCAGAATTGCTTTGACTTCACTTTCGTGAGTTTACCAGCTCATTTCAGGTCTTGCCAAGGCAGGTGTGGACTTTAAATGGATCTATCCAAAACTTCTTCACCTTTATAGATCTGCTACTGGCTCATTGTTCTGCTGAATTCAAAGCTCCTTCAAAAAAATGATGGCATGTGGCTCAGTGGGCTAAGCCTCTGTGGTTGTGATCAGAAGGTCATTGGTTCATGCCTAGCCTCAGCATGTTTGAGAGCCCTTGAGCTATGTTCTTAACCCACAGCTCCTTGGATGCCACTACAGGTGGCTGGCCTTCACAGCCAGCTTGTTCTCACCTATGAAGAGCAAGTTGGGGGAGGTTTCTGCAGGGGGATCAATGAAGTATTAATACTCATTATTAAAGTTCTTATAGAACACAAGATTTCATTACTGCTGAAGATAGTGGAGCCCAAGTTGACCAAAAAGGCCCAAAGATCTTAGCTGCTATAGGTTTCTTTTTGAGTTCCTAAGATTCATTATTTATTGATCTTACAAAGATTTTTGCAGGATGGGAACTTGTGCAATGATTCACTGCTTTTCCCAAAATATGAGACTGACTGTGGTTTCCTGGAGCTCTAGGATCCTTAGAAATAACTTTGTAGCCCATTCCAGAATGATCCAAGCAGCATCAGAAAACTTTTTTTCAAAGAGTATTCAAGACATTATTCTGACGGTAGCACATCTCTAGAACCTTTATGCTGACAACATATCAAATCAGTTTAAATCACTGAGTTTTATGCTAGGCAGAGCTGATTGTATTTAAACAGCTGATTCAAAATAGATGGCTGCTTGGGGTGAGTTAATTGGTGAGGCATTAATTTTCTTCCACAGTTGAAGATTACACTTTGCTTAAACCAAAGTCTGGATGTTTTTTTTTTTTTTTTCTCGAGAATTCCTACAGCCAAGAAACAGGCCTGAGATATTCTAATTAAAGTGGAAGATGTGCCAAGATGCAGAATACCAAGCAGAGGTAACTTCAGAGCTTTGCTCGCAAAAAGACATTTTTTAGAAAGAGGCACAAAGAAAACCTAAAACCACAGGAATACAAACCCTGGCATGATCTTTAATGAGTTGCTGCCCCGTAAGATGAGTGGAATGCATTTCCAGACAGACAGACAAACTTACAGGAAAGTGACAAAAAAAGTCATTTTCTGTGGAATTCCCAGAACCCAAGCAGAGCATTCCGGATTCTGCCTTTAAATATTAACACACAGAAGGCCACTGTAGTGTTATAGCTCTGTGGAAAAACAGAGGATTCACGGCAAATTAAATCATATTTCTCTCAACTCTTCCCGTTGCTTTCCCGATACATTTTTTAATGTTCTTCAATTGGAGACATTTCATTGGTTGTAGAACACGGTCAGGGCGGAAACCTGCCACATATAGAAAATCCTCTTGGATCTAACAAATAAAAGTAGTCAGAAAGTTTATTAACAGAATAATAATCTTTATGTTCTTGTTAATTTTCTAACAAATGATGTCTATGATGTTTTAAAAACAAATACCTGTATAAGTTTAAGTTTATTCCACTACAGAATTCCACTATGATGAAAAATATTTTTTATAAATATCTGTATAGGGTATAGATACTTTTGAACCGTGGAGGAATTAATTTTTCAAATGAAAGGAACATAAATACAGCCAGAAGCTGTAATTTGTCACACTTATTTTTGTTCCCTCCTGCTTCTCAGCAAATTAACGACCCTCTCCAGTGATTAAAGTGCTTTGCCGCTAATAAAACAATGCTTTCAGTCAGCCGTCTTCATCTTTTGTTGTGGAACCAATCCACAGGAAACGAGAGAGAGCGGGGAACAAAAAAAATAAAAGAAAAATGACAGCCAGTTGATTTTACACGCTCCATAAAAAAGACCAACGGCCCAAGCCTCAACGCACACAGACAAACCCACCAAAATCACCTCCCAAATTCGGCGTCCGATTTTCACTGCTTTGCCGCCTCTGCTTTCATTTTTCAAAAGCGTGGCGACCAGCTGGAGGGGACGTTTAGCTGTCCTGTGCTCCCATGGTCAGTGACCTGCTGGGGACGCCAGGTTTTATCGCTGGAAGTTCTCAGAAGTTCCATCTCACTCCTCAGAGGCAGCCTGCAGATCCATCTCCTTAGCCAAGCTACACTATATGGGCAAAAGTACATGGGCACCAAGCTTTCTAACATCTAATTCCGAAACCAAGGGTATTAATATGAAGTTAATCAGCCCACTGTTGCTGTAATAGCCTCTTCTCTTCTGGGAAGGCTTTCCATTAGATATTGGGACATTGCTGGTGGGATTTGCTGCCATTCAGGTTGGGTGTTGACGTTGGGTGATCAGGTCTCTTCCTGGGAGCCTGTGTGGCCGACCGCTGTGCAGCTGAACCTGCTCCCAGTCACTTTGACCTTCACATCAGTTGCGGCTGACCGGGGCAGCTCTAGCAGGACAGAGATGTGCAGAACTGACTTGTTGGAAAGATGAGGTATCCCATGACGGCGTACTACGACGATGCCAAGTGGAAAGTCACTAACGTCTCCTGTACGACCACCCACTCTGCTGCTGTTTGCTGTGGGAGATCATGTGACTGTGTGTTTAATTATTCACCTGTGTCAGCAATGGGTGTGGCTTAATTAGACAAATACTCTGATTAATTGGGGTTTCCACAAGCTTTTGCCCGTATGTTGTATCACACAGTCCCTCTATCCCTGCGACGCATGTGTCACTGGTTACTGAGCAAGTCTGAAATCTATTTGTTTTATGGTTTTGTAATCCTCAAAGAGCCTCATGCTATGGGAAACTCCCCTTAATTCCCCTGCAGAATAGACCTAATTACCCACCTCGACACACATCGCCCATTAGGGACAATAACCATTAGCTTCATGATCAGAAGCAACCCCGAGCACAAGAGCTCCTGTTAATTGTTGTAGGTCTAAGTCCTCCTGTCAGGTTTCATTTGATCTTCCCAGTTACTCACTAATTCAGCTTTGAAGAGCAGGGCATGTTTTTCTGCAGCTGCTTGCCAATAGGGCATTGGACCAGATTAATGCCTCTTCCCCACTCGCTGTTTCAGGAGGCCCCCGCTTAACTAGATTAAATAAAAGTTAATGTTAGTTCACAATCAAGACGGGGGTTCGCCAGGCAACCTTTGATGGATTAAAAAAACACAGCTCAGACAAAGAATAATATTAAAGTTGCTCGAAGCTTAGCCACAGTGCTCAGTGGTGAAGATTTCAGGCACATTTTTGGTCAATTAATGGGATTTAGATCTGTCAAGTGCTCCGAAGGGCAGACTGATCCATGGCATACAGAGTTGGCCTAAAAGAAAGAAAAATCACGAGAGGATCTCAACATATCGGTCGAATGTCTCCGGATGACAGCTTAACCAACAACCACTTCTGGTACTAACCCCCACCCAACCCCCCACCACCACCAGAATGAACTTTCTGCGGCCGCTGCGGGGGTGCCGGGCCGGGAATACGTGGCAGCTCATAATCAACGTCTGCACATAGATTAGCTTAGATCGGTGGAAAGTTCCAGAAGGCAAGTTGAAACGGAGAACGCCGGCAGGCGAGGGCTACTCCGAGGTCTGACGTTTGTCAGAAAACAGTGAAACGACACAGCATTGAGGCCCAGGTGACGACTAACTAGCCGTCACTAACTAGACGTTTGCTGAGGGAGGGAAACGCCCTAAAAAATGAAGCGATTTACAGTTTATGAAAATGTGCAACATAAGGCAAAAGCAAACACTGCGGTCGACACAGCAATTATGAGAATGTGACCAAGAATTCCAGTGCTGTTAAGGGAGATGCATGAAAATCACAGTTTACAGAGTAATTACTGTCTTTACTATTTAGTCACTACAATTTCCTTCTTACTAATTACATGCATCCCATTTCTCAGCATAGTGAAAGGACATCAAGAGGGTTTATGTGGGGAAATTCCCTACGTCCCCAGGGAATTAATGAAGTACCTCTAATCTACCTTTAATTTTGAAAGTTCTGAGAAAAAAAACTATTTATTTTTCATTTGTTGTATCACTGCAGATTTCAACTGGATTGTTGCCTCAGTCTGAGCTAGGAGTAGATCAAAACCAAGACCTTCAAAGAAGACCTCGCGTTCAGTGTCCTTCAGCTTGGTCAAATCAACCAACAAGGCAGGCAGGTGGCGTTGGGCGGTGACCCGGAAGCCAGGAACCAGACCTCAGCGCACAAGGCGGCCGGCAGCAGGCAGCTGCACCATCTCCGACGCCCATGTTCCACTCGCAACCGCGGTCCAGCACAGTTTCACACCACATGCAATCTTCCTGGGGCCACAGTGGTTTCCATGCGTTTACAGATTCATTCATTTTCCATTCCAACTGAGGGTCACAACAGCTTGCGGTGTCCATTTGAGACACGTGTGTGGAACAGATAGCGGAAATTAACTGGAATGTATATATACGAATCCACAGAGCGTTAACTTTCTGTTACCAGTTGACCTGAGACTCCCCTCTGTTACTGAAGCAGCCAGTTTCCACGTAGCGTGACTCCATTCCACGACCATCGGGAAAGTTGCCTACGGTTTGCAATTCTAGGAAATGAAGCTGGTTGAGCTTTGGATAACGAAATTTTGGGGGGCAGGGGGCTTGGAATTGCCAGAATACTGACTAGACAACGGTACCAATATAAGGACCCCCTAACACAGACACATACACACCCAAAAGTACGGACTCAATGACGGCCGGCAGAACATACGCCTAGCTACCACTTGTCAATTGTTCCATTGACGTCATTGAGCAACCAAGGCACAGGAGATGTGCTTCTCAGTCATCTTCATTAGCAAAGAATCCAGAGAAATCTCATCAGCATGTATTACATCAGTTCGGAAGTATGCGTAAATATGTCAATTTATTATACACATAACAAAATTAAAGGGTGTCTTCTCAACAATTCTTCTAATACACCTTATTAATTGGTAATTGTTTACTTAAACAGTGAGTCCCCTGTTTGTGTACTGTGTATTATTTTTTTAAATATATTGCCATTTCTGTGTTCTGAGCGCTGCACTAGTGGAAGAAACATTTTCCCGAGGTCTTCACTGACAGTAAACTGTAAGCTTGGCCTCTCTACACACAGCACAAATCTTACTGAAGGTCCCGTATAATGGCTGATGGAAATGGTTCCCAGAGATATGCCGCGATGACGGATGGCTTAGCCCCCCCGGAGAGCTTGTTTCGCTATTGATTTTTCTCTCCATGCAGAGAAGTGGCAACCCCAGGAACAGGACATCCAGGCCAGGTCCGTTTGCGCCCCCCCGAGGGTCTACCGGCTGCCAGCTAAAACGTAGCCTAATGGGGACTTGACGGCACCGGAGCGGACTCCTTGTAGCGTGTTTCGGGAATTAGGGACACTCGTTCAAAAGCAAGAAAAATGAAGCAAGTCCACTTCAGGAAGACGTAGTAAACTGCTGATCCGATATGCACTGCATTATGCGTGGGGCGAAATCGATACAGTTTGCGTCAAATGCAGGCGCACCAAAATAGGTCGTGAAGATGTTGTAATTGAAAGACAGGGATCGTAAAGGGTCACTGGAACTTACGGGTTGGGCAAGAGTCTCAGACTCATGTCTCCATGCGTGGGGGGGGGGGGGGGGGGGGGGGGTTTT
>JAODJU010000041.1:12813727-12824006 GCA_026776725.1 Gnathonemus echidnorhynchus
CAGTAAGTGCACTTTCATCCACTACAGGGGTGAGCAGAAAATATATAATCAGAAATTTTCAAGTTAAAATAAATGGCGACTTACCAGACGTGAAAAAGGTGAATGATCCTACTGAAGGGAAGAGCAACCTAATACGAGACCATTAAAGTGATTTACAAAAGCGTAATGAAGAAGCGCTTATATATTTGTCATTTAGGCGCTGACACATATTTGGACCGTAGACATTTTTTTAAAAAGTTTGACGATTGCCATTTAAGTAACAGCATGATTATACCACTAGAGTGCTTTAATTTACTCTGGCCCTTTATAATTGCTTGACGTTTTGAAAATATACCTACTGGTGTCTGTTGTGTGCTTATGTTGCTTTTTGTTTCATAACTGGCAGAAGTTTGACACTTTTACGCGCAACTTGCACGTGACACACTAATTTAATTAATTTAATTTAAAATACGTACAAATCAACAGGCTAAAGAATATTTGACGTAGGTCTAAATCCAAGTAGTTGTGGTAGCAGTAGTAATTAAAGTAAAATGCGTTTTGTAATATATTTAGATTCAAACAGATCTAAAACAAATCTATGACTAGGCCTATATGAATAAAAGTTTTTAAACGTCACAATTGACTGTTAGAACTCGTGTGTTTTGGCGAATATGCATAATGGTAAAATAACTGAGAGCAAATATGAGAGATCCCACAATCGATTGCTGTGATTAATTCAGTTAATCAATACATAATGTCATTTTTCAGATGTAAAGTGCCACGACCTCGTTTTTTTGCGCACAACAATTTAATAGTTGTCCTATCAACATAATATATTATCACCTGAAAACGCTGCGAATTGAGTTTTTACGTTTGCCTTTTCACTGTCTATTGGAATAATTTGCTAATCGGCGCACTTAACAGTCCGCGCTCGATTCATATCCATAAAAGCCAACATCTGTCAAAACAACGACTTCCATCAATTCATTGCTGGAGAAAAATGAAAACCCACAGACCGTGGAGCCTCAACAGGACACCCCGCTCTGGAGGACAAAATTCACCCCAGAGTTATTATTAATTCTGGCGGGAAATGTTTCATTATTGATGCTGCTTGACTCAATTCCATCTTCATAAGCCAAAGAAATATTTCTGAATCCGTGATGGCAATGGATCGTTATTAGTTTTTTCACTTTTTAATCAATATTTTGTTCTGTTTGTTTGATTGCACATGGTCTATTTCATTGCATTCTTTTCACTTTTTGGACAGAAATAAAAGATGGAAAATCCAGAAGAGGCCAAAAAAGTCTAAATCTGTTTTACAAACCGGGCGCAAGCTGAAAATTGAGTTTGGGGGGAAAGTGCCGGATTGTCTAAACTGTGATGTAGCTTCCAAATACCATTACTTAAGAAGGTGTTCGAATCTGGTTTGCTTCCCAACCACAGAATATTGCCAAGAATGAAAATGTAACAAATCATAACTTTGGGTGACTGAGCTGGTTTTTAATTACCTGATCTCATTATTCATTATCTATCGTTTTTCAGCACTTCCAGGTATTGAAAAGAAAATTACCTGTTTGCATATGTTTCTCTGTTCTTATTTTATTTTATTATTTTTTTCTTAAACCCTATTGTCCTTTATTTCTGTTTGCACTGTGTCCTGTTAACTGTAGTCGCCTCTGTGTTGCACCCAAGCACAATCAATTCCAGTATGTCCACATACTGGCAATAAAAAGTTCTGACTTCTCTGAGTTCTGAGTTCAGTTTTTAGTAAATTTGTCTAATTTACAGATATATCCATTTTCTATGATCCGTTATCAGACAGGTTGATGCTAAACCCAGGGTCACGTCAGTAATCAAACTTTAACATGAAATGTGTTTGCAGAATAGGCCCTCTTCAGTTTCTGTGAAAAACTGAAGTGACTATTTGTGGTGTGGGTGCTGATACACACCAGTACTGGTGGGTGTGTGTAGATCGTACATGTCTTTCCTGTGTAAAAGACATTCAGACACTGGTGATTGACAGTAACCCGTGCAGTGCCAGTTGAGTTTGTGTGCATCAAGAAGTAGGCAATGTCTCATGCAGTGTGTATCCTGGCTACAGATTAGGCTTGCCGAAAAGGATTGTGTATCATTGTTATTCTCTGATTTGAAATGGGAACAACTATGTATTATATTGTAGTTTTTAGGTGAATTGTTATATTGTATATTGTATTTTTAATAAATATTACATGAATGGTTTAAGTGAAGGTTCATCAAAGTACTCAGCTGGTAATCTTTTTAACAGGCTAATTTGCAGCATCCATGTTTAAAATAGCAAATGCTGGTAACTGGAAAGCAGAAGGGACAGATTAAAATACAGGAGCAGGCAGGTAGGACTGAATATGCGTGATGAAGCTCTTTTTTTCACAGTCAGTACTGTATGCGGGGGAAGAAAACAGGGCTGTATGTCAATTTCCCAGCGACGTAAACGCGATCACACTGGTGTGAACTGATGTATCCTGACTGATGTGATGTTCCAGCTAATTAGAGTCCATTTAGAGTGAAGGATGATGTTTTCTTAATGGCTGTCTTCTTTTTGCCTTAGTGATTGCCAGATGATATCCTGCATTGCTCCATCTCACATGCTGGTGAAAAAGACTTCTGGTAAATACTCTGGTGGTTTTATTTGTTTACCTACAGCATGTGCTTTCTCAAGGATGCAAAGCGCAATCTTGTCATTCTATTGACCCCTCAAGCTGTTTGAATTGGAGGGGGGGGGGGGGGTGGAGGGGGGAACCTATCGTGGTGACAGAGAGAACAGCCTGAGGCGATGACATATCCACGACCCGCATCTGGTGCAATTACGTGATTATCTGCAGCAAGCCAGTGTTCTTCAGTTTAACAGGGGCCATTGTAGTTCTGGTTGGGTTCTTTGGCATTATGGCAACAGATACTTAGTAATTTGCAATGTTACATTAACATGTGTGAAACGAGGAATGCAATATGAAAGGCCATGCATCAGATATTCCCGATGCCTATTTATGTTCTTGTATACCTGACGAGAAATATGACATTGTGATATTAATCTTGGTCAGGCTTGTGTGTGTGTGGGAGGGGGGTGAATTTTATAGAATCACAAGTAAGCTTGTAAAGCTATCAGAGATATTTATTTGTCTTTGGTTTCCAGAAGATACTCGGGCTTATGACAAGGTAATGATGCCCATTGTCAATATTACAAATGAAAAAATCAATATTCGCCCATTTTTACATTTAAAAAAATCTTTGCGGGTTTGACAAGCTGGTGTCAGATTTGTTGATGTCAGAACGACTTCCGAGTGATGGAGTTTTGCTTTGCCACAGCCTTGACTTATCAAATTCCCATATCCAAGAAATCTTCTGTTTAAGGTTATCTGATTCTGCAGGTTATTGTGTTCAGTGTCCATTTCGTGGGACACCAATGTGGAATAGTTGAGTAGGGCTATGATGACTGACTAGTTTGTTCCTCAGACGTCGGTCAGACCTGTGAATCTGGACTTGATGAAAATAAAATAGTCCCTGACACAGTGGCAGGGGATGAAAAACACTCGAAGGCAGCGATCAGCGATGGAGAAGCTGAAGACAGCGTCGGCGTAATTAATTTAAAAAAACAGCTAGGTGTTGAAAGGCAAAAATGTCATCAGTCTAGTACAATTTGGGTGCCATTTCAACGATAGCTGGCGAGGGTGGAAAATCTTCATACGTCTGAACTTTCAGCCGTGTCTCTGGTTTAATTTTAGACCTTCTTTTGTTTCTTTAATGTTTAAATATAGCCAGAACCAGGATGCTTGATTAAATCTTAATGTCCTCAGCTTCAGCTTTCTACAATGACCTAAAACATCATAAATATAAATATATATATATTTTTTTGCTATGGCAGCTACTTTCCCCTCGGGTCTGTTATTCGCCACTGCAAAGTTCAGCGTATTTTAAAAACACACTTCGACTGAGCGGGTGCCAGTGTTTGAGTCGCAGGCTTGACTCGGGGTTGCAGGGGGTGAAGTGCTGCAAATGGGCAGGTTTTTACAGCACTGGCACTGAAAGGGCTCGGAACAGCGGGTCACCATTCCCAGGCGTCCCACACCCAGAGCATGCAGAGTCGTGCTTGAGGCTCAGAACCTGTTACAAATCAGAAAAATGACGTGAGAGGCAGGAGGGCGGTCTCTTTTAAGCCTTTGCAGGAGTGGATAAACTCCCATGAACTCTCAGCCGTTAATATAAGAAAGCCCAGCTTGTCAGGATGATAAATGTCTCCACTCCATGACACAAGGTGAGAGAATTGTGCCCTGATTATTGAAAAAACCGTAGACTGGAGTCCTTTGTAATTCCTAGCATGTTGTCTCCTAAAACTTCCGCCGAGCTTGATGGAGAGTTATTTGCTTTCCTCTGGCTCCCCTGCGGTTTCTCGTCTGAACTGGTGTAGGTGGTTCTCTCTCGCCAACAAAGTGTTGCTGGACGAACATCAAGTTTTAAGGCTGAAATTACGGGAGTTGATGACGTTCTTACCGGTCCGCGCTTGTGGTCGATCGGGTTGAGTGTTTGATGACACTGATCTGCAGTCTGAACACTAAGCTGAGTGTCTGAGAAAGGTCAGGGACTCGCTTGATGTTTTCTTGTCTTCCATAACATCTGGTCATCATTGCATCCTTCGTGTGGCCCATCATCCATGGCTTGTTTTGCTGTTTCTGGGCTGCTGGGAGCCACAGTAATGACACAGTGCTAGGCCTTGTTGACCTCAAGCCTTATAATAGTGATTGATCATAAGCCCCATGCTGACAATTGCCTTATTTAAGAAACATCAGCTGGTGTAGATTATACTAATTTAGGATAAACAAGGTCAGCTGGGTGGATTATGGAGACTAGTAAGGGAATGTGCGGCATTTTTAGCTGGTGATGGTTGGGTGGGTGAGAGCTCCTGTTTTCACTTAGCTGTGACTCTTTATATTATTTATTTGGGGTGCTTTTATTTTGCATGGATCTGGGTTCAACATTTTAATGGGTCTCTGTGACATTTTTTTGCTACGTAATAAAGACCCCTTGTTTGCCTGAGCCTCAATATCCTGCAGATTCCGTTGCTCATTTCTCCACGATGGAGATGGAGGTTCATCTCACATCCGGAAATTTAAGCCATCTCCTCCTCGGGTTGGTCATGTTTGCACGACGGGACGCTCTCACATGATCTCCCGGGATGATTCTGGGGATCTATTGCAACCCAAGAGGCATTTAAAGTCCCTCGTAGTCTGACCATACTGAGCATGTCACCATAAGGCGTTTTGACATACATCAGATAATCATTAATAATGTATAGCCTTGATTGCGCTTAGAAATACCCAGTGGGGTGGGGTTGTACCTCCCTGCTGGTCTCCTGTGTTTTGTTGCGGGGGGAGTCAAAGCCAAACAGCATTACCCTGTCCGCCACTCAAAATCACTAATTTCTGCTTTGTGTCGAAAAAATGTTAATTTAACTGCTGACTTCAAAGTTTTAATAGTGCACTCGATTTTTATGTGCAGTTAATATACTATATTTTATTTTCTTCTAGCAAAGAAGTGAAACCTAAGGGTTTGGAGGAATATTAAAATAAATTTATGTTGCTGTGCGATAGCCAGCTTAGCTTGAGGACAGAAACATATGGCACTGGGAATTTCGGGACAAAGGAGCCGGGTTTTGTGAGAGGTTTTCCAGCAAAGGGAGGATTCCTTTGATTTTGGGAGAACTGAACATGGAAATCACATATTTTTACACGCTCCTACAATAATTATGCTACTGTGAGAACTCACCAGGCCTGTGCCTTTGGGGTCAATTTGACCCCAGGGTAGGTGTGAGAGTTAATTGAAATCACGATGACTGCGCATCTGCGATGGTTTGCTGCCACATCCTCTTGTGGGAGGAAAAATTGGTTAAAGGGGTATTTTGTAATCAGCTTTTAACATTTATCTTTGTGCAACTCATGCAAGGTACCTGACTGTCAGGCAGCTAACACTCAAGAATATAAGCTTAGGAGGACTAAGGGTTAATCTTGGTGTAGTAATATCTGCTTGAACTTTGTGCTCATAAGACTGAGCAGAAATTAAAGTTTGAAGCGCTTGTCGGACAGAACAGGAAAACCGCAGAAAGCTACAGTAGAGTGGGGGCTGCTTGCAGGTGGTTAGATGCATAAGTTCCAGGCTGTATAAAAGGCATATTCCCCCCCCCAACTGGTTTCAGTGGACGCAAGCTGTCTGTGTACCACCATAAAAAGGATGTTAGCTTAAAGTTCGGTTAGCATTTCCGTGGTAACTTTCGCTGGAACGGTGGTTGAGCTCAGTATTAAAGCTTCGTCACAACCCAGAATACCGTGTGGGATTGAAATTTCTACGACACTTGCCACACATCTGATGCTTCTGGGGTAGGTTCTGGAATGACCCCACATAGGACAAGTGGGTCAGTGACAGATGGGTCTGTCCTACACAGAGTAACCAGGGTCTGGGTCCAACATGTACTTGTTGGTGCCCAAGAATGGAGTCCTAACATAAGAGCAACTTGGGAACTCCAACTGACCTTAGTATGTTTTTATCTTGGCTGGGGCAAGCCCTCGACAACATGCAAACATGCAAACTCCACATACATACAGCCATTGTAGACACTCGAACCCTGGTTGCACAAGTATGAGACAACAGCGCTAACCACCGTGCCACCATGCCGGGCCGCCGTGGATAAAAAATAAATGAATAATCACTGAAGGCACATTCCTGATGAACTGGGTAAATATGTGACTTACTTCAAGAGGTGAAAATTTCAAGTTCGGAAAATGAAAATCCAGACTGTGATTTTGTTTCAACCAACAGTTGAGTATAAAGAGTCACAGAGTACTCAACTGGTTGTTTGAAATAAAATCACAGTCCGGATTTTCATTTTCTGGACCTGAAATTTCCAGCTCTGCTTACTTCCTTCTTCTGCCCATCAGAGACGTCGTACCATTCAGTCCTGGAAGGACTTTGGTGCGTTTAACACTGATCTCTCTCCCTGTGAACAGGTACGGTAAATGGCAGCGCGCTGTGATACCAGGCATGGTAGACCATCCCGTCAGCATCTCAGCAGCATTAGCGTGGTGTTCCCCATCTGCCTCTGAGGCAAGCGCTTGTTTAAACAACTGTTAACATGAGGAATCCGAGAGTTGATTAATGCGGTCCTCCTTGTCGCATTTTACAGAACCCCCCACTGGAAAAGCTGGCGTTGTTTACCAGCTCGCGGGCTTAATAGCTGCCTTCCCTTCAGTGGGAAGACAGTTTGTCCCCACGGGAGAGTAATGTGAAAGACTTATCAGGAAAACAGACAGGCCCCGTCCGATTAACAAATGTATAGCTATTTGCTTCCTGGGAAGCCTGGTTCAAATATACCCATCTCTGTTCCTCTGTCAGTCTCTTTATACCTGTTTAGCTTGATTTTAGTCTCTTTGTCTGTTTATCGCTGTGCATTTTGCTCCTGTTTGTTCCCATTCCCACTGACCTCCAGGCTAGCTGGAATACTACCCGACAGCAGTCGATCTCCAGCTATGTGCAAGTGTGAATTAATGGTAAGTTTTCCTGGAGAAACCCATAAATATTTGACACCTGAAGCCACAGGAAATGTCCAGTGAGATGCAACGGGCGTGCATCAGCTAGGTATTCCACGGACATCAGCGTGTCATCGCTCGTTATCCGTATCTGGAGATGGAGATGCTCTTCACAGCGAGTGCAAATCTGGAATACACTCGTCTCCTTCCCTGTTAACAATATCTGCGAGTCCCTTGAAATGCAGACATTGTTCTGCATCTGTGTCGAGCGCCTAGCTGGCCTCAGAAGTAGTTAAAGCGTGCAAGACATATTTTTGTACACTTTTCAAAAGTGAACTTTTAAAAAAAAAATCCCACTGAAATTAACCACTTTTTGGTTTCAACTCCCCATGATGAGACGTTCACAGAAATGCAGAGGATCTCCATATCACCTTTCCATCTAGTACAGAAATACAGACATAGACATACATAAAAGGCCTTAAAAATGTTTGCGCGTAAGTCGATGTCATCGAGATTTTTTTTACTTTATGTATCTATCACAAAAAAAAACATGTGGCCATTGGTTAGGGTGCTGAGCCCAGATTGAAAGCAGCTATAGAATCCATTATGACTGAGTAAACTTTGTATTTTTATGTGGTTCGGATTTACTATGCCTGGTCAGACTCTGCAAGGCTGCGTGGTTGACTCTGCCGCCAGGGTGCATAAAGATACATTACTTGCTTTATAAACTTTATAATAGCAGTGTGAAAAGGTTCAAAGACCATTGGTATAATGTTTCATAAGTAATTTCTTTCCAAATTAAGTAATGCTCTTCTATGTACATAACCAGTCAGAATCCTAAATTTAAGGGGTCTAGCTTTATACCAGAAGCCAGAAACCCTGTTCCACAGAGGACTAAATGTCATGCTGAGTTGCGTGGCACCACAATCCTAATTTGAAGCAGTCCGTTCCTATTTGGAAGTCATTCATTTTGTGGTATTCCTGGTGTCCTTGTTTTCTAGCTCTGATACATTCACCGAAAATCCCAGTTTGCACTGTGTTACTCTACCAGTCCCAAAGGGAAATAGTGGCTGTTTTATGTCAGTAAATAATAAACGTGCAAAAATTGCAGCTGGTAACATGTTTTCAAACCTTTCAAACCATCTCCCGTGTGAGATTCCCCGGGCTGGAACATCTCAGAAGCGGCCGTAGGGAATTACGATTTCAGTAGCAGGTTTATGAGGGATGCTGAAACTATGTAAGACAATAATGCAAACTTAATATATGCTGACTTTTATTGCAAAGCCAAAAAAAGTCCTATCATGAACAACTTGTGAAAACTGGAAAAAACAAAAACACAATCAGAATAATACATAATATTCCTGCAGTTATGGTGGAAACCGTCCATTATTGCAATTTAAATTCATGTATTTCCTATGAAAAAATACCATCTCATTTCATCTCGAGTTCATAAGCAGGTTGCCACAGTTTTTCTGTGCCTGGCCTTGGATGTTTATTTCAAACTTAATTAGCTTTGTGTCACATTTTCAGCACAGTTTGTGAAAAATCACTTCTTTCAGGAGTCCTGTCTTCTGCTTTTGAGTGCTGAGTCTATTACAATTTTGAAGCCTGTTTCTGAATATCTTCCTTTGCTTTGCAGATTATCCTGTATACTGTTGTGTAAAACATGTCTCGACTATAAAATATGTCAGTACCGTTTTTCTCCTTTATTTCTTTAGCTGAAAGAATATTGCACTTATCTTAAAATTACTCGAAATGCACGTATCGCCTGCCTGCAGTGTTGCACTAAATAAGCAGCAGGAAGATAAAGGGATGGATGAATGTGTTCTGTGTCTGTGTGTTTTTTTTTTCCACGCGAACATTTTTGTCACCGTTTCCGTGAGGTTTCGGGCTGTGTTCACATTTTCGTTTCTGAAGCAGTGAGCTGAGAATAAACGACAATGGAATCACAGAGACCTCACCCTGGTCTTATGTTTCCCAGCAAAGCGAAACCAAACAAAGCCTTCTGAGCACAGCAGCAAATTCGATGCTATGTCAGGTAGCGGTCCGACATAAATGCTGTCATGTAATACACAAGCGGTTCTGGTGGGTAATAACAGAGTCAGGCCAGGGCATGTATTAAAAGACCGTGCCACCATGTATTTGGCAGATAACTCACCAACCACCCACCCCCCCAGGGCCCTTTTGGGATATTATTCATGGAAAAGGACTTCATACGAACGCAATGTTTTTTCACAGTCCAATTAAAGAAATTTGTAATACAAAGGGTGAGGGAGTGAAGCAGATAAGCAGCGTCAGTGTAGGTAAGAACGACCGGTGCGGGAATCAGACAAAGGCTTCAGAGAAACTCTGGCTAAGAAGGACAGAGGTTTATTTAAAATTCAGGGCAGATCAGTACAAGGTGAAATCCAATTTATTTCACATTCAGTTCTCCTTAATAAACATCCATCTTCTAACTGCCCATCCTGGCCAGGGTTAGGCTGCATAGGGCGGAAGGCTGGGCTTCACGCTGGACAGACAGAAAGACACACAGTCTATGGGCAGATTAGTGAAGCCAGTTAGCGTAACTGCAGCCTTTGGAAAACAATCTGACTCATGGAGAACATGCATATACACTAAGGAGCGTTACTTCTTAGCCAATTAGTTACAGCAGTGTTTCCCAGCCCGGACCTTGGGGACCCCCAGACAGTCCACGTTTTTGCTCCCCCCAGCTCCCATCTCATCAGATCCTGGGAGGGAGCAAAAACGTGGAC
>JAODJU010000041.1:12824106-12842544 GCA_026776725.1 Gnathonemus echidnorhynchus
GCTCCCCCCAGCTCCCATCTCATCAGATCCTGGGAGGGAGCAAAAACGTGGACTGTCTGGGGGTCCCCCAGGACCAGGCTGGGAAACACTGAGTTAAACTACCAACATATATACTGAGGAACTTAGCTTTGCTCGGTTTTTAATTGACATTTTCTAATTAATTACCTTTTTTAAACATTAATGCTGGGTAGCACTGTTAAATTACGGCTTATAATGATAGACCGCTGGTTTCTTCTTCCCGTTCATGGTGTATTCAGAAACGTGTAGGGCAGACTGCGGATTTCCCCAGCGAAGAGCAGCTTAAAACCCACATCACAGCCGCATCGCATAGATAAGCACCACCCCAGCAGGGATTAGGGGAAGTTTTATCTGTAGAAAATCATCAACCCAGTACATCTTGTGAGCAGTCATCCCACCTGAGGCACACTGATGTCATGGAGGAGGATGAGGGACAACTACGGGGGCACAGGCTTGGTTTGGGTGATATTATGATAACCCCCGACCCCCCCAGGAAATTTTATTGGAAAATTCCGGGAAGGCATTGCTTTTTAAAATACCGTAAACTGTAGTATCTGGCTTGTGTGATTTGGGGGGGGGTGCTGGTGGTGAAATTAAATTTGTCGACCCAGTGGGACAGAGTAAGGGTACTAAAACTTGCTAGCTAATTTTACCGGCACTAAACAGCGGAATGGCAGGACATTGTGCATCATTAGCAACTGTCAGTTTAAATGGTATTCATCTTTGTCCCCTTACGTTATCCCAGACTACCTTAAATCCGAGAAGTTATCCGACTAAGCGCAAAATCCTGGTTCGTGATACAGGCCCCTGCTGTCAATTTGCGGGAGACTCCCAGATCTTCCACAACAGCTGAGATGACTCTGTGAGTGGATGGGGAACGTCTATGTGATGCTTTTAGCTACATCACTGTGAACAGGGTGTCCCTCCCCAGTATGTTGTCCTGGAGTAGGACACCACATATTGGGGTTGAGATCCTCGCTTTCCTAACACAAAGCTTAGTTAGTTCTTGAATTCGGTGAGAAAAACACTTGTCAGAAATCACAAAGAAACCATTTTTCGTAATCGTCTGTTAAGTACAGACATGGGCCATTATGGAGCATGTTTAAACTGCCTGACTTTGAGAGGACACTGGAGTGCCAGGAGAAAACCCAGACAAACATGGTCAGGACGTGTAAACTCAGCACATGCAGATCTGTGACCAGGACCCCATGACCCTGGAAGAGGAATTCCACCGTGCTGCCAAGTGAGACACCAAGCCGTCCACCCAAATGTAACTGACAGTCAAAAATACAGAATGACAACGCCAAAGAAATGAAAATCCCACATTTTACTGAACAGGAGTCGCTCCGCATTAATGACCTACATCATGATCCCTAACTGCCCCCCCCAATCTCCTTCTTGAACCTCAGGTATCACACACAGCATAACCAATGAGGCACTGCAGATAATGGAAATGCTCTCTGGCCCTGATGGTTCTCAAACATAGAGACTACGCACATCGTATTCCAAACTGAACATCTCAGTCCGCATTGGCGACTGCTTATTCATCTGTTAAACCAGCTTCCTATTTTTATTTCCATGCGACTTCTCCAAACCCAGAGCCAAAATGGCAGCACTGATCCTTCATGGCTGATTTTCAGAGAAATCTGACCACAGACAGCTGACAGCATTAATATTTGCAAATTTCGGGCTCTCTTTAATAAATCAGCCAAACAAGTTACATCAGAAATGCAGCCTTTTGCACGCAGTCTCGGGGTCTTGCCCGCGGAGGTCATTTCTCCTCACCCATTGTTCCTATTTAAATCCAGGAAACAGAGAGGAAGTGCCTGCAGTGGCTGCAGTCCCTCCAGGTGCTATCCCCGGGGCTCTTGAGCCAGCGGACTTGACTTCATTTCCTCCCTCGGCCAAGCAGCTCGGATTTGGGGAACGAGAAAAGACAGGAGGTGACAGGAAATAATTGAAAACGGCTGGAGTCAGGTGAAGGAAAACGGGCGGATGTCATGGACAGGAAACCAGGAACAGAGGCATTGCAGAACATGGCCAGGTGTGGTTTTTCCGGAGCTGTATTTATTTAGTGGGCTTGATTTGCTACATCTGAGGCAACATGTTACATCAACCAAAGGTTTGGCTTCTTAATAAGAGTCAGGTGGCGCAGCATTTAAATCTCTCCACAGTCTCACTTCCTCAGAGCATGGTGCAAATTGCCATCCATTCGCGCACTTTCTCCCATGACTGGCCTCTTTCATCTGCCAAGATGGAAGCAGGTGCCGACCGCCAGACCTCTCCTCGCCGAGCTCTCATAGCTGTGTGGATATTCAGAGGATTCTGCTATTCACCTTCTCAACAACGTTCTCAACAGCATTCCCAACAGCATTCCCAATGACATTCCCAGCAGCATTCCCAGCAGCATTCCCAATGCCATTCCCAACATCATTCCCAATGCCATTCCCAACAGCATTCTCAGCAAGCCTTCCCTGCAGCATTCCCAACAGCATTTTCAACAGCATTCTTAACAACACTCCCAAAAGAATTCCCAACAACATTCCCAACAGTATTCTCAGCAGCATTCCCAATGCCATTCCCACCAGCATTCCCAATGCCATTCCCATAAACATTCCCAAGGCATTCTCAAAAGACTTTCCAGTGCTATTCCCTGCAGCTCTCTTAGCTGTGCAGATATTCAACAGATTCTACTTGTCACCTTGTCCCCGTACCTCTTAGCAGGGATGGTCCCCACACACACAATGGGGTCTGACCTTTCTGCTCCATCTGACGGTCACACGGTGTTTTTTCCCAGCACTGGCTGAGTGCTGGTCCACCCCTTTCGCTGCTAGATGATCTTTTTTCCCTGCCCAGACAGCTCAATAAGTGTCCTGGGCTGCCCTTTCTTCTCTTGTTTTCTAGCATGTTTGGCACTGGGACTGAGGAGCAGCACATTTCTGTCAGTGAAGTAAAATGGGGGCAGCAGGTAGTGTGGACATGAAGCATCTGTAGCATGTAGGGCAGAATCTGCTTCTTCGGGCCCTTAAACGAGGTATACTCTAACACAACGTTTTCCAGTCTGGTCTTCGGGGACCTATGGTCGGTCTATGTTTTTGCTCCCTGCCAGACAGTCTACAATTTGGAACTGGGAGGTAGCGAAAACGCAGACTGCTGTAGGTCCCTGAGGACCAGACTGGAAAACACTGCTCTAACAAAATGTGTATGAATGGCTGCATTTTTTCAATGTGGATTTGAACAAATGCAACAGCCAAGCAAGTAAATGTAATTTTTGGCCTTTATAAGCAATCTTCAGATTATTTGTGATCCTTGGGGATTAGACATGGTTGCAAAGCCAGAGATTGAGCTAAATCGTCTTCCCTTTTTACCACTGTAGAAAAAAGACTCCCACATACCACTGAGGATAAAGCTGTTCTCCTGAATTTCAGGACTTTTCAAAGGAGGCCATTGTGGACCAGGACCAGCAGAAAAGGTTCCATTCATTGCCTTGGGCCCGGCTCTGTTCCTCTGATAGTGGACCACTCTCTGCTGTGTAACAAAACACTTTACTCAATGGGGGGAGGGTGACCAAGCATCTTGCAGATGGTAGTGTGCAGATCTGCCAGTCTGGGGAGAGAGAGAGAGAGAGAGAGAGAGAGAGTCTGGGAGAGAGAAAGTAGGACATGAGTTCACAGTCAGGATTTCACTCTGCGTGTTACCCCTCATGTTGGGGGGTGAAGGGGCACAATGGCATCGTGGTATTGGGCTCCTCTGGGCTGTGCCAGTCAAACCAGTCTTAATGCCATTCTCAATGCAATTAACATTCCTAACAGAATTATCAATAGAATTCCCAGTGCCATTCCAAATGGCTTTTCCAAGAAACCTCTAAACAACATTCCCAACAGAATTCTCAACAACATTCCTGACAGAATTATCAGTAGAATTCCTGGTCCCATTCCCAATGGCATTTCCAACAATATTCCCAACTGAATTCTTAATAGAATAGTGCTATTCCCAGTGGCAATTCCAACAAAATTCTCCACAGCATTCTCAGCAGTATTCCCAACAAAATTCCCAACACCATTTCCAAGAGAATTCTCAATAACATTCCAGCAGCATTCTTAATAGTATTTCCAGTGCCATTTCCAACAGCAATCTCAACAGCATTTTTAAAGCATAATGGCTCTCTGTGGAAACCGTCCATGAAGACCTGGGGGCATTTTTCATCACAAACCTTCAATGCTGTCCTCATCGAGAGCAGGCCCTTAGGCTCCAACGGTGTGGAATTCAGCCTCGATGGGAAAGAAGTTCCTTAAAACACAACGGGCCTGCACTCCTCGCTGCCTTTTCATTGGCTGAATGGGCATTACTCACACCTCATTGGCCTCAGTCTTAAGGAAGTAATCCTCACCATCATTCTGGCCACGGCCTGTACTGGTGGCTGGCATCAGTCTGAATATGGGAAACAAAACAAGCCATTTCTCAAATGAAGGCTGCAGTTCCTCATCATCCTAGGACTCCTCTGTCTCTCTTGGAGGTTTTAAGTCCGACTGTCCACATATGGACCGACTGTCCTACTTCTGATACAAAGGTAGCTGTGGTGCCATAACTCAGTTGCCTAGTAACAGCGTCAATTGTAGACAGACGTCGGAGAGTAATATACTCCGGGGGTATGAAGTGTCACCTGTGATGAAACAAAGAAGCACAGGCGTGTAAATCCACATGGCCAAGGAAGATGTAGACCTAAAAGGAGAACCTGGTGAAGGGAGGGTCTTGCTGGTGGTTGTCAGCCGATGAAGCTGTTCGTTTTCTTAGCTGTCATGACGGGCGCGCTGAACACCCGTCCGAAGGCTGTCTCCATCCAGCATCTAGAGGAAACCGCAAAATGAGCAGATGTTCACACGCTGCTGCTGATGCAGGCTGTGTGCGTTAAATGGGAGCGTGTAATGGACAGTTCCATCCCAGGCAGACTCCATCAGAGCCAGATGATTACCTTACCACCTCAATTGACACATCTGATTAGCTTTAGTTACGATTTTATACTCATGCAGATCATAGACTGCCTTTTCTTGATGCTTAACTGTATATTTAAAATGAAAAGCAGGGATTCTGACAATAACCTTCCTGATCTGGAACACCAAGACAAGGGAGGAAATGTCTATACAGACTGCATATGCTTAAAGAGTCTTGCATGTCTGATCCTGGCATATACATAGGATTCTTCAGTAAAGCAGAAGATGACATAGGTCAATTATATAGGTTTGTACCCTAAAGGGGAGATGTTCCACGAAGCAGGATTTCTCAGTTAGCAGGGTTAACTAAAGCTAGAAGTCACGGTCGTCCAATGAGAGTTTAGGTAAGGAGCATTCCTATTGGACAACCATGATCATCCAATAAGAGTTTAGGTAAGGGGCATTCCTATTCATGATCGTCAAGGATTCTCAATTATTTTCTCCGAGGTCCAAATTTAATCAGTCACACAAAGCCAGGGTTTTTTTTGGGGGGGCATCTTGGTAGATTTTGCTGACTGGGGGCGTCCCCCTGGATAAATTGATAAGTCGCGTGGTCTGGTTCGCATCGTGTTTCCATCTGAATGCAGAGTAATGCATTTTTACGCAGACATGCAGATAATGCTCAGGTGCTGAATATACGAGCAGCCTCTGGTTGCGTGTGAAACCTTCCACCGCACAGGTTGTTTCCGCCGACCTCTTCGTCCACCGCACTTGGCCGACATCCCGTCAGTATCAGCACAAATAAAAGCTGTGTACTATAAAAGACATCCAGCCACAAATACCAGCAATAACTTACGACCAATGTGCCAGATATGAAAGACGCCAGCTGGTCCTGGCTCGGACCCAAAGCCCGTGAAGATCAGCATTAGTCGGTAACAGAGGTCGGCCTTCGGCGTCTCCGCAGAAACGCGAGCAGATTTATTGCCTGCTCTTGATCCTCCTTGCTTTCTTTTTCATAAGGCTGACAGGGCAGCACACAGGAGCGCATTCACAGCACGTGTTAAGTGTCCCGTAAGTGGGAAGCAGTTCGTTTTTCCTGTTCGGTCAGTCAGAAAGGACCCCCTTCATCGTGCTACTCGAGGAGCCGCGCTCACCAGTGACCACGGAAAGAATCCATACACCTTCAGGTGAACCTTAAGGAAAAGGACTTTTTTTCCTTGCTCTCTTCTTCGTTTATTTTTTTGGAAATCGTGAGCTGGGCTCGGTGAGAGCTGTTCCAGCGGGCCGGTGCTTGTCCGTTGAGGCGGACCTTAACGGCAGACCGCGAGCGTCGCTTCCATGAATGGCCTCAGTGACTCCGCACCGCCAGGGCCTCCATGTTCTGTGGTTTTCCAAAAAATTGCCAGCCCCGTGATGAAGGGCGTTTTCAAATCAGCCCTCCCCGGCTTCTGAGGCCGGGCACCGGCACGGAAAATGTGAGGAGGCGCTGCTGAAAACGCCACTCTGTTTGGCCGCGCCGGGTCCAGCGGTCATTAAGGACTGACTGTCCTCCCCCCTCCATGCTGTGAGTACCCCTTCAAAGGTCCTCTCCCTGGGCTCCCATAATGGCATCACTACAGGGAGGGGCTGCCCCAGGCACCCTCCCCCCCCCACCCAAAATGAAACATGCTTCACTGCCCTGGCCAGTCCCGATGCGGCGATGGGCATAAGCACGTGGCATTGCCAGTCTCGCCAAACAGATTGCGCCATAGATCCCCAGCCAGAGACTCGCTTCATCTCGATCAGACATCGAAAGAGGCCTATTATAGCTGTTCTAATGAATATGTAACCAAATCAGATGGATATAGGTTACGACCTTAATATGTACCTAATGCAAATTTCACAAATAGGTCAGTTAATTTAGGCCGGGGGGAGGGGGGAGGTTGCGCAGTGGGCAGCACTGCTTAGTTAAATCCCCCCCCCCGGCTCTGTGAGTGTGTGTTTGTGTGTTGAGTTTGTTGTTTGTTGTGCTGACAGGTTTCTTAGAGGTACTCAATCCAAAAACACGCACTGAGGGGAACTGATGTACCCTAATTTTCCATTGTGTGTGTCGTGTACCACGGACTGGTATCCCATTCAGGCTCTTCCTCGCCTTCCGCGCTAAGCTTTCCATGACAGTCTCCAGGTTCGCCGCAATCCTGCGCTGGATACGCGGTTATGGAAGACAGGCGGGTAAAATTTTGGGCCAGGATTCATTCTGAAGCTGTGGACGCCTGCGGGCATTTTTGTCACCCGTTCACCGAAGGCGACGACTCGGAGTCGTGTGACGAACTCGGGCAAACGTTTGCGAGGAGACAAACAGACTTTAAGTGGCAAGAAGAAGAAGAATCCCTGGGGGAGGATAATGGCAAGATCATGGCTGATTTCAGACTGATTCCTTCTTTGCGGATGCATATTCATGAGCCTGCATGTCTAATTACAGACAATCCTGCACTTCAGTGTCCCTCATTTACAAACAGCGCGTGTGGGAGGTGCACCACAAACCAGAAAAACATTATTAGCCCCCGTCGCCATACCCTGGCAGTAGGTTGACCGATTGAAGTACTCATTACCGTCAAAAATCGGAGAAAAAAACTAGATAATGAATCTGTGGAAAAACACTGGCCAAAGAATACTCCCGGCTTATATAAATAACATTCCATCAGAGCATAATATGACTTGTTTCGCTGGTTAATTTGTGATTTATAAATGAGGCCAGGCACCGCAGTGGCTCGGAGGGAAGCGTCGGAGCCTGATTCATGCAGGGGTTGGTGGTTTGTTTCCTGTCCCCATGGCTGCCCGAGTTCCTCTCCACATCTGTGCACGTCTCCTCCTCGTATTCCAGTTTCCTCCGACCGATTAAGTGAACTTCCGTCTCTGCACTGGGCAGATCGCACGCCCCGGTAGCCCGTCCAGGGTGTCCTGTGCTGGGCCCCAGACTCCCTGAAACCCTGTGACAGAATCGGTGCACGTTAGCCTGACACCGCGACGGTAGCGGCGGACGGGCCTTCAGCGTTTCTTTGCGTTTCGATCCGCGGGCCCCTTCTGAGGAAAAAAAAAAAGCGAAGTTACAAAAACACGTCTCCGTTTCCTGCCTTGGATCTACGCCGGTGGCCCGGGAGATGTTTTGCTGACCTGACTGTTCCACAGGAAGGACAGACAATCCTGCCGAACCCTCCTCGAAGACAGATCTCTGCTTCTCGTTTTTTGCAGCGCTGCCGTCCAAGCCCGCTTGGCTAGCTAACACAGGTGCTCATTAAATTCTTACATACGTCGAAAGAGCTGAACCCCTACGTGGTAACAGCGGCACCAGGCATATGGTGCTAAGCCTTCTGGGTCATCATCGCTTCCTGTTATTATTCTACTGACAGAAGCGAAGTGCAAGTCACTCATTACGACTCTCTCGCTCTCTCTGTCTTTCTCTTGCCTCTTATGAGAATTAATGTAGCTTTGATTGTGACGTCGGCCCTCTTCATATAATGTGGCTCTTGAAGCTGCAAAACAGGGTCGCTGTAGTGATTTATCACTCAGGTGTTTTTATGTTTACTTCCAGACCGCAAGATGCATTAAGACGAGCTCCATTTGCTGCCATTAGAGCACGCGGCGTGCTAGGCAGGTTCATACCGGCCGATGGCATTATCTTTGAACGTCGATGACCTTGTTTACGACGAAATAAGCGTGCGGAGATTATGAGAAATAATGAGTACGTGTGGATTCAAGTCTTTGTCTTGAAGAGCACAGTATGTGACCAGCAGCTTTAAATACATTTAGATCTTGCCAAAACTGTTGTCTTTCAACTTTAATTATTGGCTGTACTGCACTTCTGTCCACCCACAGTCTTCATGTGTTACATAATTTTTAACGTGGGGCTGGTGGCATCTCAGCACAGAGGCCTGAGCAGTGGGGAGCAGGGGGGAACTACAAGTAGGGCATTACACTATGATGGCCATGGGTTCAAATCCCAAAAAAGCCTATAACCTTTTCCTCTGCTGTAAGTTGTTTTGGATAAATGTAAGAGAAAAATACAGAGAACGTCTTGCAGTCTTCAGACCGCATGCCATCGAAACGGTGGTTTTATTACCAAACACTCAACGCATGCAAGACTATCCCTGTTCACTAAAATATATTTGAAATCTTATTTTTTTTTAATGATGGGATTGTTAAAAAAAAAGTCATCCATCTGAGTTACGCAAAGAGGAGCGCAGGGGGACAATGGCAACGCGCCGAAATTCATTTTACGCCCAAAGTTGGCGTCGCCGTCCGGCTCACACTGGAACCTGCGTTTCAGACGTCCTCTGCGTGAGGAGAACGGCAGCGTGACATTTTCACCGAGGCCGGCGAGTGAGCCGGGCTGCTCAGGTCAGGAGTGTGAAAAGCGAGGGGGGGGGGTGGGGTCTCAGGCAGGCGGGAAGGAAGGACTTCAGAATTCTCTTTGAATCCCACATCTCTCCGGTAAAGTCTCATTTAAAATGTATAAAGAGGCCCATCGCACACCTGCCTCTCCGAGGCGGCCTGTTCCCCGTCTCGCGAGCATCGATCTGACGTTGCGGGAGGTTTCGTATCTCCGCTTGTATAAACAATGGAAGCCTGTAGTGTGAGTGTGACAGATATCAAGCGTCACTCGAGGTTCTGCCTATACAAGGAGCACAATAAATAAATTGATTGATTACATGGTCTGCCATGAAACTTGGCTAGCCTTCCGCCACCGGGGCGCCGTAATTCGTGCAGCGTATGCGTCTCTGTGTCTTGAGTCAGGCCAGGGTTTGCACACAGCGGCCACCGATGTTTGGATCTTCCGACCTAATCAAACATCAAGAACTCCTGCAGGGCGACCTTATGGAGTCTCGTTCGCGGGGATTATTTCCAGCACATTCTCCCTCCCCACGGCAGCAAGGCGCACCTAAATATAAGCTTGGCTGAGAGTCTGGGCTCGGGCTGCTTCCGTGAAACACTCGCCTCCCTGTGAAACAGCACCGTAGGAATTCCTCACGCTGTTATACGAACAGGCCGGCTAACGCTAGCACCGAGGGTTCAGTCACGGGGGGCGCTGAGGGACGAGAGTTGGAAATATAGACTTTTTGCAAAATTTAACAAGTCAGACCTTTTTGGATATACATGATGGCAAAGTCCTGGAGTATCCTGGAGTATCCTGGAGTATTGTCACCTCACCTCCCAACCGGCCAGGTAGAGGAACCATAGACGGGAGACCAATGAAGAGAAAGAATGAAAAAATAAATTGATGCTGTCTCTGTAGTTTCTGGTCCTTCTGATGAAGTGACTGCTGAAAGTCATTCACCCCGAGCCTCGATAAAGGCATGAGGCAAAGATACTAATTTCCTCACAAACTCTACCCTTCCCCGGATAGTTCCGGAACATTCCGTGCCACGTGCAGGCTTCTTTATCACTGGCGACTGCCTCCTTGTACCGATGTGAGGCCCAAATGCTGGGGCGGGATGTTTCGGGGAAATAATGACTGGCTGAGCTGAGGTCGGCCTGCACCGCCACTGGAATGTGACCCGCTGCTGACCGCGGCTGTTTGTGCAATGTGATGCTGACAGCGGGCCAGGCTGGTCATTAGGAGAATCCATCCGTAGATGGAGCCATCTCAACGGCTACTGACATCAGAGGCATATACTGGGGCGTGGCCACAGTGACACCGGCCCCATTTGAAAGCTGATTGGCCCCTGGAGTGTTCCCTCCCCTTCACTATTCGATTCAAAACATATCATCGGCTAGCAATGAATTATGTTCCCTCTTACACCGCCCACCCTAAAAAAAAATGTACTATAATTGGCCGTGATTGAAGCATAATGAAAAACACATGCAGGGGTGGGTCAGGATGGATCAGATGGTTTGGATGCTGTGTCTGTGAGCGGAAAGCTGTGGGATCAAATCCCATTGTAGGCAGGATGATTTCACTGACGTGCCGTTGAGCCTGACCTATCTGCTCTAGGGACTGGCTCACCCTGCTTTCTGAATTATACATCATTTTCGATAAAAGAGTCTGCTACCGTAAACTAGCATTAATGTAAACAATGAGAAGAGCAGCCTGTTAATCCATTTAGAGAACCTTGCAAAAAGAATGTGGGGTTATTCAGTGGAAGAATCCTTACTAATGAGGACCGAGAGCTTTTCTCCGCATTCCTTGAGTTCTATTTTCAAAAGGAGCACAAGATATGGCATCCAGGGAAAGGCACGATTCTTTTTTCCATGCCGGTAATCAGGTGGGGGGGCACAGATTGTAGGGGGTAACATCCGAACGGCGATAACAGGCCTGAAACTCCGTCAGTCTGTCATGAGAGCGGGACACACGCGCAGTGGATTTCACCGTCGTGCTGTTGGGTTTCCGCCGGTTTGCTTTTGATAACGGCGCCGCCCATGTGGCTGATTCCAGGAGCGGCTTCCTCAGATAACAGGGCCCATATGCTCTGCTTTCTCTGACTCCTCTTCCTTCATGACAGTCATATTCTGTTCCCGTCACTTCCACTGATGTCACCCGAACTTCATTTTCAACTCTTTTTCGATCATCTTTTACATAATGCGTTTTATGTACCTTGGTAATAAGACAGTGAGACACTTACGAATCTCTCTCTCTCAGATTTATTTGCTCACTTACTTGAACTTGGGATAATTTAGTTACAGCCAACACTACACTGTCACCTCTGGTGAGAATACATATCAGTAACGGCTATTGTCATATGACAGCATCGGGAAGCATAGGCATTGATGCCAGAAACATAGGTTTAATCTATAAATATTGCAGCAACCCCCACAGAAGAGGGACTGAATCTCCCACAATGAGGGCAATGATCTAAGCTACAGGAGCCAAGACACCTGCTCAAAACTGTTAAATCACCGAATCTGAAACATTGCGTGGAAATTGTTCTCAGGTGTGAGGGGTAAACTCAGATAATCAGCTGCTCTGAACCGCGGGTGATATTATGAATTTTTAGGTATGGGTTGGGGACGGGCAATTTTGAAGACGAATTCCAAGAATTATCCAACTAAGTAGAAGTAAGTTACAGTATAGGTCTCTGTGTGGGAGGGTGGCTGTGTTTGTTTCTGTGCGTGTGTCGCATAGTTTTTCATTTGAAAACGCAAAAGGAAAAGTGTTGCTTTTAACATCTAACATCAGGGCGGTGAAGTTTAGTGACAATTACCGTCACTCATGGAATTTTTCACTGCTGAGCTCTCCCACGATCCGTTCATTGCCGCGTTCGGAGGTAGCCGGAACGAGCGACGCCGTCACTAATTAGGGGAGTCGGACGAACGGTAGCGCAAATACCGCAGGTGGTGCAGACACTGTCCAAGAAGCAATGGAGGAAAAAATAAGTACAAAAACTTGACATAATAGGGAATCGTTGAAGAACTAGGTGACAGGTTTAAGAGTTAGACGTGGGGACACACATGTTGCGTGTCTCGAAATGGGATTGTGGCAGGAAGCGTCTTTGGCAGGAGGGAAGAGAGATCCGCCATCTGTAATCAACTGGATTCGTATGACGGGGGGCGGGGGGGTTGATAAAACTGCACCACATAACAGACAACGGTGATCACCATACACACAGACACACACACACACACACAAAATGAGGGACTGGCCCATCACGCGTGGATCCAGATGCCAGTAACCCCTTATCTCTGGAAACCCTCACAGGTGCGGCTGCCGACAGAGATGTCTCCCACAGCTCGGGTGCGTTGCTGCGCTCCGCTGTCTCCATGACAACCTAATTAGCTGTGAGGGAGAGGCAGATGTCAGACGGTGGGATGTTGGGCCCACAAAAAAACTTCCAGAAAGGGGGGTCTGAAGACAAGCGAGATGGAGAACGACTCGCTGCATTACAATCACCTAATTCAGCGAGTGTTGACCACTGAGATACGTAAAATAGTATTTAACAAAAAGTAAAAATAACAGACGTGACTTCTTCTTGACTGGTTGGACCCGGCCTGGCTTTTTGGAGGCGTCCACTGGGGCATGAATTCTGCCATTCATGCTGCATGTCAATGGTCTTAGTTTTCGTTGCGTTGTTATCGGAGTTCAGCCAGAGAACTAACAGTGTTCATTTCAATGGAGACGACTTCATCCCTCAGTAAGTCAGTGTTGAAGGCTGGAGGGATTATACTCTGGATGATGTACTGTGCAGGAATTCAGCCAAAAAAAAGGTGCGTGAGTGGGCTAATGGATGAGAGTAAGAGAGCAGCGGAGATGCGGTGAGAATTCTGTACGAGGTCAACGCAGAGGGAGTATCTCAAATAGCAGCTAATGGAAGACAAGAGATTGGGGGCAAAATGAAAGGCCAAAATGCAGCGGTGGGCAGAATTACCACCTGCGTCCTTCTGCTTGAGTCTTACCATGGTACTTTTAAAACATTTCTGGATTGATGTCTGTCAGATATTCTCCTTCTTTTCTGTTCAAGCTCCAAGACGGAAGGTTTAGTTAAGCCCAAAAATGCATACCACTCCGCACATTTCTCAAGGCGTTGTTTATCACAGGAGATGAGCAAAGGATTTGTGTGGTCACCATGGTTTCACGTCGAGCGGAGGACACGGAATGGGCCTCCACACCAATCAGAGCCACCCCCCCACCCCCCCAGCAGAGGCATGTTATTGAGGCTGTCAGCGTGTCTCTGCGCTAATTACAGCTTGCGAGCTGAAGAGTGTGCGGCAGAAGAAAGTTCCCATGTTCTGTTTGATGTTCGACTCTGTTTGTATTCATGCGACTGCCGGACTTGTCAGAGACGGAGACAACGGCAGTGAGACGTGGTATGAGTCACTGCACCCCGACAGTCTGTCATCACTCGTAATTTGCCTATTGTCTTATAACATTCAGCGTCATCTTGCTATGAATCGAAACCAGGGCTGTACTCCGCATTAAATGTCACCAATAAGAGAGCAAAATTTGCTCCGATATCTTCTGGGCAGGGTAATTGCAGTCCCTAAGTACTAAAATCAGGGGAAATTCAATGGATTTTTTTTTGAGGTTGGGGCATAAGCAGGGCCAGGATTCATAGAGAAGGGCCAACCTCATCATTAGCCAATGATATGTTTTGAATCGGTGAGTGACAGGGGAGGGACCACTCAGAAGGCCAATCAGCTTTCACCTGGGGCCATACCCTTATGGCCCCTACCCTATACATGCCCCTATCTTTAATTCCCTTTCTTCCTACCTTCATCCATAATTATTTGGAATGGGACCCTACGAGGACTTAACCCCACATAATGAATACTGTAGCTCCAAAGATGATGTTGGTAACTACGGAGAGTTTTGCCTTTGACATTTTGATTGGAAAACGCGTTCCACGAGGCATTGCACAAAAACGTATTGCACGGGAAGACTGCAATCCGCACTCGCACTCATCTGAGTGAATTTCAGCACACTGCCAGAGCACAGTTAACTCTTGCCCTAGATTGTTTCTGCGGATTTTCTAAAAGTTTGCATAAATCCAAAGAAACCGTGTTGTTTTATGTAACACATTCCCGTGGGGATGGCTGGACTGCCGGCAACCACTAATTTAATGTATTATATGGAAACAAGGAAAGTAGAAACCAATGCTGTCAGACAGGTGCCATGTTTGACTTCGTGGTCGTGACCTTAACCGGACGGCACGTCTCCCAAAAACATGCAGAAGTGTTTCCACCAATAAGCTGCTTCTCCGTTTATGAACATTTTCAAAGCAAGTGAAGTTTCAAGAACAAAAACAAAAAAATCATTTATATCTCTTTCCAAACAGATTTACTTTTTCAAAGGGTCTCGACCTTGGAGGTGGGGCCCCTTAAGGTCATCCAGAAGCTATTCTTCTTGATATGCTAAAAAAAAGTTTTTTTTTTTGGTGAGCTCCCAGGCAAAAATGATCTGGAAGACCCTCATGATTAATGCTTTAGCAAAACTGAATAACCTGCCCGGGCCTCAGTGATTTCAGACTTGAATCTGTGTTAGTGAGTGCTGCTCTCAGACCAAGGCCTTGCGGCCTCTACCCCACATATTGTAATTTGGTTCAGTCCAAAACAGTGGCATGAAGTGTTCATGGGGATATACCATCTACACACACAGAGCGGGGGGTGATGTAATAAGTGAAGTATTGCTGCAAGGGCAGTTAAGGGGACACACACAAATGTACCAGACCTTGACAAGGGAACTAGGGGAACAGGCTAATTAGTTTAGGAAGGAACCCTAACTGGTAAGAATTTATCTATACATTTTCATATAGTTTCTCTAACCCACACCTATATTAGTTTAGGAACTTCATTATTCCTCACTGAAATAACCTCCAGGGATGCAGGTGTTGAGATATTTATTACGCCCCCCCCCCTTGCTGAGTTCTGGTATTCTAAAGCCCTCCCCAGTGTATGAAAAGGTTCACTCAATTAATTTTTGTCCAGACTGGGAGGTTCAAATTGTTGTGCGCGCATGGGCAACTAAGGATGCACAGAATATTTCCATTGAGGCTATTAAAATATTAGACAATGTGCTGCTCACTGTGTTTCTTAATGGGTAACTTTTGTGCTCACATCAGCAACACTGGAAATACCTGGATGGCATTAGTTGGAAACAATGTTCTCCCCGGTCTACACCTAAAGCTGTGATACTGCAATGAAGAGATTCGAGTGCAGAGCAAGCAGCTTTAGTGATTCGCACCATGAGACGCCGAGTGCCAAAAACGTAATCTGAACATAAAGGTCAGGACACAAGCTAAATAAAAAAAAAACAATCCAGGGCAATGCGAATACCAAGTCCAAACCATTTCCTGCAAACGGCGTCGGAAAAACAGGCAAGAGTTCAGAAACCAATATCAGCCAATCAGAAGCCCAGCAAGTCAACAGTCGACCAATAGCAGCCCCGCAAGTCAACAGCATGGTAACAAGCGGGCTCAATACATCACAAAAAGCCTCATTCAGAGAAAGTCCTCATACCTCCCCTAAGCTTAATCAAGGAATGTGAAATAGTTGCATGACGAATTCAAGCGAGGTGAGGCATGCACTGGTAGGACTGCTCACTGGTGGGACTGCTCACTGGTAGGACTGCTCACTGGTGGGACTGCTCACTGGTGGTAGGCATTACAGAGATGCATTTCAAATCCCATTACAGTCATGGAAACTCTATATAGCTCTATTTGGGAAGAGAAATAGATTATCAGCTTAACAGTTGAGTCGTACATTTCGGACAGGTGCAGGTAGATTTCAGCTCCCATCTCCAGAGCCTCTGTAACCTTCCAGGCATGGTGCTGAGCAAGGAATCTTGTAACTTACATTTATGACCTTAGTCACTGAGGCAGGAGTTCGAAGCTGAAGCAGCAGTGCTTCTTAAATGAATAGACCCCAGTAGCAGAAACTATCAGTTAGGGAAGCCGTCAATCAGCTGCTAACCTTTTCAACAGATACATACGGGCTAAAGGGGAAAAAAACCACGGTTCAATCCTAACATGAGTTTACAAAAGGTGTGACAGCCTAAAATCAGCTTCTTTGTAAGATCTTCTGGCAATCTACGCATTTAGACAACCCATACCCTAAACTGTTATTCAGAGGACTAGAAAAATGGTGACCTTCACTGAAGGAGGTCACTCCTTCTGTGGGAACATTCCGACAGCAGCCAGTGCTGAATATTTCTGGGTTGCCTTAGTCTATCGATGCCAGTAGCTTCTGTAGTGAAGCAGCTATGCACTTCTGAACAGCTGGAGTGCCTGAATCAGAGAATGAGGATACTCTGGATGCCAGGACTGAGACCATCTGAGAACAGGACTTTGAGGTCGCAGCATTCAACAGACCACAGACGGTGGGGACAGTACCTCATTTATGGACAACCAAGCTTGTATATTTTCAAGACAGGACAGCAGAAGGTATGAGACAAATACAATGGGATCAGACTCTTCAGTGTCAGTACTTGTAGAGGATGCTTAGTCTCAGCTGCCATTAATCATCAGGGTCTGGGGGGGTTTGCGGCTGTGCCCCTCCCTTACCTATGTTCGGAAGCTGCGAGTAATGACTGAAAGGATAAAATCACAGCTAAACACAGTTAAAAATAAGGGTCCTTGCAAGTATAAGTGGGTTCACTCTTTGTCGTAATATGTGGTGCTCGGCGATCCAAAGCACTCTGTTGGTGGAATCCCAACTTAATTTTAAGACAGTAAAGATGACAGAGGGAGTATGAAGGCAGCTCAGGGACTGTGTCTCGGAGATGGTCTCAACACCGGCAAATTATAGCAAGAGTAATAGTTCTTGGTTTAGGGTGGGGTCTCGGCTGATCTAACAGCTTGTGGTTCAAAAGTTTGATAAATGGGTATGTATATGTATGGGTGAAATACCTAGGGTCTACCACCCTGTCTAGGATAAGCAGCTCGAAGATGGATCAATAGATGGATGGCTGGATGGATGGATAGTCTAGTATATTTTCAATTCTTTTCAATGGTATCCGTTAAGGTGAAGAGATACCATTAGCTGATCATGTTAACCACTTCTGTAAGACAACCAACCTCCTACTGGGGCAGCCTTAATTCCCAAACACGCTTAAGTATGACTGAATCCGTGTTACAGTGCCGCCGGTGGTCAAAAGTACCTTAACGTGATGTCATGCGTAAACGTCCGGGGCCCCCTCCCAGGTCGGGAGTCGCTGATGCTGCTGTGCATCCAAAGCCAGCTGCTGAGATAATGGACTACCTGCAGGCCTTACACTCCACCAGCTCCCTACTTTACTGCATTCTCAAAGCCTATTAAAATGGATTTGTGCAATCCATGAATTGTCTGTCTCTCACGGCTCCCCCACCAAGCCTGGCTTCGCTTCAGTCCACTGCCACACCGCTGGTAAATAATGCGCAGTAATGTTGCCTGTGAGCATGAAAGCCTTTTTTCAGATGCCATTTTCCCTCCCTCGAGGTGAGACGCCGCTTTTGTGCTTTAGGAAATTGCATTTTATACCCCCCTCCTTTTTTTTTTTTTATTGTCGAACAAAGAAAACAATTTTGTTCCGGAGCTAAAGGAATACAAGTCACAGACGTTGTACACAGAGTGAACTCATAAATAAGGATGTCTAATGTATAACAAGGATTTTATACCAGGGGTCTTTTTAAAAGTCCTCTTTGTCCCGCCATTATATTAGATTTGTCCACTTTGTTTTGATACACACAGTGGGAGATACTTACGTTCTCCGAATCCCAGGAGATCTCACAAGCATAAGACAATAGCGAAACATCATCCTCAACCAAAGACCCATCACTACCTTCCTAAAGCTATTTGCTATTTTGTTGTTCCGCTTATGGCAGTGTGCATAACCTTCTCATCCATAAGGACAGTGTCGGTCGAAGAAAAAACTTTCAGCTAAAATCAGGCCCGTTTGTGAGTGATCATAGTTGGCTAGGGGGCCAGACTGGAATCCATCTCATGGCTCCATGGGAGTAGATTTGGATTAGAGATGCACCGATACCGATATTCGGATCGGTATCGGCGCCGATCCAGACCTATTTGACGGATCGGGTATCGGCCA
>JAODJU010000041.1:12842644-12853209 GCA_026776725.1 Gnathonemus echidnorhynchus
GAATCTGTATCGGTATCGCGAGTTGTGTATCAGAATCGGATCGGAACTGAAAAAATGTGGATCGCCCATCTCTAATTTGGATCCCACAGCACCTACGCTCTTGGAGGTCCCAAGGTCATTCTGTGTTTAGGTAGCTTGTAGGAGTTTTACTTACACCAAACTGTTCTTAGGACAGAACAAAAAATGATTGGTTCAAAGAGATAACCAATCAGATTGCAGAGGGGGTGGGTCCAAGCAACTAGAGGAGGCTGGACCAACCAATTAGATGTCTTGGTCCCGCTTCCTCTAGATGCTTGGACCCATCTCCTCTACAATCTGATTGGTTATCTCTTTGAACCAATCATTTTTCGTTCTACCCTAAGAATATTTTTGTGTAAGTAAAACTCCCACAAGCTTTTGGGTCATTTTTTTGTTTCCTTCTTTGGTTTGACACCATCTCAGTGCTATTATTGTACCATTGTACTGTCGAGTGGATGTTGGTTTCCAGTCCACCTTGCACACATTTGTTCTGCTGCACCAAAACACCAATTAGACACCCTTTTACTGGAAAAAAAGAGATGAATGAAGGATTACAGTCTTGTAAAAGGAAAAGTTTAGCTGCACTGATTTCCATATCCCACAATCAGTATATTTTGCCGTCTCCCTACCTTTTATAACTCATTATCTGACGAGCAGTGAACTGACAGTCCGTTAACTATACAAAAGAAATATGATCAGATAATGACAAAGAAAGTGGTTCAGGCTGTAATTTGCCAGGTGACTGGAATTATTTTATCACACAATGCCTCATACGACTCCGCCTGCAATTTCTCGGTGATAACCTTTTCCTTAACCCCTGCTGGCATTCAGTGCGTTCTCAGATATTTTTTTCCGCCGAATGATAAAGTGTAATTATCACAGAGCACGATTGCATGCTTCTGAGAGAAGAGTTTTTTTTTTCTTTCCTCTGTGGCAATAACCTCATAAATACTCCTGCTCACGAAAACACGCAAAGTTGGATTCACGAAAAAAAAAAAGTGAATGACAAGCAAAACAAAAGACCCAGTGCTCTTCCGGCATCTTTCCTGTGGTCAAATTAAACTTTATATGAGTCAGTAAAACATTTCAGCAGTAGATTAGGTTAAACCTGCAAATCTAACACCCAGAACTCTTGTTTTTTCCCTCTGTAACCCAGTAGGTCTGAAAATAAAGTTTCACCACTGCTTATTTCTCTTTCTCTCTGTTCTCTTTGACAGATGGCAGCAGTGGCTTGTGTTTAACAACAGGAGATGTTTTATAACCTTCCTGTCAACTGCTGTGCCAGTCTAGTGCCAGAAAAACCCTGGACTGTATGTTGTGACACACAACACACATGCTTTTCTGTCTCTCTGCTGAAGGCGTCTGTATAAACGTGACAACAGGCAGGATGGCTTATTTTAATACATGTTTTCTCCAGCTGTTTTATATTAGTTTTGAGTCAATTAAGCATTTTTTTTTCCAAACAAAAAAAAAGAATCAATAAAGGTATTAAAATATTAAGTGAATTTGCCACAAGTTTGTTTAGTTACAGGACAGTCGCTGATAATAATAATTTAAGGGTAGATTTACCATATAAATTATGTGAAATACTGATGTATGAAGTATGAAGTACAGACGCTCCTCTACTTACGAACAAGATACATTCCGAACGGCCATAAGTAACTTGAAATGTTCGTAAGTCGTTATTCAACATCATTTTAAGGGTATACGCAAGTACAAAGAACTAGGATGCTGGGAGTTCGCACGCTACGCTGCTGCACGGCCGGAGTAGCGGCCAGAAGTCGTACTAGGCAGATTTGGGGAGCAGAAAAAAAAAATTTATGTTGCGGACAGGAAACGGGAGCCCAATGAACACAATTTGGACCTACAGTCCTCTTCGTTCGTATGTCTGAAAGTTCAGCAGCTGAAAGTTCGTAAGTAGAGGAGCATCTGTATATTGATTAAATGAAGTATTTATTACAAATCAAGCTTTAGATAGCTGTGTAACTTGCATACAGTGTGCATAAGTAATTATTCTACTACTGGCAGTCTGACACTATCAAAATGTCTCTTTTGTTTCATTATTTGCAGTTTTCTAGCAAAATGCATGAGGTGAAGACATCTAGCACCACTTTATTTACCAGTTTGACATTTGAGTCAAATCACAATTTAACCATATACTGTATTCTTTAACGACCTAGCAGTTGCGACGTCTCTGTCATACAGTACTTGAGCTTAGTTCTGGCCCTGCATCTCTGGGACCATGCATAGAAGCACACCTATGTGTGCACGTGCACACAAACACACACGCACAAACACACACACGCACACATCCTTGCACCCTGAGAAATAGGTTGACCTACATTTGCCACAAGCTCCGCCCATCACCCTTGGCACCCACACTACCGCTGTCGCTTCGCCAAGAAAGCATAAACACACCTGCTCTCAAATTAATTCGGAATCCTGCCCCGGGTGGATACCACAATTCTATCTACAATAAAGTGCATTTCTCTGAATCCATTTGCCGGCTGACCTGGAGCATCTTCCATATGTATCTCCCGATTTACTCAAGACGGCACCCCCCCCTGCCCCCCTACCCCGTATCGGTACTGCCTGTCTCACTCGATTCGACGAAATAAGCCAGACCATGGCTGAAAACCCGATCTCGCTCAAAATAAATGAAAGCCAATTTCCGAAGAACCTGGGTTTTTTATTTTTTTACTTGAAAGAAATGTTTGGAGGGTTTGGATGCAGCGGTGCAGATGCATGTACCAGACCCCCGTGTGGCCTCAGCAATGAGATCCAAATTAAGGTCAAAACCAGAGCAGATGGAAAAGAAGGGTGAGCTTAGAGGCTATTGGTTTTTAAGCTGCCTCTCGCTGTTAATGTCCCTTCCCAGGCTCCAGGAGCGCCCTCAAAGCAGCCTTTGAGGAGATACCAGGGCGGGATTGTGCCCAAAGCCATATGACTTCCATTGTCCCAGTCGCCACCGGCCACAGACGGTCGTATCGGCGCGGACTGAAAGACTGGTCGGACCACTTGGCAAAACTGCCCTGATTGGAGGCAGACAGGAACTTTCATGAACATCATGCTGACCGCTCCTCTTTTCTCCAGAACGTGACCCTCTTCGGCGTAAATTGCTGGCAGATTTTAATAGCAGCACAGTTGCATCATATTTTGTTAGAGAAGGTTCAAAAGGAGATATTTCTCTGTATGAGAGGCACTGCAGTGTTTATCAAGGAATTTAAAAAATTGCAAGGCTGTTATAGTAATAGTTCTCATAGTTCGATGAGGACACAACCTGAGAGAATTGCTTTATAAATTAATAATGGCACCATTGACGTGTGATGCAGAACAACTTAAGTTGTTAAACCCCTTAGCGCAATACCTAAAACACCTTTCAGGAAACTTCCAGATTTCCCCTGTGTGCATCGTCGCGCTCATGTATGACAGCTCCATTTCCTGTAGTCGCCCTAACAGAATCAGGGAGGGAAAGCGCAGTGGTCTGTAAGCTGATCTGCGGTACCTGTGACGCGGTATCCTGATTGCCGAGTCAGCCGTGTGGTTACCGGATGCCAATACCTGCATCTCCCTGAGTCATCCTGTCGAAAAACAATAAAGGCCTATTGATCGCTAAACCTGCTCCGTTAGCAATATCCCAGCTCGGGAACTGATCACTGGGGCGTCTCTATAAAAAGGCGACTCAGGACAATTCCACCTCTGATTTTAGTGTTTTTTTTTCCATCTCGACGCAAAATACTAAAGGTCAGCTTGACCAGCTCACCCTGTGTTGCTTTATATGCTGGGAAAATTCAGCTAGGAGCTCTAATGAGGAGCGGTAGCTTATTATATTAAAGCATAGTGTTCTGTTTACTGTTTCCCCACACAACTAGAACAAAAAAAAGAAAAAATATAATAATCTTCATTATAACACTGTGGGTAGGATATTAACTTCACTCCTCCAAGCTTCTCTTTCTGCACCCAGCTCTGTGTTGTGTGGGTTTATCCATGTAACTTAACCATGTCCCTTATCATCTATAGTGTGTATGACTAGTGCAGTGTTTCCCAATGCAGTCCTCGAGGAACTGTGTACAGTGCATGTTTTTGCTACCTTCCTGGGGGAGAATCTTCCAGCAAAGCAACAGGGTTTGCTGGATGATCTCCATCGGACAGGTAAAGTATCCAAGGCAATCTTGTGACCTTGGTGTAACAGGCCAGAATGTTTGGTAAAATGACCCAAAGGTAATTGGGAAAGGGGTTATTCTAGAATTTTTTAAGGTGGGGGGGCATAGGACGGACAATAATTCATACAGAGGCGCCTGCCTTATCAATAGCCAATGATATGTTTTGAATCAGTGAGTGACAGGGGAGCGGGCACTCTGGGGGCCAATCAGCTTTCAGCTAGGGCCAGTGCCCCTGTGACCCCGCCCCTGTATATACTCCTGAATTGGGAACGCCCATACTTCTAGAAGAGCAAGTTGCAGTTGATCAAATGTAAAACATCCTGGAGGACAAGTTCACCTTGGTAAACAAGACGAAGCCCTCATCCTCACGATGAGATGACATCACAAAGTTCAAACGGCCTTTTACTGACAGCTTGAAAGCATTAATGTGCGTCAGCTGTTTCGTAACACTCTAGCTGTTTACAGTATGGTTTAAGTAATAGTTACTCTGAGCACGGCTGGCCTGTTATGAAAAGTAACGACTTCGGGTAGGGAACATCTCGTCCCACTCAGGAGGCTGTGAAGGTGGAATGGGGGAAAGACTGTGTCATCAATCGCTGGCATCCAACAAAAGCAGTTAACAAACCAGAATGGCTACCAAATGTAGCACATTGTAACGCAATCCACCCAGGTACATGTCCTAGAAAGCTCTAAACTGCTCTCCCTCATTAACCACTGTTTTCATATTTTCACAGACCACACACTGATGGGCCCAAGTGAATTCTTGCACCTGGGGTGACGATTATCCATTTTCCCAAGTGGTTCTTCCGTAGTAACGACCTCATGTTACTAGCATAGTGATGGATCCAGGTACCACCTTCCCAGTTTCTTAATGTTATTGGATGACATCATCGGTTCGTAGCATAATACTCACATTTTCTCGGCCTACGAGCAGGAATGTTGCCAGAAGACCGATCTACTATTTGAGGCTTCCCCTTAAGCAGCCAAGGCCAGCATAAACATATATAACTCATCACATGCTCCGGAAAATACCCAGGGTGCACTTGCCGCTGTATTTTTGTTTTTTCCCCAGTGTTTTTTTTTATGTTGGACAAACAGACTGTGAAGCTATGATGTTGCCAGGGGAATATTTCAGAAGATGGATGAGGGCAGCTGTCAGGAAACGTGTTATAATCATTACTTCTTTAAATTACTTTTCTTGATATTACTTTGAGACCAGAAAGGTGCATCTGGCTGAGACATATTAACAATTAACTCATAATAGCATATAAATTGCGATTAATCGTATAATATTATGAAAGGTGATTTATATTGGTTTAATATCCATCCATCTTCCATAACTGCTTATACAATCCAGGGCTGCATTTGACATTATTTTGCTAATTTTTTCTCAAAAACTGTCTTTCAATCTGTAAAAAATTGTCCAAAACATTCTTTTGCTCAAAAGTCCATGTGCCCAAACCATAAACAAACCATTCACTCTGTCAAAGGTAACTCCACTGCATAAGAATAATAAACAATTTTGTCAACCGGATCACCAGCTAGCTGGAACCTATTAAATTTGCCGTCTAGGAAAATGGACATTGGCGTTATTTAACTTGGAAAGGACCTGGCTGTGTACCACACATGTGACAGGATACTATATTCTCCAATGCCAGTATGAGGGGGATATTCCATCTCGTGCTCCAGGGAAGCCAAGGTGAGCAAGAAAAAAAATAACAGATGCTTTTCAGGTAGTGAGGACTGTATGGAAACCACCAAGATCTGGTGCCGTTTGAAGTCCACCGTTTGAAGAAGTCGCTCGATTGGCCTCTGGCTCCTTCATTTATCTCTGGAAGCCAAGCGGATCGTGTGGATTTTAGCATTGAATCATGCACTGAAGTCTGCTCTCAAGCAGCTGGGCGGGGGAAGGGGCATTCTGTGTGTTGGCAGTTAACCAACAGGTCCGGGGACGAACAGACCCCTCCCGCTCGACCCACCACAAGCTGAAACCCTTGGATGGACAGTCTGAGAAGAGGACCAGCCACAGAAGCGTGACAGACTTCCCTTTCGCCAGGGCATTGCCGCCGGTATGCATCAAGCTCTTGTTAAAGTGTTATGCACTACCCCGCTTTGCAATATTCATGCGCGTGCAAACCCAGAGACTCTAGAGCATCATTACTCAACCCAGTCCTCGGGGACAGTCCACAGTTTTTGATTGTTTGGTTCTGCTGTGTTGGAAGCTGAGAGGGAGCAAAAATGTGGACTGTCTGGGGTCCCTGAGGACCGGGTTGAGAAACTGCTCTAGAGCATCGACAGTCTCCCAGTGGGTTACATTACTGTGACAATAAACAGATGGTTTATCACTCCGCTCAGCTACTCCAACTAGTAGCTTGGCCACATCTGAGCTGCTGGGTTCCACAATGATAAGCGTTTGCTATTAAAATCAACTGCCATAGGTCAATACTGACAAAACAGATGAGCAGAGAAGAAGGAACTAATAGGAATCAAAGTACAGCATTGATAATGAATTCCAGAACATTGTGTAAAGCTTTTTACTTTCAGAAGCTGCCTTCTGTTCGGTTAAAGTTCTGTGTAGTTAAGACTTTTGCAAATCAATAAAAGGCGCCATTTATTTTGTGGATCTGCTATGAGAAAAATCATTGCCTACAGGAGACCATTACATCTTTTTTGTGATGGGCAACACTGAGTGTTAGAATATGCCATTAACTGTCAAAAAAAACTGGAATAACCTGCCCCTTTCACATACCTTACAGATGTTTGTTTTGCTTAATTGACGTGCACAGTAATCCTACACCCCTCCACACCCCCAAATCTCATGCCTGAGTCTTCTCCTCACAACTCTTTTTAAAAATTTACTCTTATCTGAGCTAAATAGCGATATTCATAGCTGGTGATTCCATCTGATTAATTTGAAATTTCTTGCAGAAGCAGATTGAGTGTTTTGGGGTTTCAAAAAAATTTAAAACATGAAAAACAGTGCAAACAGCTCCTTTTTAAGACTACTGGCAACAAGCAAATTAGTCCAAAATCAAATCATGGATGCAGCTAGCCTCCAGGTCAGATAAGAATACTAGTTAGCAAACCAAGCTCTGTGGCATTGATGATCACTGATGCTGAACTCTGGGACTTAGGCTCGCCTTCCACTCAAATGATAAATTAGCTTCTCTTTGAAAGCTGGAAACTACTTTGAAGTGCTGTCAAATTTATTTGAGTCGGTAGAACGATAAAATTCTGCAATTCACTGATTTGGGACAAAGTTCTGGATGATTAACACAATTTTTAAAAATCATGCACGGAGAACTCTCATACCTGACATTAACCATTGTGCTTTTTTAATCCTCACAGCTTGTTTTTTTCAGCTCTTAATTGTTTAATTAAAGTCATTAAGTAGATGATAACAAGTAACCTAACTGGTTGCTTCAGACAGCATTGGGGTTCTAGTCAACATTAACGAATCCTCGCGAGCTCGAGCTTTATCATCTATATAGATCCGACTCACAAGATGGACCGACAAGTAGACAATGTTGAGCTCATTTATTCAGCTGGTTAGATAACTGTATCTTATAATGAAAGCAGTCTTATTATCCATATTCATAAATGTATTTTTAGAAAATCAGCAAAAGACCCCACAACAGATGAGGCTGCATAGCATTTTCCGTTTTGCTTTGATTCTCATCGCTGGCCTCAGCTCCCCACCCGTCTGATTACTGTTTAAAGAAATCATTTCAAATCATATCAAGTATATTTGTTGTTTTTCATCTTTACCCAGTCAGCCATCCACACCGAATATTCCCCGTTTGGTTTTTAGTAACCAGTGAAATGAGCAGGTTTCCCTAGCAGCGGGGTAGCGCGCGGATGACCTCGTGCACGAAACCTGCACGCGCTCGTGTCCGTATGCGTGCCCGCGAGATAACGCGCAAATTTAAGATGCGCGAGCGCGTTTCCGTCAACGCGGCGGATATAAACGAGGCTCCTCTCCGTGTGCTTCACCGGAAGGTTCGTCTCGCGAGGCGCCGGGTCCCTGTTTCGTGTCCCATGCATCGCATCGCTCCTCATTCCCCCGAGCTCGCTGACAGATTGGGGTCAAGTTTGCGGTGCCTCCCTGCACACCACTCGCGTGTCTTCGCATTCCCCTTGGTGGGCGGGGGCGTTCGGCGGCGACGCTTCCCACCGAATTGGTGACACCAGTCATATTGCACAAATTGCTTCGAATCTGAACTGGTTCTTCCCAGTGCCATAACAGTAACCCCCCCGAAAAATTGAAATTCTTGTTAAAGAAATTCCCAAAGGAACATTAACGTGAGATTAAATTGAATTAATCATATCCTGTATGTATTTAAATATTAAATGATTAAGTATATTGGACTACATAAAAATTAGTTAATTCTTTTTTAACAACCCAGTGCTTACAAAAAAATCACTAAAAAAATAATATATTCTGTAAGGCTATAGCCTAACTTCGACAAAGCTGAGAAAAAGCTCTTCCCTTTCACGGATTTGTATTGTGGGTGTGAATGTGTGCTGGGTTCTCCAGAAGCCTGTATCTTGTCCCATTATAATTACTGTCTCAGATCAAGGCAACCTTGATATTACTATTGATTTTCTGCACTTTGGTCGGTCACTCCCCTAAATCAATGCTGACGGCCCTTGTTAGTAATTAATTTGCCGGAAGACGACCAAGAATAATGCCGCTGATTCATTTTGCAACCAGCCGTAATGGAGGCGAATCCTTTTTTGCCCTTGGATTGTGTAATTCATACACGGCGGGTAAACAAAAGCCTGCATTTAGTTTGTGGCGAGCGCTGGGGGGCCATAGAGTGTCTCTGCGCGCTGCAGAAGCTTAACCCACGTCAGCCTTGCTCAAATCGTCGGCTTTATTACTTTTCAGGGCGATAGAACTGAGCTTTTACACAATTTAACGCAATTACACTTTTATATGGTTGGACGAGCCATGCTCACCGTGGGGGGGGTAAACAGACGACCTGTAGCCACGCCTCTGTGAGAGACAGAGCTTATTTGTTTTAAGATGAACCCCGTTAATTTCAAAATTAAATTAAAATAAATACAGAGTCCTTGGTGGGTGGCTGTGTCCGAGGGCACAGTAGCTCATTCGGGGGGGTGGCATGATCCAAAAATGAACCTTTCTCCCATAACACCAACCCAGGCCATGCGGAGTAGGACATGCCAGCCTGCACCAGAATGGTCATGTATCTCCTCATGGATTTTGCATCTGTACCCCCCCTCCCCCCAAGAATCACAAGATTGCCTATAATTACACAGCACACTCGAGATAAGGGCTCATGAGGTTACCCAGTATAGTCTGGAGATACGTTGCCTTACGTCACATCAGATACCGTGCTGAGGCGAAGCAGCAAAACAGCAGGTGGAGAAACAGCCCCCCGCATGCCAGAAACAACTCCAGCTCAGGGGGGCAATGCTCTGCTACATTCCTGGGGGGTTGTGGGGGCCGAAGCGGCAGTTATAAACCCAGCAGTTGTTTCTCAACACAGGGAGGCCGAATCTCTTACCCTACTTTCAGCGTGGTTATTTATCTGAGGTAATTATGTTCACTTTATCTCCAAGAGAAAGATTGTTTTATTTACCCAGCAATAAAACCCCAGACATAGATTTACCCCCTTCCTTCACAGGTGGTTTCCATCTGCCCTTTCACAAGGGCAGTTTTTTTTTTATTTGGGGGTGGCATGGCATGTGATTGTGCCATAGGTTACATCTGGCAGAAGTGAAAGTGACCCACCTTAAGACGTCCTGCGTTGTTATCCACACGCCACCGCGCACAGACACCCGCTTTGCGGCAGTCCACACCCCTCCATCTGTCACTGTGGCACTTGGTCAGTCTGCCCCCCCCCATGTGATCCTCCTGTCTCCTGGGGCAGCCGGACTCTGCTGCTCTCGTTCGCCCTCATTCTGGCAACGGGGCATCGAATCTGCTCTCCCGGTCCCTCAGGGGGCTGGAGAGGGGTGGGGGATGCATCCCACAACCCTCACGCCGTCCCGCCTGAACGAGCGCAGCTAACTCGATCATAATTGCGCCCCCACGCGTCCCATCCTACTTTCGGTAATGTATGTGCCTCTCTAATTGCCTCCGTATGTTTAACAGCATAAACACATGAATCACTGCTGACTGGAGCGGCTGCTCTGCTCAGAGGGCCCAGTGATAAATCAGGGGTGTGATTTATCATGCGCGCCTGCTCCCCCTACAGGTCGGGCTCTGCTGGTAGTATAATGCATTGGAACTGGCATGGCACCTGGGTGCCTCCCCAACAGCTCCCTCCCCAGGGAGGCCAGAAGGGTCAAACCTGCACATTTGCTACGCTTCCCCTGGTACCACTATGTTATCAGGGAAAGACCATTTGGGCGGGG
>JAODJU010000041.1:12853372-12887699 GCA_026776725.1 Gnathonemus echidnorhynchus
AACTTCAGGGCTGGCAGGTAAGGTGACTGAACCTAGTCGGGGGGGGGGGGGCGGGGCTAGAGGGAAGGACAGCAGTTGGCCAATCAGAGCGATATATTCAGGACACAGGTATAAGCTATATTCTGTCAGCTTGGTTAGTGAGGCACTCGATGGAGAGGCACACAGGTGCGAGATAAAAGGGACGCGTGACTCACCCGGCCCCTCGACCTGTGCCGAGACAGGCGGCTCTGCTTCATCCCCCGCCGTTGCCATGGTTTTAGATGACTCCACAGAGATAGCACTCAAGTGCGAGGCAGTTTGATTACAAATCCGGCACTGCTTCCACTTAAGCCCAGGGTGGGAGGGGGGACACTTGTTTTTTCTCGCAACATGGAAACACGAATGTTTCTCCTTGCAGGAGCACAAACCTGTCGCATTAAAGAGCCTGTCTACTGGTCGCTGTCGACAGCATGGGGGGGGGGGAATGTTGGTATTGGGACTAACTGGCCCCCTTTAGGATTTGTTCGGCAGTTAAGAAGACAAGCTTCAGACCGGCAGAGTAAGAAGCGGCAAAGAGGAGCCCGCTTCCATAAAGCCTTCATGTTAAACATCACTGGTGAGGTGCTACTGACTCAGGAGATTAGCTAATTAATTGATGATTAAGGGAATCTGTCAGTCATGCAGAGGGTTGCATAAAAGGCCCCGTCTTATACTCAGACGGGGAGGAACATGCAAAGACGGAGGAGGCGTGTGAAGTATCTGCACCCCCCAGCCACACCATCTGTATGGGGAGCTGGACGAGGATCTGAACAGCCAAAGGAGGTTCGAGGCAGGGCTTCTGCCTCAGTTCAGGTCCGTGAGGGTGAGCAGGTGTGTGTCTGTGTGTGTGTGCGTGTGTGTGTGTGTGTGCCAAGCAGGGGCGTCAAACCCTTCCCGCCACCATGGCGACAGTGGCCACTTGGGTGTCAGTCGACCTGTTTCTCCTGTCGCCTTGGAGACGGGCGCTTTCATCACCGTGCCGAATGTGTACCGCGTCTCATTTGTGGAATACGGCTAGCGTTCGCGGGGAGGTGTGGGGCAGGGGGGGTCGGGAGAGGGGGCCTCAAACCGGCCTTGGTCTGATCAAAGGACTGGGCTGTGGAGACAGCTTCACACTGCAGCCTGTCACCCTGGGCGGAACTCTGTCTACAGTCCAGACTGAAAATCTCAGCCATTTCACAGGCAAATATAGGGGTCGTTCTCCATTCTTTTCCTTCCTCTCCTCTACTCATGGTGGCCTGTTTGACCCACTGTCTTCTTAGCCCCCATCAACCACCCCTTTCCTGGGATGACCCCCCCCCCACCCATCAAAGAAATTGTCTGGGACAATGTGATCATTAAAAAGGGGGGTCAGACTAAACAGCAGTGAATAGGGGGGAGGGATTTCTCGAGGAGGAGAGTCAGTGACCATGAATAGGCCACTCATTCAAGCCCGGATCATGTGAGACGTTGCCTTTGGGATGCCATGCAGACCTCATACACACACACACACACATGCACACACACACACACAGGCCATTTCTATTTGTGGAAGAAATGCAGGGATTATCTGCGTCTAATTAATTTCCCAGTGTAAATATGTCCAGGTTTTTCCGCAAACAAAACGACGGGGCCTCTGGGAGCTTCTGGTTTGGCAGCGTAAACTTCAGGCCCCTTTCCCACCGATGGACGACATCTGTTTTCCAGAGGAGATTAGCCAATGACGAGCTGGCGATTCCACGCTGAGCCCGGGCGGAGGACGGGCGCGTGGCCACAGGTGTGGGGGACGAGGCCAAACTGAGTCCTGATGCCTCCTATCGCATCTCGCTCACAGATAAACGAGAGAGACGTGTCTTACGGCTGCTCATCCAAGCACACGTGCTTGGAGTTAGAGCCAATCTGCAGAAATTATTTGGGGAAGGAGACAGGACCCACTTAATCATGCCCGCAAGGCGCCCCGCGAATACAAACCACCTGATTCATCCACAGATCCCCGTATCATCCCACCGCCCTCCACTCAGCATCACTAAGGCCTATTAAACATTCGTCCGCATATAATCCTCAGAAAATAACTGCACATGACGTCGTATTCATGCTGGTAGGTCAAAGGGGAGTCCCGCTATGTCCCCTTGACATTAATCTCATTCCCTCCAACTCGAGGCGATATCCTGCGGATGCAAAGGAAGCCGTTTGACATAAGCCGTGACCCCATGTGACTTTTTGCCATCGCCAGGAGAGATTTTGCGTCATAAGCGGAGTGAAGTGTGACTCCTTGACATTTTTCTCATACCCTTTTTCCTGATAATCATCTGCCAATCAACTTGTTTAGCTTCATAAAGCAATATTGCTGTGAAATAACATAAATTTTGACTTATATTACAATATGATATTAAAATATTTACAGTTTGCAATACTTAATTTTATGGGGTTAGAATTAAGGTTAAGTTAGAGCTAAGTTTAGGATTAGGATAGCAGCTAGTTTTAGGGTTATGTTTAGGTTTGCTAATAGGCTTTGGAGTAAAAGATCGGGCATCCCCAGCTGCCCCCCCCCCCACGGGCCTGTTGTTGTTGTTAGGTGTCATCATGATGGAGACACTCCCCCAGTTTTGTCTCCTTCATTTTAGTGAAAATTTCTGTCCATCTTGATGCTAGTCCACCTCACCTTCTTATACCTTCCATATGGTTCATACACTTTATTCTTCCAAGCATTATGGTTTGTCGTAAATCACTAGGTCTTCTCACAATACGCCCTTAACAAGACAGCTTCGGTCTGACCATTTTTGCCTCAAACGAAAGTTTTGATAGGCTCGAGAATCGACATTTTGTTTACCTTGCTGTCCACAGAATTTTAAAAATATCTTCACTGGCACAGAAGTTCAAAGGCCTCAATAATCTTCCTGTCCAGCTTCATTGTCCAGGTTTCACATCCATGGACGGTCTCATAAAGCACCGTATTCTGAACACTTCTGATCTTTGTTCTTTGAAATACATCCTTCACTGCAACTCGGCCGCTTGCTGGATCCCTTCCCTGATTACTTTTCCAAGGAAGCAAAACTTTTCTATAACCTCTTTGTCTGCAGTAAAGTTAGTTACCTCCTGTGTTATAACCTTTTTTCTTCACATTTCGGATTTTAACTCCGAACTTTTTAAGTATCTTCAGATCTTCATTTCCTGATGTTGCAGTGTCGCTGGCATATCAAACATCGTTGATTCTTCTAACAGGTCTTGTGTTCACTGCCACTTTCTTCCAGTCTGGTTTATGTCATTATATGTTATATGTGTGGAGGCTGAATAGGTACGATTTCACTCCCTCAATCTGCCATTTAATTCTTTGCTGCTACGGAAAGGTAAGTGTTTGCCTTAAGGTATTGCATGAGAATTTTTGAATTAAGCTGCCAGTCTCTGGCTGTGATCCACAAGCCTTGAAAACAAAGCAATGAAAATGCCAAATTTATCGCACACGAAACATAATAAATGCAATTTCTTAGCAATTTCGAACAGTAAATGCAATGAACAGCATGAAATAAGTTCCCCTTGATGATAGGAGGCAGGAGAGAGGCGGGTGAGGGGGCGGGTATGAGGTGCGTGGGGCTGAATGACGGTGTCCCATGGCTCCCCAGCCGTGTGTAACTGATTGGCCGGGACAGGTGGGTGTGGCCATTTAGGGTGCCAATCAGGGTCACACACCAAAGTCCCCACACTGAGTATATCTTCTGTTTTTACTCTGTAGTGTCTGGCAACCAGCACACAGCACCAGCTGCTCAGGACCACGGTCTCTGCCACTGAATACAGCCACGACCCGCCTCTCTCTAAACGGCCACAAGGGGGCCAGCCAATCTCCCCCCCCAAGTTCAGTATGGGTTTCTCTGCTCCAGCTAATTTTGAATTGGAACATTTAGAGATTGCGGCAATGTGGCGAGTAACTGTGTGGCAGAAGGCCAATGGGGAGAGGAAAGAGAGATTGGTGAGCCGGTGATTCACTCGAACCAGCCTTTTCAGCTTAATCTGCGCCCCTCTGGCTGCAAGCAGGTGTAAACAATGACGAGAGGAACGAGTTTATTGGCTCTTTCTGCCAGGGTTCAGGCTGAAGACAGGGAATGCTGGGTAATGCACTGCTGACAAACTAGGGACCAATCAGACAGCACCCCCGTAACTCATTTCTCATACCAGCTTGTGCACTCAGCTCTGAAGACTGCCAGCCAGAAACGCTAGATATCGCTCTGCACGTACGGCACACGGCAGCTCTTTCACGGTGAGGAGACGGCAAGGCCAAAGCCGCCAGACAGAACCGCCCACTGATGGAGCCTGGTGAACGATCCAGGGAGAGCTGTGTGAAACGATCCCAAAACATCGGCTGCAGTGGCAACTGGAATATGGCCCAAGTAGGAAATTTGTGTCTCACATGTGGTCATCCAAGTAAATCAAAGGCATGTGCGCACGCATGCAATAATACTATAATAATACTCTGCATGAACTGACTGCTGCCGTAATAAAGAAAAAGCACTTTTGGAAACCGTTAGCGGCTGGTTAAGTTTTAGAAGGTGATATACTGACATCATGTGGCCGGTGTGTGTAGTGCATCTCAGAATCACAAACTACATGTAATGGAACTGCAAACATCTACTAAAGACGTGAAATGGAGTTAAAATTCGTTACACCTCCACGGTGCTTCATGCTGCAAAGATCACTGGTTGCTGCCCTCTCATTCGGATAAAGTTTTCATACAGCCAACGACAGCGATTACTGTGTTCATGTGAAGTCACAATAAAATAAGTTTAATATCCAAAAACCACTTATGCCACAAGTGAGAGGCAATAAACATCCAGAACAGACTGTTCAAAAAAATGTATTTTCAACAGATGCTTACAATAACCAACACTGGGTTAACATACCTCAAACCATTACACACTTCAGTGAAATTAAATGTCAATTAACTATAACACGGCTTTCATCAAATCAGTTATTTTCAACATACTTCTAGGGGGAAAACACACGAAAGAAGTGCAAGAGTTGGTGTCCTGGAGCCGACATCTCACCTGGTTAGCTAAAACACTAACCGACCAGTCCGGTTTGCCCAGAGCATCCGCTGAGTTTCAGAGCAGCAATAAACTATACCAGTGATTAATTCAGAAACTGAAATAAACCTTCACATGACAAGTTTTAGGAACTTCCAGTTCTCCATTTTCAGAAATAAATGCTGACTGAACATTAAAGTCACTTTTTTGAAGTTTAGCGGCTTTTTTGTAACAGAATCACCTTTTTAAACTCTTTCTGCTAAACCTCTAACTACACAAACGTTTCTACTCTCAAAACACTCCAGTGTCACCCCTGGTTCATACGTGCCAAACATTTCCTTTTTGCCTTATGAAGCAGCCAGATAAAACAGCCGCAGTTACTGAACCAGACACTCTATACCCTGATATGTCTGCAATTAGTTTGTTTTAAGGGCATAAGATTTATTTAAAACTTAAAATTCAGCTTTTAAAAAAGCATGTTAAATTAGGCTGGAGTGTAGTCTGTCAAACACATTCCAATACAATTTTCAGAATGAACTTTTTTTTTCGTTTTTTGATCTGTATCAATTTAGACCACAATAGCTAAAATCCTTCAACACAGATCCAAATTCAAAGTCTTCAGGGGATTGTCCTAGCATACGATGACGAGGATGTTGGCTTGGGGCAGGATGGTCGTTCAGAAGGACAGGATGGTCTTCTGAATAATATCCACGCACTCCCGGACCTCGTCCTCCTTGATGATGAGGGGCGGGGCCAGCCTGATGATGTCACCGTGTGTGGGCTTGGCCAGCAGCCCGTTGTCCCTCAGACGTAGACACACCTTCCAGGCGTCATAGTCTGAAAGAGCAGAAGTGTCAGGCTGGGGGCAACAGTGGCAGCTGTAAAGTTTCTGCAGCTACATCTGGCAACCCGTGTGGTCTTTCTTGGGGTCGGTTTATACTCCACGCTGGCAACCTGTTCGCTTTTGTATCATGGCTGCCACACGTTTTCTGCGTTCATTCCACACGTCATTTGTACACCTACTCGTATACAGTATGTAAGATGCAGTACCACCAAAAGTCTTGGGGCCTGTATGATCACCTTTTGCCACGGGATTAAGTGTTTATATACAACACAGTTAGTATTAAATTAGAATCTGATTTTAAGAATGAGTGGCTGGAAGAGAATCAAAACTGAATAGGCAAGAAAAAAAATATATCAAACACTATTGTGTACAGAGTCTTCGAAATTTAATGGCAGTTTAAGTTTCTTCTGCTTCTGAATTCAATCTAAGAAAACAGTATGTGTACAAAATATAGTGTATAAAGTACAATGAAATTCTTACTTGACTGCCTTCTCCACAGACTACAAACAATTATCAAGACAGTGCAACATTACAGTACAAAAAAATATAAAATAGGGCTGAGGTCAATCTTTTGAATACCTTCATACTGTACGGACGTTTCGTGACGTTATTTAGAAATCTTGGTGATAAAATTTGCTGAGTGCAGGGGGTTTACATTTCGCTAAAACATTTATATTACAGGAAACAAAACTTGGCAAACTTTGCAATTTTAATGATCATTTCTTTTTGAAGTTTACCACCACTACTTTTGCATGAGGTCTGCATGCGCTCCCTGAACCAATCATAATCATTTTCATCCTTTCTGTTTAAACCACTAATACGCATGTTTGTGAGAAATTGATTTTAAACTCCTTTTTGCTTTATAAATACTGTAATATTTATTGCTGAAAATGTTTTTTTTTTTTCTTTCCCCAATATCGTGCAGTGATAATACCAAGTACGAAATACTATCTACTACAAAATATCCAACAGCATATAATTCAACGTTTAACATGAGGTAGTAAAGTAATATGTGGCAGAGCAAAGTACCAATACGATGTGGAGCAGTGGGTGAAATACAGAGAATGCTGCTGCAGTATTACAGAGTCAGCAACTTGCTGTGGAGGCAGCCAGTATAAAACATTTCATACCACAACCTCATAGAAACCAGAAAGACTAGAAACAAAGGAGCCAACCGAGATAGTTTTCTCACACTGCCCCCTGGTGGACATAGCTTTTTGTCCTCCTGATTGACATAAAATACAAGTATGAGCAGCAGCACTAGCGACAGCACGTGTAAGCGCATGCGTGGAATGTAAACTGGCTCTTAAGTAGCATCTGTTCAAGTACAACCACTGACCCAGCAGTGTATCTTTCCCTCACCGAGCCGTTAACGTTCTAACCTTTGGTTTCCTTGATGACGATGGCATTGAGGAGACCCTTCCCCCTGACGCAGGTGACGACGTCATTGGGCAGCTTCATTAGCTCCGCCCTCAGGAGCTGGCCCATGTTCTCCGCATTCTCTGACAGCCGCTCCTCCTCCAGCACCTGTGGACCAGAGGTGCTCACTTAGCGTCGATGTGGAGGCCCGACAGACGGCAGGCCGAATCGGATACCGCGATGCCCCACACTGACCTCCAGGGCGGCGATGGCCACCCGGCAGGCAACGGGGTTCCCCCCGTACGTGGATCCGTGCTCGCCGGGCTTGATGGTCAGCATCACCTCGTCGTCACACAGCACGGCGGACACCTGGGCAGGGGACCGCAGAGTCACATGACGGGAAGCCAAAGGGGTCAAGAGGTCATGCATGTGTCAGCTTAAGGAGCAGACGAATTAATGATAAGATCATCAGGATCCAGCTGCCGTCCAGGAAAGGATGCTACAGGATAGACTCACGGGGTAGACACCTCCCGACAGAGCCTTGCCCAGGACCACCAGGTCCGGACGCACCGCTTCATGGTCCACAGCCAACCTGCGGCCAGTGCGAGCCAGACCCGTCTGCACCTCATCGGCGATGAACAGAACCTGGGCGCGACGAAAACAGAGCAAAGTGTAACCGATGGGAGATAACAGAAACTTTTTTGATCCAGTGGGGAAATTCTTGTGCATCTGCTATGCATAAACATAACAGCTCAGGGCAGGAGAACAAGCTGAACACCTGAGTTTAAAGAGGAATGTCAAACTGACTGCGCTGAAGTTGTAGGCACGGCAATGCATAAACTGTCCATTAGAGGGCAATGTTCTGTAAAGTAGCACGTAAGTAACACCTGTTCAATATTCTATAAATGCACAGGGGGAAAAAACCTATAAAAAAGTCCTGATGTGTAACTTTCCCAGTGAACATGTCGGGGTGGAGGCGGGACTCACATTGTGCTGGGTACAAAGTTCCCTCACTTTGGTCAGGTACCCGGGATCCGGGACCACAACTCCAGCCTCGCCCTGGATGGGCTCCACCATGAACGCAGCCACATTCTGGTCCTGCAGGGCGCGCTGTGGAGCACAGCCCGAGAAAATGTCTTCAGGAAAGTGATGACAGAGCTTGCTGCTTGACCAATCAGATTACAACATTCAGCACGCGCAGACATTTGTTATGTTAAGGGTAAGACGATTGGGGGAAAAAATTGCAACAACCGGGAGGCGTAAAGCCAAAAGCCCCACCTCCAGTGCAGGGATGTCATTGTAGGGGATGAGCTCGAACCCGGGCATGAACGGCCCAAAGCCGTCGTAACTGCTAGGGTCCGTGGAGCTGGAGATGGCCGCCATGGTTCGTCCCCAGAAATTCCCGGCTGCAAGGCAACAAAAGGGGGTACTACTGAGCTCGCAGCCAGACAAACTAGATGCATACACAGCGCGTGACTGACAGCAAGCCAGTCATGCTGTACAAGACAACCGTGCCAAATCTACAGCTTTTATGATTTCTGCATGCAGATAACAGCTGGGAATGAGTTAATCATTTAGGAAGCCATGGATATAGGCTATTTCACGATACAGCACTCATCTGAATTTCAGTGCCATTATAATGTAACCGATATGTTATCAGTCATCTTACACGTACAAAAAGGGAAAGTCTGGCTACATGCTGATATAACAGAAGTCTGCAGATAGTGGAATCCGATAAAAATTAAAAATAAAAGACAATGATTGAGCGAGATCTTCACCATGTAGCCATAAAAAATACTGATAAATAGAGATTTTGAGACGACACGTCAGATATAACTCACAGGAAATAAAAACTGTCCGTATCTAGATAAAAACATCCTACCAGATTATTCCTTCACTGTTAAACCTTCTGATAAAAAGAATCAACTTATTTATGACCTTGATTTAAAGGATTACCCTATTTTTCCACACCTTGCGTATTTGTAAACTTTATCTCATAAAATACAAACAGACAAAAGCTCCATGTTAGTGTCAGTCATTTGCAGAGTAAGGAAAACCTTGGATGTTAGATTACTTACTTGCAAAGATAATCTTTGCCTTGTATTTGGGTACGCCCTTCACCATATATGCCCACTTACGAGCCAGCTTGCACGCAGTCTCTCCGCCTTCAACGCCTGTGGGTGAGGGGGAGTGGGCGTCACCTCAGTAAAAGGTTACTGCGAGAAAAGGCCAGAGCAGGACGTCTCCTCCGTCCTGGCTGTCTCCGTACCTGTGTTCATGGGAAGCACCTTCTGGTAGCCAAACATAGTGGTGATGAACTCCTCATACTCGCCAAGCACGTTGTTGTAGAAGGCGCGGGAGGTGAGCGTGAGGCGCGAGGCCTGGGCGCTCAGCGCCGCGATGATCTTCGGGTGGCAGTGGCCCTGGTTCACAGCGCTGTAGGCGCTCAGAAAGTCGAAGTACCGCCGGCCTTCCACATCCCAAACATAAATTCCTGTCATGGGAGGGGAGACAGTGTGGTTAACCACAATGCACCTCTTCCAGGACCAGATAACCATCCATGCAAGTCTGTTAGAGCAGCACTAGCCAAACTATATGTGGCATCCTGTCTACGGCATACCCCTGCACTGTGTCCTGAGTTGCCAGGGAGGGGCTCCAGCCCCCCTCCACAACTCAGTACTTGTGACATGATGGATGTAACTGTATAAGTACAAATTAAAGACATTTAATCCTGAATATGGTGTATTAAGTGCACTATTGTATATGGCAGTTTTTCATTATAATCAATATGAGGGCAATGTGTAGCTCAGCAGACTAAGTCTCTGTGCCCAGGATCAGAAGGTTGCAGGTTCAAATCCTGTACCCAGAAGAACAATGTCACTTTAACCTGAATTGCTCCAGGGACCGGCTAACCGTCTTTTTTTCACTTTTACGTCATTTTCGATTAAAGCGTCAGTGAAATAAATAAATGTAAACATATATAATCAGGGCGGAGCCTAAGCAGGTAGCACTGTGACCTCTAGTACCGGGGGTTAGGCAAGTCTAGGTCTCTGAAATATCCTTGATGTGCAGGACAGTGTGTTGGTGACTGGCACCCTTTGTAGGGAGATCCCCTGCTGTGTGCCCTGCGCTTCCTGGTATAAGCTCCAGGCCTCATTTTCCATTCCTTGCATTTCATGCGATTGTAGTTGCCGCCAGCCCATTGGCCCGTAGCCCCAGTGGGCGTGTCTCACCTTCTCCTCTCTGCAGTGCCACTGGCAGAGGGTGGTAGTTGTGCGCTCCATACTTCTCCTCCCGGGCGTACACCTCTTCAGAGGACAGGGGGCGCTCCGTGCGCCTGGCGGCGGGGGCCGCGGTGGAGGCGGGCCGGGTGCCAGGGCACGTGCCGCGGCTCAGCGATGGCGCCGCCTGCCTTAGGACGCGGCTCAGCCTGGAGAGCATGCTTCTATGCTTCGTTTAATTTTTTCTGTGCGGCAAGAAGGACAGGAAGTCAATTAGGGATTGGACCTGCATAGCACCCAGGTTTTATATACAGCTAAACGAGCTTTTCAATATGCCTGCTCCCTATTACTTGGGAGCGTGGCTCCATGGGCTAGAATGCTATACCCGTGATCAGAAGGTTGCTGGTTTGAATCCTAGTGTCGGCAGAATGAAATCACAATTAAGCCCCTGAGCAAGGCCCTTAGCCCCCAGTCGCCCCAAGAACTATCTGACCCTGCTTTTTCTTGCCAAACCTACATGGTTCTGTAAATAATTAAAGTTTCGTAACTAGAGCTGTGCAAAGGCGTCACAGGTTCCGTGACCAGGAACTGTGGAATCTCACAAAGGGCTTCGTGTGCCGTGTGTGCTGGTGTTCCAAGTGAAATGCTAACACTGCTGACGAGACCACTCCTGAAGAACTCCAAGTACACAGTTCTTAGGTTCTCCATCTAGAACGGGAGAACACAGGAATGAAACTGGGCTGAAGGCCGACTGGAAAGCGGACGCGAGACCAAAACCTGCATCTCAGCGGAGGAGTCTCCGTTGGGGCCACAGCAAACAGACGATGTCTGAAATTTCACCCAGCCGCCAAACAGGCAACAGGCCGACATCACCAAATGTCAGCGCCTCGGACTCACAATGGCCAGCGGGACGTTACCGGGAAACGGACCCCCCCCCCACGGCACCAGACAGTGAATTTCCATTGTTGTATCTCAGTAAACAGGTCAGTCTTTGTAGAAGCCGTCTGTATCCAAGTCCTTGTTCTTTGCATTAGAAAACATATCCAAACTTATGCTATTTATGGCCAAAAAATACAGACCATCTGTAACTTTTTTTAAGAACATGTCCTGTGTTCGTTGTGTAGTTTTGCCTCAGTTCTGTGAAAGCTTTGGTAATAGCCCTTTAAGATGGGGGCGGGGGGTTTGTAATGTGGAAATTCTGGGACAGGGTGTAAAGTCAAGCCAAAAGCACATTCACTTCCTTCTCCTGAGCAGCAGCCACATAAGAGCAGGTCCTGTGTTCTCTCAGTTCCCAGCAGGCTGATCTGGGAGCTGGTGCCCTTGTGTGGCCTTTTCCACGCGCCCCTACACCCAAACCCAGATAACGTCCCGCCTCTCCCGTCTCTCCCCCATGTCACGCAGTCCTGGTCTTTTTCCAACACGTCAAGGAGTCCATTTATATGTGTCCTTCATCCTTTTAACAGACTCTGCCTTTGCTACAAAGAACGTAGTACTCATTTTTTTGGGGGGGGGTTTAGCCTAACGGCAATATCACACCACAAAAGTTTAAACTCAATTTATCTGTTGGACACTGGCACAAGGTCAGCTTATGCTGAGCTCACCCTGTTTTTTCTTTGTTCAGTTATCCTTACAGTACCTGGATTCAAACATTAACAAATTAGCAAATGATTCTTAAAGACAATCTACAGACGTGGACAAATTTGTTGGTACCCTTACAGCTCAAAAACGTGCCTTATGCTTCCTGAAAAGAGATTAAATTACAAGCAATTGTCTCATGTGTCCCTGTGTGCCTGTCACGTGTCATTGAGTAATGCAAAACAAGTGTGAAATCAGATAAACTATTGCTTATTCTACAAAGATGTACTAAAATGGCCTGGACAAATTCGTTGGTACCCATAAAAAAATGTATAAATTATTGGATTGTGTGATTTTTTTCAAACTAACCGTATTCTTTAATCAGTATCACACATCTTCAATCTTGTAATCATTCATTCAGCCTATTTACATGGAGAACAGTAGTTATTCTGCTGTTTGGTGTCACCGTGTACGACACTGAACATGGACCAGCGCAAGCAAAGGGGGAAGCTGCCTGGGGAGAAAGAAAAATATAGACAAAGGCCATAAAGCTATTGACTAAGTTGCAAACATTATCAAGAAGTTTAAGGTCCATAGGACTGTAGCCAACCTCCCAGGATGCAGCCGCAAAATCGACCCCAGACTGAGCAGACGGATAGTGAGGACGGCAGACAAAAAGACAAGATCGCCTTCCAAAGAGAAACACCGCCTGTCACTTTCTGGGCGACAGTGGACACAGTGGATGAAGACCCAGGAGAACTTCACTGGTCAGAGGAACAACAGGAAGAAGCCAGACCTTAATTTTGTCAAAATGTATACTGACATGCCATAATGCTTCTGGGAAATTGCACTTTGGACTGATGAAAGAAAACTGGAGAAAACTTTGCCAATCACATCAGCTCTATGTCCACACACAAAAAAAATAAAGCTTGCAAAGAAAATACCAGCATAGCTATTGTCAAACATGGAGGGGACTCAGGTTTGTTTTGGGGCTACTGTGCTGCTTCTGACACAGGAAGCCTGGAGTCTGCACAGGGCACATGAAGTCTCAAAACTAGAGACATTCTGGCGCGAAATGTACAGCCCAGTGTCTGAAAGCTCCATCTCAGTTACAGGTCATGGGTTTTCCAACAGGATAATGACCTAAAACACACAGCTAAAGCACCCAAGAATGAAGAAAACATTGAAGGCCACCTCAGAATACTCCAATGAGCCCTGATATGAATCCTATCAAACATCTATGGAAAGAAGTGAAACATGCAGTGTCTAGAAGGTAGCCTCCAAACCTGACAGCTGGGGCAGTTTGCTCAGGAGATGTGGGCCAGACTATCTGCTGACAGGTGCAGAAGTCTCACGGAGAGCTATAGCAATCCTCTGTTTGCAGTGAGTACCTCTAACGTCTGTGCAACTAAATATTAGGTTAAGGGTCCATCATTTTTGCCCATGCCATTTTCATTTGTGTCATTTAAAATAATCCGTTGAATCAAAATTCTACATCAAAGTCCGATTTTTACTAAACATGGAATAAACAATGACAAGCGCCAATCACTTTACCAGTTTCAAGTTATTTCAGAGACAATTGTGGGTTGTTCCTTTTTCATGGAAGAGTACTAACACACATTTTCTATATCTATATATTTTGACCTTTTCCATGGCCTGCATCACACGGGCTGTTGTCAACAAAACACAACAAAAATACAACAATAGACTTGAGTCCTAACAGCCAATCACAAAAGATTCCCGCTACACAGTACATAAAAAATGTAGCCACTTAAGCCCAGGTTAAGCTCTCCTGACAGAAATCCCAAGGCATAGAAAAACTGCTCCCTGTAGAACTGAGAGGGACATAACTCGGGAACATATTTCCACTCCCCCCCCCCCACACACACACACACACGCCTGCTCAACAGTAAAGTGAGAGTCCCCAATCTGGCATTACAATCTTTGAGTCATCAGATCCTAGGTATTACTGAGGTCAGAGAAGCTGGCAGAACCTGTGGTGATTCCATTGGCTATTCAGGAGGTGTTAGCACTGCACCGGAAGGTGATAGGCTGTCAGGGCACTGCCCCCTCGGCCCAGCCCCCTTGGTCAGAGCCAGTAGCTAAAAGGAGACTGACGTGCCTCACACGCCCTCATCAAACCAACATGCCACCAAAGTTCTGCCAAAATGCAGGCAGGAATGTGGCCCTAACACAGAAATAACAAAAAGATACGACTAACCTATAATATTGTAGATCACCAGAATCAATTCCACTTTCTTCTCAATAAGAAGACACTATTAAATTGCCTTGTGGTGTGTTGCACTGCTGCTTTTGAATCAGCTCAGGATTAACCAATAATAATCATGTGACTTACCTCCCTAATTCATATTTCATCGCCCATTACATAAACTCCATTCACTCCTTACAGTGGAATGAGACCTTCACGTCAAGTAGATATCAGGTAGCATGGTCACTAACTAACTAAGTAATCGTTCTGTTTTTCCCCAAGACGGAGCCCTGATATTTGTTAGGGCCCTGGGGATATAGCCTAGAGGAGTCTATGCATTAATCTGCCCCTAAATGTAATAACTGAATGTTCCTTTATCCAATAACTTTGTCAACCTTGTACCATAGTAGCTCCATGTCATGAGGTAATATGTCAGGCTTGTCAGCCATGGTCTCCCTCTGTCTGCCTTCATTTGAGGTTACCCCCCACCCTAAAGCCTGACGTGGAGGTCTTACTCAGCGAACAACCAGCTCATTTCAAAAGTCCAGGTGGCGGCTGATAAAGCACATTACTGTTTGTTTTCCCCTAAAAAATCCACAAGACTATCAGGCAGAAATTGTTCTCTTTTCCTTTATCAATATTATCGCAAAAATCGATGGCGGTGACCGTGACCTCGTTACTTTTTTTTCCCCAAAGTTCATCATGTGCTTAAAAGTAAAACTGTAGGCCTACTGTAATTTGCTTCTCCTGCGACTCGGCAGAAATTACTTTTGAAATTAACGCAGGCTAATTAAATATCCTTTTGAATATAATGTAACAGTTGCTCGCCGTTACAGTAAAGCACAAATTAAGAAGGCATCACTGAACAAAACTTAAGAAACAAAAACCGAATTACTCTGGATGTGTTTAAACCGTAATGCTAATTTAATCCTCACATACAAGTCACAAGTAAGAAATGCGATGACGTGTATTAACAGAAAAATTTAACCCCCTTCCCAATCCCTACGCCAATAACTTTTTTATGACCGACTGAAATAGTTCTTATAATGACTTAATATAAGGACTCCCAGAATAAAATTATCGTGACAAACATGTCCATTTCAAAATCACACGTTTTTACCGTTTAGAATCCTCAAATATTTTCAGTTACATTACCGCAAGCTCCTGAAAATAATCATTTTGTTCTTGATTACCAGTTGGATAATGACTTTTATTAATGTCAACATATACGACCTTGTAACTAAATCTATTTTTATAAACCGGTGCTTAGTATACAATTACCTTAAGAGGTCCTTAAAATCTCAGTTTTTCATAAATTGTTTCTTAAAGCAGATGTGTGCGTGTACCCGCTTAAGGATATATTTCCTATAATTATTTTATTACGTCTGCATTCATTCTCCTCAAGCAAACGCCACCCGGCTCGTAAACTAAATAACGCCAGGGATTAATTCGGATTTCTTTTTGGTTTTAGAAAATAGAGACACGGGTAGCTCCGGAGCAGGTGGCTTCATTCATCCATCCGTCTGTCACACCATCATGGAAAAATACCAGCCACGACGGCAATGGGGGGGCGCAGGCTGATGGTGGGGGCGGCGCAGGCTGATAGCTCCCCGGCTAACCAAGCCACTCGCAAGCGGGTACTAACTAACTAGCCGGCCGGCGGAGCGCTTTTCCGCACCGCTGTCGCCAATCCGATGGGTCAGTGGCGACATGTCGCCGCCGGTCCGCCGATCATTGTCCCCCGTCACGCTACGTCTCGCGCGCCTTTAGCAGCATATGCTACACGCGCTAAGAACCAAAACCGGCACTGATGCTGCACCTCCGGCCACACGGATCCTGCGTTGCCTTTCCCCCTGCCTTACGACTCCCTCCTCACACTTTATTAAATATCAATTATTAGCCCTATTAATTTACGATTCGATGATCATAAGTCGCGCCCACCTGCATTTTCCAACCACCGTAAAAAATGCAGCAGAACCGGGGCAGACGAGACGGCCATAGATGATACTGCCGCACCGGCTGATCTAACGAGTCAGATGCTCGGTAAAATAGGCTTTAATGAAACTGACGGCGGAGCAAAGATGTACGGAGATTTGAGTTCATACCTGCTGTGTATAAAGCGGCCGGCTCCTCGTCTCTCGTTAGTCGGCTGCCTGCCTTCAGCTCTTCTGCTGCCCAAGCAGCTCCTTCCTCCGCTTTTACGTCATACCGTGACGCCCCAGAGGTAATCGATTATGTATTTAACTAGTTTCGAAAGAGACACCGACAGAAACCGCTTCTTTGAATTAATCAAGCGCTTTATGTGATCAAATCATCATCATCATCCTTCGAAATAAACGCCAGAATGCAGATACCGGTTTTTTCCCTGATACACTGTAATTACATTTACTGCTTTCGAGTCCGGCACGAAGACACCGTTCAGGTCACACGTCTCACACAACTGGAGTGACAAAGCAATTTATAGGGTACATGCGCTGCCCTAAACATCCTATTCTTTCTGCACAATAGAAAAGGATGAGAGTCTATGTTGTTTGCTTATTCGATTACTTCTGTAACTTCGTTCTGCTATAGCAACATTAAACATTAGATATGCATGTTAAGGAACAAAATAATCCATATTTCAACCACTTTTCCTGGAGAGTGGGTATATGTACCTAGAAAAGGACTGGTACTCTCTTCAGAATGTACCCCTACCTGGTGCCCTGGGTATGCTGGAGTTAGCGAAAACCTGTGACCTAATTAAACCTAATTAAAACTGCTGCTATGTTTTCTGACATAAACGACTGTAATGTTATTGCAACACACTTGTGATGAATCAATAGGATCTTGTAATGATTCACTGGCCACAAATATCTTAAGATTGTGTTGTTGATGCGAGAATCTTTGGACAGGTACCAGTCAACAGACCTGTCTGATTTGTGCTTCAGTTCAGACAGACCTCTCATGCATCTATTTTCTGAAACTGCTTGTCTGCTTCAGGGTCACGGGGGAGATCCCCCCGAACTCCCATCTTTGGTGTTTTAGATTGAAATGAAATGTCAGGGATAATACTTGTGATACTTGTGATTTCCACCAATGGCCTAGGAGAATGGGAAGGTTTCAAAGTTCAGTTAAATTAACCTGTACAGCCACACCCCTGCCGATAATTTATGCATCCATTCCCTTTTTACAGATCTGTGGCCTGTACTACGAAGCGGAGTTACTGGCTTATCGGGGTAACTTGTCGGATTTACGGTACCAGAGTTTAAATGGACTTCATATTCGTTCACTTACATTTTGTTCAGACTGCCTTAAATCCGACGAGTTACCCCGATAAGCTAGTAACCCCGCTTCGTAGTACAGACCACAGGCTGATTAAAATAATTTCTGAAGGTCTGAATGTACCGTATCAATTTGATGCGGACCCTAGGATCAAATGACTGAATAAAATACGTTTTAATATTTAGGATAGGAATCAAAATATTAATGCAGTTATCAAGATAAGCCCCCCGCGACCTTCATCAAGATACGTGGTTATAAGATGGATGAATGGATCAAGACGACTCATGAATGTTATTTCCCCCGGAAACTACATGTCCCATGATACATCGCTCGTAAGCGACTGGGATGGGTCTCACCATGGCCGAAATGGACTGGAAACATGCTATCCGCGACCTGAAAGGCGTCGTGTTAGACATGTGCGGCGTTTTGTATGACAGCGGTGAGGGGGACGGCGTTGCTATCGATGGATCGATAGAAGCGGTGAAAAGGTGGGCGTTGCTTTGCCTGTATTAAAGCTCAACCTTCTTTAAGTTTTGAAACTGACGTGTCACATGCCCGTGTTTTGTTTTTTAATATGAAAATATTAACATTTAGCTGCATTCTGTGCACTGGAATAATCTTCAGGTCCTTACACTCACACTGTCCTTTCAAGGGAGTTATTATATAGCCTACGGTTCATATAACTATAGTTTAGTGGCTGTTCATCGCTGTCATTTGCTGACGGATAAATTATAAGTTTACAGTAAGTAGAACTGGAGCCGTGGGCTGTCGCATCATATTACAAAACACACGTCAGTTTTATAAAATTCACTCGGTAAAGTAACAGCGAAATCCTCACAGTTTAATCTTTGAACGAGCCACTCGGCGGCGACACTAAAAAACTCGGCTTGTAAAGACCATGAACAAAAACCAAGTTGTACTTATGTTTTTGTGCATCTGGCACCATCTTGACCATTGAAGATGCGCTATCGACATACCGAAGTTTGTTATAACATAATTAAAAAGTTAACTCATCAAAGCATGTGACGAACTGAAGTGCAATTGTGACAACAGGAGCTACAATGACAGCGGGAGCGCGGAATGCGGAGAAACTGCACCATCTGGTCTCTGCTTTCTGGACGCAAAAACCGTGCGTGTGTTTTTCTGCATAGCGCAATTCACCGCGACTACTGAGCGCTCTTTCCCAAAAACATTTTCTGCGCATCTTAGAGGGACGATGATGTGAAATTTCTACTGATGCTTGCTGGATGGGCTGGAGCCGATTTTACGTATTCAATAGGCTATATAGTAGCAAAGGGACAATGGCAGTCAACATTGTGAAGTAAGATTTCCCTATTCTAGAAAAAATACATGGCCAGCTGTCAGACCAGGTAAAAATTAAAAATAAAAATAATAAGCTAAAAAAATTATAATAAAAAATAAAAATAATTTCCTCCGGGATAATAAAGGTATTCTGATTCTGATTATAACTATGGAGCCCCAAAACAGAATACCACCAAAGATAAACATGGAGTCTTCTACTCCCCAGTTTGATGATACACCTTCTCACCACCAGCTATGTGTAAAATAGCCGTGAGATGGTGAGTTTCCAAGTGCAAAGTTTTGGACCGGTTTTGGTTCTTACTTGGACCTACCCTAAACCTTGTCTCTTATCCCACTGCCCTACTTCCGCAACCTCCCACCCCCAGGCTCAAAGCGTCGGACCTGCAGCTGCGCTTCTGCACCAACGAGACCCAGGCCACACGGGAGAAGTTCGTGGCAAAGCTGGGGCGCTTGGGCTTCGACATCTGCGTAGACGAAGTCTTCTCCCCTGCACCTGCGGCCGTGACCATCCTGAAGGAGCGTGGCCTGAGGCCCCACCTGCTGGTGCATGACGGTACTGCATGACGTTATGTTGTCACAGGGGAAGCGTGTCCTTTTGCAGTCACATGACCATAGCGATTTATATTCTGTATCAGTTAATAAATTGTTGCACAAGCCGATTTCCCCCAGACCTACTGTTTATAGAATTTGTGCTATTTATGGACGGATGGATGGATGATCGGATGGATGTGAAAATGTTAAAAATTGTTTTGTTTCTTTTCACCTGAAATGCTGCTTTCATGTTCTTATGGTAGTCTGGAAGCATTTGTAATCAGTCCTCTAACTTGTTCATAGCACACATCACCAAACTAACCAACACCATTGTTATTAACAGTGTAACATCCTCACTGCAGATGTGGTGCCTGAGTTTGACGCAGTGGAGAAGACTGACCCAAACTGTGTGATTATTGGTGATGCTGCTGACAACTTCTCCTACCAGAACTTGAACAAAGCCTTTCAGGTCCTCATTGGGCTAGAGAAACCAGTACTGTTCTCCTTAGGAAGAGGGTAGGACATCTTTGGAATTGTTATTTGGGAATGTCTGGTTCAGTGGCCGGTTGCTGTATTTCCTGTTTGAACTGCAGAAGTGTTGGGGCTATTAAAATATTTCATATTAATTGTTTGCAGTTCAGGTTATTACATTATTCAACACGATTAGAGCATGGTCAGGTTTGTAAGTAACGTACCCCCTTCTGGTCATGCTTGGAATTGCAGGCGCTACTACAAGGAGATGGATGGTCTGAAGCTGGATGTAGGAGTTTACATGAAGGCCCTTGAGGTGTGTGTTGCCTCACAGCTGACCGGAACATTCTGTGCCCCAGCACCGATTCTTTGTTTCTCTTCCAATCCATTTATACTGTCAGATGGTTTGAGATGCATTAATAGAATGATACCTGTGATTTCAACCAATGGCCTACATCATGAAACCTTCTCTAAGGACATAGGAGTTACTTGTGTATTTTGTTTGTGTGTTTGTCTCCTCCCAAAGTATGCCTGTGATGTGGAGGCGGAGGTTGTGGGAAAGCCTTCCCCAATGTTTTTCCAGAGTGTTCTGGCTGACATGGGAATCCAGCCCAGCCAGGTAGGTGTCACATAAGTGCCATTTTCTCCTGGCGTTCTCTGGGAGAGAATGACCAGTGATGTCATCATGGACTCAGCAGGAACTTCACAGACCCATTTGGAGAACACTTAAAGCAACCACCATCATAGTAGTGATGGCCAAATGAAGCTTCATGAACCACTTGCTATATTTTGTGACCCCACTAGATGGTGCTCTTGGCTTGCGTTGGGGCATACTTTCAAATCTTTATTGAACAGAGATCACCATCTAGTGGGGTAGGAAAATACAGCTAGTGGTTCATGAAGCTTCATTTGGCCATCACTAGCTGATAGCACCAGATACATTAACTGGGAGCTGTGCTGGAAAACATCATTGATGTAAAAGTAGAAAAACATGTTATGAAACCTGGCTGGCATCGTAGATGGTTTTTGATTGCATAAGGAGCCACTGCCAGCCAATCACTGCGTTCCACCTCATCAACCCCAGGCCCTGATGATTGGAGATGACCTGGTGAATGACGTGGGCGGGGCCCAGTGCTGCGGAATGCGTGGGCTCCTCGTGAAAACGGGCAAATACAGGTGAGCAGTTGGACTGACTTGTGCGTTTCTTCCGGTGGCGTTGGGATGTGGAATTAATATTTACAGGAATACAGAATTTGTCATTTAATCTGAGTCCATCTTTCAACACGGTTGCATTCTTGCATTCATTTCAGTTCAATTGAGATTTATTTAATTGATAGAGCTTTTTAAAGGACACTGTCACACGCCAGCTTTAGACTGAAAGCATGAGAGGTGGGAAGGCTTAGAAGGATGAAACTTAGGCTCCTCCATTAATGATGCACAGATATGAAGGTCACCTATATTGCAGATGCAGAGGGAGAGCAGTCTATTAATGAGAGAATGAAGGCAGACCTCTTTATGATGCATGATGGCCTTGTCCAAATATTTATCTATAGACTTCGCTAAACAAATTTGTTTTTAGCACAGATTTGCACATTGAGAGTGATGAATTTGAATTGAATTTAGTGATTAATTGTCATTGTTGACACACCACAGCACACAGTGCACAACAATGAAATGTGCCCTCTGCATTTAACCCATATGGGGTCAGTGTGAATCCCAGCAATCTGATAGAAGATTCTTCTGCAATCAGGGAACTTTTCAAGAAAATGCCAGAACAAGCAGTATAGCAAAAGCATATGGTCATATTTTCTAATTCTTTTGAACTGAAGGGACGCTTAAGTCAACCAGAGAGCGCAGCATTACAATAATCCAGTTATATATAAATCTGATACATAAATAAATGCAAGAGAGAACAGTTTGCTTGGCAATGTTTCTTAAGTGAAAGACTATTGTCAAAATATTTTGATGAATATGAGTTAAATAGGAGTTAAATCCGAAGGTTATGTGGGAAATGAGGGGAAAGCTTTTGTAGGAGAGTCTTCTCCAGGCTGACATATTTCTGGTTTGTCTGGCGATGTAAATATTGTACATGCTGTAAATTTTAATGCCCTGTTGTTGTTGTTCCACGTCATGCCACCAGATGGCACTGTATCCCTATGGTTATAAAATAAAAGCAGCAGAGAATCAACAGTTAGAATGACATGTGCAGTAGGCGTCATAAATGTGTGTATTTTATCTATTTTCATGGATTTTATTAGGTCATTAGGAATTCAGATGTGTTACTGTCATTATCGTTTTCGTACTGTCGTTTTCTTTTCCACTTTGTGATTTTAACGTCATATTCCATGTGTCACTATGGGATTGTTTTTTTTTTGCTGTCATAGATCTGGAGCACTTATTAAATGGAAAACAAGAGGGTGTGATTGAGCCTTTGTGAAGGTGCACTCTACAACAGACGTTCATTGTTATATATGAAGAGTTAAAACAAAAAAAGAAAAGATTTTATGCAGGATTTAGGAAATGTGGGTTATTAGCATTTGATTAGTGTTTGATAACAAGGACATTATGCCTGAGTCCCTAACTGTCTAGCAGAAGTTAAACTTTCAGGATAATAAGGTGATGACATATTCTTATTCACAGTATTAGTACATAATAGGAGTATTATCTTGGGGTATGTTTTCACTTACAAACTTTTAGTGCATTGATGCTATTTCCTGAGTTCCTGGAAGGCAGCCCTAAGCAGCACAGTTTAGCTCAGGGAGAATGACTGCAATATTCTTCTGTGTGAGAGGACACTGATACAAGGCCACTCTGAAAATGTCTATGCTTACTCCAGTCTGAACTGTTAGAGGAACATAAAATGAATTGTTAGGTAAAACACAAGTACAGGCTAATTAAATAATAAGCTTTCTGTGTTCTGTACATTTAATTCTTTCCGGAGTTGTAAGGTTACATTTTTGAGACGGAAGGAAAATCCGAAAACCAGTGTTGGGCATTTCAGGTCCAGAAGCTACTAATCCAGACCAAGATTTTGTTTCTACCAACCAGTTGAGCATAAAGAGTCACAGTCACAGAGTACTCAATTGGTTTGGTAGAAACAAAATCTTGGTCTGGATTTGTAGTTTAGAATATACATCTGGGACAAATGTCTGTGGTTTATTACTGTTATTGCTGTTTTTATTTAGCTACCAGCTGATACCTTTACAGAGAAAAGGCTGCAATACAGACAATGCTGCACCTTACATGCACTGAGAAATTTGTTCGGGATTTAAATAGTTCTAAGTAAAATTCACATAAAACTTATTAGGGAATTATTCTTTTTTTTGTTCTTCGTTGTATCTGTTACATTGATCACAGCTCTCTGAGTGATAATTTTGGGAGGGGTTATTATTATGAAAGATGGTACGGTTTTGTGGATGCAGTGTGAGTTTATTATGTATCAGGAGTATTCTCACTGGGTTTGACAGACGTGTCAGGGTACGCAGGTTCCCAGCAAAGCCGGGGCCTTTATACAGGAAACACTCCCACAATCCCTGCAGCTTTCTGGCACCTGATTCAGGATCAGCAGGTGCCAACGTGGCGAAAAAGTCGGGTAATGGAGGCGGCAGGGACAAAGAATGCTTTTATCCCAAACAATATGCATTTTTGAGCTAAAGGGGTCAGACTGTCTCTGGAGAATTTGGGGTTTAAGAGCCTTGCTTAAGGGCTTGGTGATGACATCACTCTGCTGACCCTGGGATTTGAACCAACGACCTTCTGATCATGGACACAGGCTCACACCCTGCCGAGTCACACACTACCCCCGATTAGGAACCATACCTACAATAACAACGGCTAATCCCTAACTCCAGCCAGCTTAATCAGGGACATAAAGGCAAAGCATGCTGGGAGTTTACATGAATGTCCAAGGACAGGCTCCCCCTAGAGCATGGGTGAGGGATGACAGGCAAGAATAGCAGGATGGTGTACCGAAAGGGGGGCAGCAGGGAGTCGGGGGCTGGAGGTGCACCGTGGGATGCGTGCTCTGGGTAGAAGGTAGACGGGTCCCACCCATTTCACCCAGTTTCACAGGCTTCCTACGCATGCACTGGGCGTGAGCCAGCAGAGTGATGCTCCAGCTTCTTCACGCCTCTGGTTCTGGAATCCAGTCACCTTTTTAATCGCCCACGGTGTTTCTGCCGTTCTAGGCAGACCTAGAAAAGGGCTTGTTTTATTTCTCCAGCATATCTCTCTGCTGAAGGAACATCCAGCTGTTTATTAATGCACTACGCCCCCCCCCCAATCCCTCAAACATATAATTCTGAGTTGTGCCTCATGAGTGTTTGGGAAAACCAAATGAACGTCTGGAGTTCTGTTTTCCCAGAGGTGACCACACTGGCATTAAAAGAAAGCTTTTAGAACGGAAACATGACACACAGCACCGGACTGTGGACCCGGAGGTCAGCGGGCGGAGTCCCGGTCGCATTCGCGTCATCGGCCGTCCAGCTGAGTAAATCAGGACTGGAGAGCGTTCGTCATGCAAGTCGCCCTCAAGGGAGGCAGCATGGAGGACAGAGTATCATGGCGGAACCGCGGATGCTCTGCTGGTGACCCTCAGGGTTTGTCGAGATCTGCTGCCGATGCTTCCCTGTAGTCCGCATCACCCCAGCACAAATTCCCAGTGGCATCCTGACCTTGCAGATCTTCGCTGATGACTGTTACCTGTTGCTCTGACACCCACTGGCTAACTGCCTGCATCTGTCCCAAGCAGCGTAAGGCACAGGGCTGGGGTGCGAGTCCATCACAATGCACGTATGCACACGCCGTCATACTGTGAGATTGAGAGACACCGGTTCACCTACACAGATATTATTGAACCTTGGGAGGAAACTGGAGTAGCTGAAAGAAAACTGCACAACACGAGGGGGGGAGGGGTTTGCAAACTCCACCCGTACCGAATGGACGCAATATTTGGACCCCCCTGCCCCGGAGCTGTGAGGCTGCAGTGTTACCCCTTGAGCTATCCTGCTCAGTGACTGGCTAAGCTGTACATTATATTAACATTTCCAGGCACCCTATACTAGATAAACAGTTGCTGGTGGATGTGAAGGGCAAAGTCATGGGGTGGGGGGGCAAATCCAAGGGGCCCTAAACATTTTGGAATATAGTTGGATTGGTCTGGGTTAGAGGCCCAAATCCTCTAGCAGTGTCGATGGATGGATGGATGGTTGGATGGATGTATGGATGTATGCAACAGAGTAGGACAGAGTTTGATAGTGGGGGTGGGCACAACTTAATAATTTAAATACAAAAGTTTACTTATTGGGGGGGTGAATGAATCCAAATTAAGTGTTGGGGGTACAGGTCCCCGTTTCATATAGCCCTGCATATGCAAACCTTTTAAATATACTTAATTTTAAGCTATCGATCTTGGGACGTGTTTTTTGCTTCGGGTCGGTTCTGACCCGGGGAACACCCAGCACGTTTTTTCCCTGATCCTGTTCCTCCTTCCCGGGGAGCCTTTTCCATCTCCATCTTGTAGCACTTTGGTGGGGCCGTGCATTCTCATGGTTTTCTAATCGTGTGAACGTGCGAGTGTGGCTCCCAGCTGCTCTGGCTCCCCTCCGCAGTGACGTCGCTCTCCCCCAGGCTCGCGGGGGTGCAGACACGCGGCATGCTAACTGCTAACGGCTAACGCCACTCAGCCACTTCCACGTGTTTTAGTTTTCCTTAATTCTGTGGGGGTTTTTTTTCTGGAGGGAGGGCCGGGATGAAGGGGGGTTTTAAACACTGTTTTGCGCCCCTAGCCCAGAGAACCGCACGGCTCGACAAGCGATAAACCTTGCCGATATTTTTTTCCAAACACATAGTTATTTCCATGGCAACCAGATACCGTGGGAGGCTCTTCCGTTCCTGCTGGGCCACAAGGACCCTGTCTTTAAAGCCCTTGTAATGCAAGAACAGCTACCATCGCACTGAACGATGTAATTGCTACAGCAGCTACATCCCCCTGCGAGGATTTTCAGAGGTTTCCTGTCACGTCTCACTTGTGTTGGCCAAGCCAATACTGGCTCCAGGTGCCATTATCATGACCCAGAGTTGATGCATCCGTTCAAATTGCAGTTGTCCCACCCGCCTGTGCTTCTGCCTGCAATATTTGGAAGTACCACTAGGGGGCCATCTTTTTAAACTCTTGGTGAACCAGATGCATTAGTGTTCCTCTAACCAAGGATTTGCCTCTGAGCTGCAGTTTCTAGGTTCTTTCAATGATTCTTGATGGGATTCATGTCCGGACTCTGGCCAGCCCACTCAAGGGCTCTCTTTTTCCCCCCATAATTCCACTGTGGCTTTTCCCAAGTAACTAGGCAAACGTTGAGCAAATGTGCACAGAAGAGTAACTCCAGACCTGGTGGGTGGGCTTACCCCTTAAAGACTCCCCACTGTCACCCCCAATAAAGGCCCTTTCACTCATTTCCTAATTTTTAAAATATTCCTCCGACAGTTACACAGCGGTGGGGGCCGGGAGAGTTTTGTGAGACACTTGGTGGTGCATAATCTTAATAGGACGTTATTCAGACCAAATACGGCCAGCAGTATGTGTGACGCTCTCAAAACGCCTGTGTGGGCCCCCATTACCAAAGGCTAATTGAACCCCTTCAGTGTCCATCAAGCTTTGACTCTTAGCTCCGCTCGTTCTCCATCACTGTGAGCTGGGATTCAGGATGCCAGTCGGGCACGGTGGCATGGTGGCACAGTGTTTGCAACGAAAACCTCTGCGGGACAGCAGGCCACTGGAAGCCACTACTTTCAATCAAGACAGGGGGTGTGGGCCTCGGGATGTAACGTGGATTTGACCAGGCGGGACTCATATCAGCGAGACAGCTGCGAAACTGCCCCCCCCCCCCGGAGTGAGATGTATAACCAAACAGGACAGCTTTCCTGCAGGGGTCTACTAATGCAAAACAGGCTTCACTCCCCGACCTCAGTAAAGAGCAGGAAAACATGAGGAGCTCTTTAACGATCTTCAATGCTCACACTGATAATGTGTAACTTCTTGTTATTGTCCTGTTTCTACTCCTTATTGGATTTTGAATAATAATCATTGAATAATAATCATTTTAGTGAGTGTGGTTTTACTATAGCCTATAACTGAATATGTAGTGAATAAGTTGCATTATTGACATATTTATTATGTTTGTATTCAGACCTTATGGGAGTTTTACTTACACAAAAATGTTCTGAGGGCAGAAGGAAAAATGATTGGTTCAGAGAGATAACCAATCAGATTGTAGAGGAGGCAGGCAGGACCAAGACACCCAGTTGGTTGATCCCACCTCCTCTAGTTGCTTGGACCTATCTCCTCTACAATCTTCTACGATCCTCTACAATCCTTCTGCCCTCAGAACATTTTTGTGTAAGTAAAACTCCCAGGAGCGTATTCAGACCACCCCTTATGCTGGCCTTATAAAGTAATACTCTAAAAAACTGCCTTTTCGCTGCTGCTGAATAGCAGTGGGTGCTTTTTATAAAAGGACTGGGGGTCCCAAATGGAAACAGGCTTTCAAAAGCGGACGTTTCCGGTGCTAACAGTAAACAAAACAAGAAACATTTCAAAAAAAGCAAATGTAAAATTACAATTCCAGTAGGACTTGGGGGGAGTGGGGAGACAGAAAAGCCTCACTTATGTTTGGGTCTGACGTGGAATGGGGTGGGGTCTAGGGTTACTGGCAAAACAAACAGGAAAGAGTGACAGGTGAGACAAATCAGTATGAGCACAATGACCTCACAATCCCTAGGGCCCCAGGACGCTGGCCCTCCCCCTGCTCTCCCACATCCTCCGCTAACTCTCGGTGTTTATAGGCTGACCCTTTTTTAGCCCCTGTGCAAATTTGCTGGTGCTCAGACACCTCTGGAGCTCGGCATGGCTCACGCATCAGCAACTGAGGCAGGTGACCCCGTGTCAGTCTCCGTGTCAGTCCTCATGTCAGTCCCCGTTTCAGTCTCCGTGTCAGTCCCCGTGTCAGTCTCTGTGTCAGTCCTCATGTCAGTCCCCGTTTCAGTCTCCGTGTCAGTCTCAGTGTCAGTCCATGTGTCAGTCTCCGTGTCAGTCCCCGTGTCAGTCTCCGTGTCAGTCTCCGTGTCAGTCCCTGTGTCAGTCTCCGTGTCAGTCCCTGTGGTGGTGCATGCTATGTATCTCGTCCTGTAGCTTAGTGTTTTTTTTTTTTTTGCTAAATTAATCAGCCCCCCCCCACCTCCTTTCCAACACTGGCATGCTAATCAGCACTTCTGCCCTGTGTATGTGGTTGCCGTGGCAGCAGAGGGGGCAAAACATGCTACAATTGTGCTGGTTCACAGGAAGTTTTTCTCATTTTACACCCTGCTCTGTCATTCGGCTTTCCGACGTTCTCTTGTCCGGAAACTGAAGCTGTTACCCTTTTGCTGCTCATATCAGGTTCTGCATTTCTCTACCAAACTCATCCACCCGTCTGTCCATCCATCCAGCATCCATTTACCCAGTACTGGTTTGTAATGACCCTGCAGCCTGTTCCAGGAAGCACTGTGGACAGGATGACAGTGCATCACAGGACACAGACATATATAACACACCCATCAGCAGTCATAGACACTAATTCCCCTAACTGCATGGTTTGGAGAGCCAGACAGAACCTGTAGGAACTCGTGGAGATCCTGCAAACTCCACACACCCAAGCCTACAGGCTTCAGGGTATAGAGGAACCCCCTGAGGTACCATGCTATCCCCTCTACCAAACTAGCACAGATTAGGGCCTGGCTGCTTGCTAATTAGCTGCTGTATCCAGTTACCAGAGATCAGACAAGTGCGTTCCCTTCTGTCAAAAGTGATGCTCGTGTCTGTTTTCGGTGATTAATCCCCTCGTTTTTCCCAGGCATCCACCCTCCCAGCCTACACCACTGCGCACTGGTTTCCAGGGTCACATGTTCCAGTATCATCGTCAGCAGGCCTACCACTTTGCCCCATTCCAGCATTTGCTGATTTACCCATTTCCCCCATGAACCACTGATTGGCCCATTCCCCCACGAATGCCCCTTCCCATAATGCTCAGCTGCTATACCGTTCGGCGACTTGCCATTACTTGCGTTGTAGCCGTGTAGGTAACTTGAAAAAGGAGCAAAGCGTCACATGGGTATCTTTCGTTTAACATCTCAGCTGAACAAGCAAATACATAAAGTGCCTTCGCCCGCCTTTCGTCCGCCACCTTATCGCACCGCCACTGGGCCGTGCTGCCTACGATAAGCTAGTGTTTCCTGTGCTGCCCGTAGCCCGTTTTAGCCAAGGCAGCTAGCTAAATAAAGGCAATTATCTCAAATGCATTGGAGGAAGGAAAGATCATTAGGAAAGGAATCTAAACTAAGAAAGTTAAGAAGCCCAGGGCAGCATAAAGCCCCCAGCGGTCCCCGGCCACCCCTTTGTTCAACATGCGGGTCGGTAACTGCAGAACATCACGCTCCGTTAAATCCATTCACGTGCAGATAAAGGAACCCGCCTCCGCTGTCAGACGGAGGGACTGGTGGTGCATGTTGCCATTGTCTTAAGTACCTCCATGCCGCTGTTCTGGAGGGAGATCAGCATCAGGACCGGCCTCCAGGTGGCGCTGTAGCAGCCCAGCCACTTTCCAAGCGAAACGAGACCCGAAGGATGCCGTTCAGGCCGTCTCTGGGCTTGACGCGTTTCACGACCAACAGATATAACGACCGGCCATCCTGGAAATTATTTTTGGAAATTATTCTTGTTAAGCTTCCCTGCAGACGATGATGAGTCCTTGTGTCTGTCACTATTGTACCTCTAAGTGTTCCAACAGACAGTTGTAGAACTGGTTTATTTATTTACTTATTTATTTTGGTTGAAGGTCATAGTGGGGACAGTGTAAAAAATACAGTACGGGTATGGAACATTCCTCAGGTGAAGTGCTGTTCACTGGCAATCTGATAGGCTACCTCCGCAGGTTAAGAAGGACCCTTCTGATTGGTTGCTGCGACAGTTGCCCACTCACTGCGCTTCCATGAACATGCTCCTTGAACGGCCTTTTCACAGTGCGCTTTCGCTGGCTATCCTTGGGCGGTCCTGCTGGCACGTTTTGTCACGGAGGGAAGGAAGTGGACTTATCTCCGCTCGGTTTTATTTAGGAGATCTTGGAGCTGCAGGGCAGCGCAGACACACGAGCCAGCTTGCGGCCGGGAGACCAACTCACTCCCGAACACACCCAGTCCAGTACTGCGGCTTGAGGCCCTTTGAGCTTCGACAGGAACTAGGTTCAAATCCCAGGGTCGGCAGAATGATGTCACCGTTGGGCCTTTGAGCAAAGCCCTTAACTACCAATTGCTCCAGTCTGACCCCGCTTTCCTAAAACTATGTCACTTTGGACAAAACTGCCTGCTAAATAAATTAATATATATCAATGCAAATGTACCAGGATTTCCTGTGGGATCGATTCCTCCTACGACATATTTGTCGGAGTGGTCCAAATATGAGCACTGCATTAAAAAAAAGTTCCCAGCAGGCAACGGTGCTACATCTCAGCCTTGCTCCCTCCCTGCAGTGGAGAGCTTGCCGATCTTCTGGAGCATGACTGTCGGCTAGGCCTCTGGCTGTCACTCCCAAACCACCGTCCCACCCAGCTCCACCCCAGCCCTCGTTAAGGTCCCGCGGGATCCGCGTCACCCAAACACAGGGTTGTGACTGCACACGTGATGCATGCTGAGAATATCTCCAGAAAAAAAACACATCTGAAACATACCTTTCTGGTTTAAGGGTATTTCAGTCACCACACGTGCTGCTTTTTGGTATGATTTAACAACCACATGTCCTGGGTCTGTGGACCTGCAGCAGCAATATCTCATCTGTTTGTAGGTCTGTCTCAATAGCTCTATCTGAACACATACTACTCCCACTTAGCAGGGTCAGGATTGAGACTCACCTGGTTACAGTCCCCTCCCATTACCAGCACATCCCAGTCTGCTCCATGTTCTCTGAATGTTCTGCACTTTCCAGAATGCGCCAGAACATTCTATAATGCTGTGCTTTCCACTGACTTAATAGTTGCCTTATTAGGTTCTTGCTTTGTAGTTGCTGTGTGGCTCCTGCTCCAATCCTGCTTACACTCATACCTGAGCTTTCACTGGAAGCTCAGCCTAACTGCACTCATACCTGGGCTTTCACTGGAAGCTCAGCCTAACTGCACTTATACCTAGTTGCCTCCTCGACAGCACGTATGTGTAACGTTTGTAACATGCTTTTTGTGTGACTTGTACGTTGCTTTGGAAAACAGCATCCTAGATGTAAATATATATTTTTTGATCCAGCCATAAAGTCTTAGCTGAAGTGAAAAACTTTTAATGGAAGTCTTTTGGATCAGAATTCCGGCATTTTGGATTAGTTACTGTTGATTTAGTGTAATCTGTGCACAGTAGTGTATTATCTTACCTTCCATTTTTCCCAAAGCAGGGTGGGGCCCCTGACGTTTGCCAGGGCCCGAGGCTATAGCCTAGAATAGCCAATCCACCTCCATCTGTTCACGTCCTAGCGTAGGACTGGGGCTCCTACAGCGAAGGTTCTGGTTCCCCCAAACATCAGGCCCCATCTCAGACGAGTGCCTCTGTGTTGGTTTTCCTGCTTCCACCGAGGTCAAAGGCGTGCTTATTGTTTTCGTTGGGTACTGAAGGCCCCCCAGGTGACTCTTGGTGGGGGTTTACGACAGCCTTTATCGAGGCCTTTTGTTGGATCTGGGATTTCTTCCCCACCATCTGAAAGCTGTGAGCTGAACGCACACAACTCAGACAATACAAAAATAAACAGAATGCCGCCGTTGGCCTCACGCACACACAGGGGCCTCCTCTCTCCTGCTGGTGCTTGTTCCTCACCCTAATCCCATCTTGTGTGTTTTCTGCAGCTGACACAATCGTGGACAATACGAAACTTTCCCCTGCCTTCCGGTTGCTTCTGTGGGGGGCTTTAAGTGGTTTGTCGGGAAGCTGCCTGCGTGCGATGTGCTTTCTGATGTCCGAGCAACAAAGAAGTAGATAGAAGAATATGAATGTGGAGTGGGGAAATTAAAAAACGGCAGTTTATACCGTGGCAGAACATGACAGCCGCTGACCAGCTTTCAGCTAAACTGTCGAAGACGGCTGAGCCTAGAAGATGGTGGTTTGTGTCAATGGAAGAATAGTGATATTCTATTAATCTAAATGGTTTATGTACAACCATATTGCGGAAAACCACTGGAATGGATGTGGTATGGAACTGCATCCTACGTATTTTCTTTTGGACACAGTTGTTTATAAAACCAATGTTTTATAAAACCAATGTTTCGCCACTATAACCAAATTTCAGATTAAAACATAAAGGATATAGGTGCCATGTAGAGGAGGGGCATCAGCCTGGCAGATGGTGGCATCCTTTCTCTGATTGGCTCTCCAGGGGCATGGGTTACTTTTTCCCAGAATGCATCAGCTGAGGAGGATGGCGGTGGTTCAAGTGTAATAAAGTGACCCACCACATGTCTAAACGGACACAGTTTTGGTGCCCTGAGGCCAGAGAGCTTGGTAATGGGCTCCGTTCTTGGTAAAGGCTCCGTTCTTTAGTCTGCCATTTTGCAGTCACGTGTCAGAGATTGTAGTGCCTGCCAATCCCTCTTCCAGTTCTGCCTTGCAGTCTGCATGGTTTCAATGCTTTCTAGAAACTTCTGCATGGTTTAGCAAGAGGATGGGACATTCCCACAGAGTGCTTGCTCTGGTAATGAACTTGGCGGCATTGGAATTTGTGTCACAGATCTGCAGCACTTCCACAGCTGTGATCCATCTGAGATCAAATTAAGGAAGTTTAGTGGAGCAGGCGCTCCACTTGCGGGTTCTTATTGGGTCCAGGAGAAGCAAGAACCTTGAGGGCAGCTGCCACTACCATCGGCATTGTTACACCAAGAGTCTGGTTGCTATAGTTACTGAGAACAGCAGTAAACGAGGGACAGCAGAGGAACAACCTGGATAAGCTGTGATGGAAGGTATTCTTCTTCTGACATGTCTGAACAAGGAGTGGATGGATTTATTAAAAAAAAAAAAACAACTTTAACTTCCTCTGAACTGATGGACCTACCTGCATCTCTCATCTTGTCTGTTGCTCTCAGCCGTGTGTGTTGTTTTTTTCTCTGTTATTTTTCCAAGTCGTTTACTTTAACAATCCTGTCCAACGAGAGAAACAAAGGGACAATGATGATAATCATGATGGAGAATAGCCAGTTTAAACCCTATTCAGTCATGTCTTCTGAGAATCCCAGTATGCAGTAAATCACTCTCAGTACTTTAGTCCAGAGAAACCGAACGGAGATCATGTGTTTGTCCTTTGGGGCAGGGTGGCCTCAAGATAACCGAGGAGCAGTTACTGATCACAGGGATCTGGGACACGATGCTGATGCTGTGTGAGCTAATCCCTCCAAGATGTGTCCCTGTTTCAACTGTAGTCTGTCTTCTGGGGAACATCTCATCTTGTACAACATACACTCCATCATGCAGCTCTTTTACATAGAAATCCTTGCATGAACATTCAATCCCACACCACAACATGCAGCCTAGGGTGAAACCCAATGCATTTACATTATAAGGTAACCTAGCTAGTTCTCGTTCAAGGGTAGAACACTAAAAGAATACCAGTGATGGGCACAGCTAACCAAAAAGTTAGATTAGATAACTGCTAATCTGCTAACTCCAAAGTTTAACATTAGGTTAGGTTTAGGGTTGGCCTTAAGGTTAGGGTGAGGTTTGGTATTAAAGTTAGGGTTGCCATTATGATTAGACCTAAAGTTAGGGTTGCCTATTTAGCGAATTTTCTTAGCATTCACATGCAGCATTGATCTACTGGAACAATAGGGTTTGTGCACACGCTTATTTTTTTGCATTAGCTACCGCTGGTGTCTGTGACCGCAGTTTCAGAAGGTGACTGCAGTGACCCCGTCCGCCGCTGCTCATGCATTTATGCCGAGGCGACTGTCAGTAGCGACGTCTCTCACCGACCACAGTGAATTATTTATGGTAACAGAAGAGAAGCCGCGGGACGAAAGCAGCTGCGCGGATGCATGCATAGGCAGTGTCCCGGGTGATGTGACTCGTCTGACATAGTGGGTTCAAAACCTCTAAATCTAGCGCAGATCTTCCTTTACCATTGGATGGCAGATTGACCTAGAAACCGTGAGTCTCTGCTTATTACCAGTGTTTCCCATTCCGGTCTTTAAGGACCCACAGATTTTTTGATAAAAGGTGGACTGTCTGCCAGGGAGCTCGGAGGGAGCAAAAACATGGACCAGCTGTGGGGCCCCAAGGACCAGATTGGAAAACACTGCCTTGTACCGGAAGCTCCACTTCACCTCCCCAGAGCTCCTCAGTACCCACAGAACTGCAGGCACTAGACCAGCCCACCAGTCAGTCTCACATTACCTCTGACCATCCATCCATCCATTTTCCAAGCCGCTTATCCTACTGGGTCGCGGGGGGTCCGGAGCCTATCCCGGAAGCAACG
>JAODJU010000041.1:12917412-12938230 GCA_026776725.1 Gnathonemus echidnorhynchus
CTGCACATCATTCCTCTCCAGCTCCACGAAGGTATGGTAGATGTGCTTAATGATCACATCTGTCTGCACAGGCGTGTGTCTGCGCTCTCCAGGACGGCTGCCTCCCGCGGGCCTGTGCCAGATCCTGACCGCGGCACATGGCGACACGCCCTGGGCTGGCTGCCTTTCCCGCTGCCCCAGCATGCCTGGCACACGTGGGTGCCGGTCTCGCCGTGCGTAACGTTCGAGCAGCTTGTGGCTGAAAAAAATATGCAAGTAATGAAACGTTGGGCAAAGGGGGTGGCTAGTGAATGAAAGCAGTCCCAAGCTTGCATCCCTTCGTTTTTCACAAGGGTAAACTCCATTCCCTCCTCGCGTCTCCCCGTGACTCTCTCACCCCCGAAGGATAAACAGGGCAGAGTTTCCTCCTGGCTCTGAACTCACAGGCCGGCAGTGCAGAGTGCTGAAAGGCGACTTGTGCTCTGGGTTCCCGTGAGGGAGCCCTCAATAGACCCTTCTGTCATGTGCCTGCGACGGCCCATGGAGGTCCGACGGGATGGCGGAAAAAATCAGGGGGGCCTGCTTCCGAATTCGCTTGTATTTTATACTTTGACCCTTTAGCCGGTCGCTTAGTGTGTGTGTGACTTGGAGAACTAAAGTTACAGTCTGAGGCCAAGCTGTTTGTGGAGCCCGAAATCCCGCAGGTCAGACTCACCCAGAAGTGTGGAAAGGAAATAACACAGGTTACACATACATTATTCATAAAGGTTGAAGTAAAATAACAAGTTAAAATAAAAACTAAAACAACAATGCCAATGCAATATGTTTTTTCTCCATGATAAGTTAATTCCAATGACTTTTTATTTCTGATATGACATACAGTAAAACTTTAATTGGATGTAATTGTGCTTGGATTAGACATTTTATTACATATTTTACTATAATAATACAGAATAATAATTATGCTTGATACAATTGTAGTGTCTTTATCTCAAACTTAAAGATACTTTTGGATTCATCATGACTTCAGAAATACTGAAATTATAAGATTATACTACTATGTTTCTCCCCTGTATCTGACAGCATTTACTAGAATCTTGTTTTTATCTGTGGTAGGCGCTGAGTGCATTATGGGATACCACATTAACAAGGGCATTCATTTAGCTCAACAAGCAGAGCATTGTGCTAACAACGGCAAAGTTGTGGGATCAAATCCCAAAAAGCACACATATATTGTAACCCTTCCCTTTACTATAAGTTGTTTGGAATAAAAGCACGAGTGTAATGTGTCACAGGAATTTACACAAGCTTGTGAGTGTCACTCATGCAACCAGTCATGTCACACTTTTGGTTGTGGGAACGGGGATGAACTAGAAGGGAGTGTCGTTGTCCACTCTGTCCACATATATTGCTGAGTTCTGCTTTTGTTCTGACAGTAACCTGCAACAGAACCGCATGTGTGTGTGTCAGTGTGCTGCAAATAAGGCGAAAAAAGAAAATAAAAGTTCGGGCCTGTTGGAAATTCCCTATGACACATGGTTCAGTTCACAGAGCCTCCCAGACTTTCCCACAACTATATATCCATATTAGCTTTGGAATGGGAGAGTGCTGCAGAGAAGGTCTGCAGTCAAATTAAAATCGCAAACTGTGGTTCAGATTTTATTGCATGAATTATGTTGGTCAGGCCTGTGCAGAGGTCCATAATACAGGAATGCAGACATTGTTAGCTGATTTAAAAATGGATAGTTAAACGAGTTTTATTCTAAGTACAAGGACGGCAGATATTCATTACATTGCGGGGACATTTGTGTTATTTTGATGTTGTGGGAACCACTCCTTTGGTCCCCACAAGGGGAGGCTCAATTTTATAAAAACCTGTGACTGCAATCAAGAAACTAAACATGGCAAAATTCTTGTATTTTGTTTGGCTACTTATGGTTAAGGTTAGGGTTGGGTAGGGGTTAAGGTCGTCATAGTTGGGATTAGGGTTTTGACCATAAAAATTAATGGAGAGTCCCCACAAAGATATGAGTACAGGTCTGTGTGTGTGTGTAATTTATTTATTATTAAGTATTTTGCCATTTTTACCATAAAAATGGATATTATTATCTCTGTGTTTAGTGCCGTTTCCTCCCATTTCCAGGGTTGAGGGTTTGACTCCTGCCCTCTGTGTGAGAAAATTGCCTGTGTTTTCTGACAACTGAACTGCCCCATTGATGCTGACTGATTTGTACACTGCAGCCCTAAGTTTGTTTTCACTTGGATGTCACTTTGGACTTTGCTAAATAAGTAAATGCAATATGAATTGTGTCCCTGTGATGGACTGACATCCTGTCTAAGGGGCCCCCTAACTTGGGGCTTATGTTGCCTGGGAGAGGCACCAGGCCCCCTATTTATACCCTGTACTGCATAAGCAGTGGGATGGATGAAAGCTGGTATCCATTAGAGGAGCGCTACTGCCACCCATTGGTTATTAGTTGAACTACATTAAATGCAATTTGGAAAAAAAAACTTGTTATAGAATGTTGTATGTTGAAAGTGGTCAAATTAGCCGTAAATGCTATCGCACTTATCCGGTAGGTAATAGTACTGCTCGACATCACTGCCGCTGCAAGTGAGTACGAAACTCAGAAGCAGCTAGGCGTGTGGGTCTCCTTTATCTGCTTTCGATCAGGACTCACAGGCCGCCCTGTAGTTGTAAGTGCTGCCTGAAATCGCTCTGTCACACAAATACAGGGCTGCCAGCTTTGGCCGGCTGGCTGGCATGAGATTTTGAATTCGAGACAAGTCTTTACACGCATTTACATGTATTTAACAGTTTTATTAGCTTTTAAATAGTCCGAACTACCCCACTACCCCACTCCGATGTAGCTTAATTTCCATAATGGAATAATATAGATTTGCTGTAAGATTCCTGGGGTGAGCGTGATGGCCTGAAAGTCTGAATGTCACGCAAGATGCGTGGGAGTTGGCAGCCCTGTAGATAGGTGCATGCAAGCAGCCAACGGAACTACACAACCTTATAGTGCCATATGTCATTGGGTCTTGTTGAATGTTGGTACTATTTATAATTTACCGAAAAACCCTTGCTATAACATAATACTCCTTATAAATAATTATACTCGACGTTAAGATACAAAACGTCACTACGCCCGGACAATTTCGCCGTAAAGACTCCCTTTCCCATAATGCACCGCGCCGCGCGCGCTCTCGCCACTCAAGTCGCGCGGCCGCTGCAGGTTCTCGGACGTGTTGTGATGTTTTCATCATGGCTGCGTGCATTTCCAGTTACACTTTTAGTTCTGTGTGTTACCACAGTGCCAACAGTAACTCCGACCATGTAAGTGTCTACAGCAATCGATCGAAATGAAAAGAGACCGTTTCCGAATCGTTTTCTTTAGCTGACGGAAGAGTTTAGCTTGTCAGTGTGTCAGAAACAGGTGTTAGCCTAGCTAACTACTTTAAAGTGTCCGTCGCTTTTCTCCGGAATTTATCATCACGGGTTTGATCCAGAATTAATTTATTTGAAGGTAATTTAGGCCGTCTTGTAGAAGTTACCGCAGAGACACCTTACTAGTTAAACGTTCATATATTAACAGATGTGTATTGCGCCCGAAAACATTAAAATTCTGATGAGCACTCCGTGTAAAATGAATCTGCCAATTCATGAGTGAAATGCCATTAGTTTAACATTAGGGCGTGGATGGTAAAACCTGTTTTCATAACTAGGCCTGGTTAAGCTAACTAGCCGCCAGTCCTGCTTGTCCAGTTAAACGCAGCATCTGTCTTGTCGGCATGACAAGAATAATTGCGATGTTATGATAAAAATAATAGTGAACACCTTTAAGAATCTGTGGGATTTTACCCAAAATTAACTAGTATGGGTTCAACGCAGTGAAAGAAATGTTGCCATTGTAGTGACAGTTTAATATTTTAATGACTTTTAATCGATCCGTTCTGCATAATTATTCTCTGTAATGTTCTGTTATGGAACGTGTCAGTAAGCAGCCGGTGCCGGTTTTTTATAGGAAGGCTTCCTGCTCGGGGAGGTAAAAGAAGAGGAAACATTCAGCATCAGTGACTCTCAGATCAGCAGCACAGAACTTATCCGGGTCGTAGGTAAGATCATCGGTTGCTGGTATGAAAAGCTTTCTCTGGCTTGTTTGTGTGCTCAGTTCTGTCAGTCCATTTCTGGCATTTGGGTTGAGGAATTTCTCCAGTCGGAAGTTGTGATCAGACCCTTCATTAACTCTGAATGGTCATGTCTCACATTTATCTATTAGCCAGCTCTCAGGTTTTATAAGAACACCATCTCATCTTCTGTCACTCCTGCGTACATTATTTATTAAATAAGCAGTTTTGTTCTGCTTGTTGTGTTGCATGTTGCTGTTCCTGCAGTCGTGCTGCATTTGCAGATTTAGGGAGTTGCCAGTCAGCTGTTATGAGGGGGTTTTTATTGTGGTTGGGTTGGACTGTTTTCTGTGAGCTCAGCTATAAATGTTCTGCATGAAGAAACTGCCGCACTGGGTTGAAGTGCAGGTTGAAGGGGAAATTGTGTGTGTGTGTGTGTGTGTGTCTCCTGGTGAAATGGCTCGACAGTACCTATCATAGTGAGCCCGGGGTTGTGTTGTTTGTGAATGACCTGTGGATTGCGTGCAAGTGTTAGATCTGATGGCTTCACGGAAGCATATTATTTAAGAAAGGTTTTTATAACCACTGTGGTGTTTCATATTGAGTAAAACCCTCAAGTTGTACCTCCTGAGCCCTCTATGAATGGCTGTGGAAGGCTATAACAGTGCTTTATTAACTATGAATAAAAATGCATGATTTCTTCACCTTCTGATCAAAATGGAGTTTGAGTTCACTGTGGTAACAGAAGGCCATAGATGTTTACCAGTAGGTGGAATGAATGGCCTCGGAAAATTATGATAGTTCTAGTACTGCTAAACACACAGCACTTGTACTGAAAACAGAGGACGTTCCGAATCACTAGTAAAACACGTCATAACTTTGTAATTTTTTTCTGTTTTTTTTTTTTAATAGAAGTTCAAAATCATGAACCGTGTGCACAGCTTTTTAGGTAAGAACACATTTGTGGAAGATAGTGGTTTGATGTTCTTTTAACAATGCACTCAGGTCGAAATACGTATTGTGGCCCAGTTTGTGATGGGAAGATGTTCTTGATGTGTTTTTGAGAAGTCTCTAGTGGTAAATATTTACTTTCAGCCATTTTTCTGTTTCAGCTTTTATGATTACTCAGGCAACATCAATGAAGATAAGCTCAATGAGATACTTAAAGAGAGAAGGAAAGTGAGTACTTGGATACCCGCTTGCTACTCTGTACTCGTTTTCCCCAGCTGCTGCACATAACACAGTTCATACATGGCGCTGGGTGCTTCCTGGGCCTTGAGGACAGCACAGGGGGCCTGATGTGATCTGGAGTGGGGCAGCTCAGGGCTATGCGGGGATACATCTAACCACTGTGGGTCGGGTTCACCGCAGAATGTCATTGGCTGGTATCGGTTCCGGAGGAACACGCAGCAGCAGATGTCCCTCAGGGAACGGCTCATCCACCGGCAGCTGACCAACATCCTGGGCACAACAGACCTTGTCTTCCTTCTCTTCAGCTTCATCTCCACGGGCAACAACTCCACACACGCTCTGGAGTACGTGCTCTTCCAGCCGAGCCAGAGGTAGGGTCCTGCTCCCCTCCGGCGACACCCCTTTCCTGGGGGGTCCTCCTGTCTGTCAGTTGGGATGAACGCTAGTTCTGTTCACGTATCTGTATCACAATGGCAGCCTCTAAATCACATGCTTTACTGTCATGGTGTGTGACTCAGTGGATTAGGACATTGCGCCTGTGATCAGAACATCACCAGATCAAATCCCAGGATTGGCAGAGTGATTTTGCTGTTGGACCCTTAACACTCAATTACTCCAAGGACTGTTTGACCCTGCTTTCCAAAAAAAAAAACAAATTTTCATAAAAGTGTCTGGCAAAAAAAAAATGTAGATGTTGCTGTTTTATCGCCTTGGAAATGCCCACTGTCTGCTTTGCATAGTACATAATCTTGTTTAGAGGCAAGCAGAGAAGGAGTCTGGCCTTGACTGATGTCTGCTTTCAGGTTGGCTGAGGTCAGCCCTGTCTGTCAGGTCTCTGGCCTTAAGTTTGATTGACTGCTGAAAGAAACGGAAAGATTAGGGGTGTCTATCTAGATGAATCCATACCGATACACCTCTGTTTGCTTGTTATGTATTATCTGTGCTGCTTTGGGCAAGAGCGTCTGCTAAGTAAATGTAATGTAAATGTAAAACGCAAAGCGCCAGCAGCTGGTCTTGATGTCCCTTAATTATCTCTCAGCAGGTGCGTGCAGACAGGCTGGGCGCTGCCTCTGCATATTTAATACTCAAATCTGGTGTTCCTTTCAAGTCGGCCTCTAGTCACTTCCTTCCCTGCTTTTCTCAGAAAGCGTAGCTGCCTTTACCCCATGTAGCCTTTAGCATTCAAAGCACAAAACCCACTAAACCCAGACAGATCAGGTTTGCTCCAGTTCCGACCGGTTTTCATGTCACCGCCGGATGCCCCGACCTCTGGGGAGTGTCTCTGTGGCTGTCGTCGCGGCCGACCCGTTCTTGACTCCAGACTTTACCGCGAGGTCATAGGTCGTGACCCCGAGGGATGGGGCCACGGTGCTCAGACAGCGTGAGTCCGGACTCGGCCCAGTCGGTCGCCTCGTGTTTCAGTCGTGCCGCGATGGATGTGTCGCGGATCACGAAGCTGCTGTAGAATCGTACGTAGCAGTAAGCAAAGGGGTATGATTTCGGCGTGACCGTAATAGGTGCATCATACGCTGCCCGTCTGCAGCAAATCGCAAAAGAGAAATGAAGCCCACAGAGCATTTATAGGTCCCTCCCTATCTCCTGCAGCCTTGCCATGTGGCTGCGTGAAAGTAATGCACTTGGGTGAGCAGTAAGGAAAGAGATAGGAGCCCAGGCTCTCGCATTACAGGTTCATTGTTCTGTCACATAAGGCCCTGACAGCTGGGAGGCTCATGCCTACAGAGCAGTTCAGCCCTACCTCTGTACCTTTCACCTGTGGTTCAGTGTGCAACGCCGCCTTTCACTCTTTATAGGTAGCAAGCAGGGCTGAGCAACAGGGGGGGACGTCTGGTAGCTATTCATGTATGTCAGTAACAAACCTATCCCAGAGTCAACAAGTATTGTCCATAAAAGAGTATTCCTAAGTATTTGTAGGTAGCTTTTTACTGGATTCTGTGGAACCCATCCAAGTATCTGTCGGCATCGAAACATGACAGCGTAGCGATGTGTTAGGACTTCTTGGTTCCTGCCCTGGTTCTCGGTGATATCATTGACGGTGACAGCTGCTACTGCCTCTCAGAGGAACACACACACTCGCACACCCCACAGGATGCACACTGCCCGCAAGCAGGGACAGGAAATGCATTTCATAACTCACATTCCTTTAATTTAATGACATTGCAAGGTCCAAGGTCCATTGGAGTTGCCCGCGGTTACTGCATGTGAATCCAGATTGTAATCTCATCTCCAGCAGGTACAACCAGAGGGTTTCACTGTGCATTCCTAACCTTGGCAGCACCAGCCAACAGGAGTACAAGGTGTCCTCTGTACCCAACACCTCGTGGAATTATGCCAAGGTGATTCAGGAGCACGGGTGAGTGAGTCTGCGTGCATAGCGATCTAGTGATGAGAGAAAGGGACCTGAAACCCCAAAAATAGATTTTAATTTGGGGGTAGGTTACTGAGGAATGCTTGTAACCCAGCCCGGAGCACTACTAGAGTGTGTGTAAGTCATTTGAGATGAAGGCGGATGAAGACTGTGTCTGTGATCGGAAAATCGCTAGTTTGAGCCCTGGCCTTGGCAGAATAGTCAAGTCTGGGTCCTTGAGCACAAGGCCCTTAATTCCCAGCCCCAGGGATGCTGCAAGCTGGCTGACCCTGTGCTGTGACCCCCCAGGCTTGCTCTCACCTGTATGTGTGTCTCATGGAGAGCAAGATGGGGTAGGTGTAATGGGGATTTCTCTACAGGGATGAATTATGTGTCTCTATTCTATTCTGTTGATCCATGTTGCTTATGTCATGCATCCCAGCATGCCCTGCTGTGTAAGCTGGTTGCTCCTGGCACTTGTCTGTCCAGTCCTCCTCACCTTAATTTTCCATGATGTGTCTTTCATAAGACACTATGTACCCAGACAGTTGGGTCATCCTGTCCCTCTCGGACGTGCTATATTTCATCCCTAGTCGATCCCCTAAACTCCTCCGCGACTCCGATGGCCCCCGTGTCCCCTTGAGTTTTCGGTCGCGTGACATCTTATACGTTTGGCTGCCGCTCGCTCGGGCTTACGCTGCTGCTGGCGTGTCGCGTTGCCGCCTGGCGGAGCAATTCGAGATGCGGCCATGGCGCGTAACTGGATACGAATGTTGCAGGGCCGAGTTCTTTGACAAGGATGGAGTCGTGAAGGACATTAGGAACATCTTCCAAGTCTACCATGCACTACAGGAGAAGGTGCAAGTAAGTTATCCATTAATAAAGCACACATGGTACTTTGGGAGTCTGCTAGTGTTTCCAAAGACCTATATGAATTTTTTACGAGTATTTATTAAGCTAAATATTTGATGTAAGCTTGGGATGGTGGGAAAGTGATTGTGATATGGTAACGCTTCCCAAGAAGACCTTCAGAAGACCTTCATAAAACCTTGCGACACAATGCTTCAAGCCTTCGTGACCGCTCATCAATGATTGATAGTCCATAATGCTCTTGGGTAGAAAATATCATCCAGGTCCAGTGTCGAGCCTTGATCTGTCACCGTAATGGGACCCTTTGCCATTGCAGGCCATCTGCGGAGAGGTGGAACGGAGTGAACGTGAGAAGGAGAAGATCCAACAGGACGTGGAGGAGCTCAAGAAGCAGATTGCTCTCAGGAAGCACAGGAAAGCTGAGGATCGCCAGAGTGAGTATTAATGAGGTGCCTTAAACTTGTGCCTGAATTTAGGTAGTTTGAGCTACGGACAGCTCCGCAGAGAGCCCCCGAATGTGCTCCTGACTGGCTCCCATTTCAGAGCTTCTGAAAGTGACATCCTTTGCAGGTCCAGTGGTCAGGGAGAGCTCCTTGGCCTCCTGCAGCACCCCCAGCGACCCATGCTCAAGCACAGACCCTCCAGCCTCTGTGACAGCCTACGCAGAGGTTGGGGCACCACCCCAGGCCCAGTTCCAGAAGCTGTTGGACCAGCAAGCGACGCCCGGTACCACTGCCAGGCAGGCTGTGGGATTGGAGGAGGATGAGGAGCACACTGACGAAGAATATGAGAAGCTGGGGCGTTCGGAGGAGTCTGACGGAAAGGCTCCCCCTCAGGACTGGGACCAGGACCAGCCCATTATCCCGGTGCTAGACAGTGACTGTGGAGACTCACAGTCCTTCCTGATCTAATCCCCAAGTTGAGGTGGCAGGGGGCCGTGTCCTGGAGGGCAGTAGGCGGTACGGCAGCTGCAAAAACGACATGGATGCAGAGATGCTCCATCGAAGGGGCTGGCATCCAAACCCCAAGCCAGTGCTGGTCACCTTCGCACCTTGTTCCCATTAGTGAGAGGTTCCACCGGCCAGCCAGTGACACGTCTCCATTGTCTTCGGTCACCTGAAAGCCTCAGGCCGTTCCTGCCGGACCGGTCCGAGAATCGATATCGCACCAGTACCTCTTTGCACTGCTTGGCCTTGTTGATCTGTTTACCTTAAAAGGGAAGCGTGCTTCCCTGAGGCCAATCCCTCACAGAGCCAAATCAGCGGCCATCTGCTCGCTGCGTCTGCAACTTGATTGTGCCGAACGGAGGCGAAACTTGTTTTATTTTTGCTACCTTACACGTTCCTCTCACATAAAACTGATTCACTTTTTTTAATGTGTGTACCTGTGTGGAACCTGATATGTAAATTTCTTTACTCTATTTTGTATTCACGTAAAACGATCATAATTGTGACAGGCTTATCCTGAAGTACCACGGGCGCATTTTACGCACTTAAAACTTGCTGCCATGCTTGAGCCTTGAGCATTGTGGGACTGGAGAAAAATGCTTGGGTAATGAGGTGGCAGGAAGCAGTCCGTTTGTTTTTATGTATCTAGTGAAAGCAATCATTTGTTGCTTGAGTAACTTTTTACTACTAATTGTATATCACGCCTGTGAATGGGCCTTTTTCCTCTGGGTCCGCCCACTGGGTTGGACCTAATTGGGCTGAAGAGTTACTGGCTGTAGAGTTATCCAATCATAGACCTCAAAGCAGCTAAGAAGAGTCCACCTTAAACTGAAAGCCAAACAAAAAAAATGCACGGAATGTGAATGACCTTAACTTTGGTGCCTTCGATTTGTAGACCACCAGATCATGCAAAAGAGAAGCCAGGACATAACTCTGCATATTAGTAACAAATGGTATCATGATGGCCTTCTGACTTAAAGCTGAGAGATGGATGTGTGTGTGTATGCCGAACGACACAGTGAAGGAAATCTTGCGTAGAGTTTTCAGAACCGAAATGAGCTTCTGGTTCTATGTGCAAATGAAACCGCTGTCTTTCCCATGCACATGGAAGAGTTGGCTTTAACTGTCTGTTATGAACGCAGAATGAAGTTCTAAATGGCTATGATCTCGCAAACCTGCACACCTGTGATCCGTGGCTTTGGAAAATTACTTGCCTTAGTGCGTGGTGCTATCTTGTTACAGGAAGCGCTGGTCTGGTCGCATACTGCCAAGATATTTAACTGGGTCTCCTGCGGGTGCATCATGGTGCTGCCAAGCCGCGTTACTCACACAGTGCCACCTCTCAGCTCCTGTTGGCCGTCACCCTTTTGGGGCAGGGCACTTCTTCCCTTAAGCAAAATACTGCAAGACAGTACAGCTGTCGGTTGACACTGGTCCTGCCTTATCGTGGCTGTAGAAGATAACTGCATAAATTGGTGGATTTTGTTTTTTGTCTGATATTTTACTTTTCATTTTGTTTATTTGTAGGGGAAAATAAAAGCAAATGTGTTTTTTTTTTTTTTGGCTAATTGCTACCCCTCTGATTCTCTTCTGCCACTTTCGATAAATGAATGTGACTTACAAACTTGATCATGTTCAGTAGCATTTATTGTTAGCCTCTGTGTTCAGAGAATTCTGATATCATCAGAAATGCATAAATAAGTATAATTAGGCATTGAAGTGCTTTGTTGTGCTCAGTGACGGCTGGAGTCTGCAGTGGCGACCCCCGAAACCAGCGCCTGCCTCTCCCTGTCCCCCCCCTCCATGTAAGCCTGCACAGACCTCCAGAGGGCTCGGATGTTGCCCTCCCCGAAACCCATCGCCCCGCGTCGTTCAATCAGCTCTAGGAAAAAGGTGTCCTCGGTGAAGATGGGCCTGGTGAACACCTGGAGGAGGTACCTGTCGGAACCGAGAGGAGCTCACAATCAGGCCAGCAGGGGGCGCAATACTTCACCGCATAGGTCGGTGACATTAGCAAGTGTCCTTGATAGGGATGTCAGGGATTGGGCCTACCTTTTATTTCCGCTGGCCGTGAGGTGATTGTCGGAAACGTTCTGCCGCACGTCACTGTCCAGGAGGATCCCGTGTTGGGAGAGTAGTCGGGGGTCATGACCTGCATCCTCTATCTCCTGCTGCTTGCCCACCTGCCACAGAAGAGGATTTACACACGGTCTGTCTGTGTGTGAGGCAAGCTTCGGGGAAATGTCATACGTGTTGGTTACAGCTTTGACTTTGCTGCAAACATGATGGCAGCTGAAGCATTTGTAACAATTTGTGATATTTACTGACTTGTCACATCTTGTACATGTTTGCTGTAACAAGCAATGTAAAGTGAGATCAAGTGACTGGTGTGGGACTTTAAATAGCTAATAGTTTTGGGTTTGTAATCATTTTCCCGATTTAACTTTCAGGTAATAAAGTACGATTAACTAATTCCTGGAAGATAACGGTTCTATTCCCTTGCATTACTTAATGTTTATGGTCAGCAGGGAGAGCAGGGATTAAAAGAATGTCAGGTGTGTAAATACAGCTATTGCAAAACAGAGCATGAAGAGCCCTCCCCACCTGGGTATAGTATGTTGGTGGGGGGGAAAAGAACTGCACCCCCGCCTCGGCCAAGGTGTCCACAGAGGACACGATGTCCGGAGTATACAGCCCCACATGCTGGATTCCCGCTCCCCCATGCTGCTCCAGGAAGCTGTCCACCTGGTTTGGTCCTAAATGTCAGACACACACACACAACCCCCAACATCTGTTACTACTTCTGCTCAGACCATGGGAGGTTTGACAGAAGGAATCGGAAATAAAACTCAATCCATGATCGTAGTACGACAGCAACCATGAGCTGGATCACCTTGGTCCGGCAGCGACTCCGCAACGACGAACTTGCAGTCCGGATCCCGTTTGTTTTTGAAGGGGAGACTGACTCCCAGCTCACTACACTTCCAGTACTCCATAGCGGTCAGCCGCAGACCAATGCCATCCTGATCAATGACATAGCCTTCATTCACATCCTCATTCCTGACGGACGAAGAAAGTCAATGACGCCGGCATTAGAATCTGATGCCAGCCTTGGCACTATTACTGCTCAATCTATAAAAGGTACTAAAAGGCGTGTGATCCAGAGTGTGTGAAAGCATTATAACAGTCAAAGATTTATTCTCACCTGTCAATGAAAAACCTCTTGAAGCCAAAATTTTTCTCATACCATCGCATAACTTCCGGTGTACTTTTCCTGGGACATGCATATGTTATATGATCAAAATGGCAAACGGAACACGATGATTCTCCGTCCGTGCTGACCGCAGTGTCGACGTTAACATCTTGAAAGCCGGGTAAAAACTCCCCTTTATACTTAGTCCTATCAACAAGCGTGTGACAAACATTGCCAACGATGGATTTCACAACGGAGTAAGTCACACGTCCATTGTCGTCCACCACAGAGGTTGGCGGAACCAGAAAATCGCAGCCTTGCTTGTAAAGAGAATTAAACACGCTTTCCACGTCCTCCACTTCAAAACACACATTACATGCAGTATCAACGCAATTGTTATCTTGAACGCCATACAGAAATCTGGAATCATCATTCAAGGTCTGAGGAGTGACCGAGCTGTGCCGGGGAGTCCACGCCGCTCCTTCATTCAAAGTAAATGTCCGATTTAATCGCTCATTGACAACGAACACGGCCGAGCCCTTTCGAAGAGCATATTGTCTCGATTCCCTAGTTCGCCTCACAGCAAATAAATTAAATTTAAATTTAGTAACAAGGTCGAATGTTGTTTTGTCAACGTTCCCAACGTGGAGGGCAATGTGATGCAAGCGACTCAAGTAGGCTGCCATTTTCAGTGACGTCAGGTGGGCGGTCCTCAAATTTACATTATGAGGTGAGGGGCGGGACATCGCGGCAGAGGTAACGGGTTAGTTAGCGCAGGTCGTACAGTCCTATATTTGGCTTGTCTCGGGGAACCAGGAGGGGAAATACATATGCATCTAAATATTTATCTACAGTCCAATTGTGCGGTGACTTCCTTTTATGACCATTTGAATATAACAGAAAACAGCAATAAAATTACCTTTCTATTAACATAAAACTACATTTGCATTTAGTTACATTTAGTTAAAAATGATGGTAATTATATTTAATTAAGAGTAATTAAAACGATGTGTAGGCGCATGCAAATTATGTAATTGCAAAGATTTTTTACGGTGACCAAACATTTCGCATACTACAATTTTTTTTTTTTGTTAATTCTTGTTGCACACATGCACATTGTATGCTAGCAATTCTTGACTGGAATCACCGGAGTATCTGTCTTTCTACATATTTCCGTAAAGGAGGCTAATTTATGTTAAGCACATATATGGGTGTATTTCTAACAGATTTTACTGCAGGCTTACTACTGCAGTAGTTGCTTCGGATGACATCATCCTTTTACTTCTGAAAAACCTCGATGTATACGCAAAAAACGGGGAAAGTACGGCGAAATTTTTGCAGAGATTCGTGAAACTAACGCCATTTTGGCTCTACGACGGTGGCACCGATTGTCACATTTGTAATGTCACTGGCGGAGCCAAGACGGTGAAAACGAAGCATTAGTTGCATTATTTTCCTCCACTGAGGAACCATTTACTATTAGCCATCGGAGACGTCGCCTCTGATAGGTCAGTGAGAGGTGCAGACAGGACAAGCCAATCAGAGTAGGCGGCGAGGCCAGGTGGTGCGTGACGTACCTATTATTCTCTCCGTAGTGAAGGTTTATTTTGGCTTCTCCTGCCTCTCAGTCGCCGCCATTATAGAAATTGGCAAAATAGTGCTGAGGAAAGATGGGCGTTTGAAGGTTCAGGATTCGAGCAGAAGACGGTGCCCGGGGGGCTGTTTTCTGTGTCCTGCGTGGGGTCTTGTCGAGGACTCGGAGGGGTCGGGGAAGAAGAAATGGGAAACATGTAAACAAATACGGGGGGGTTTCCGAAAGCAGCCGGACCGAATTAGGGATTGGGAGGAAAGGATCGAGCGAAGCGGGGAGGACGGACCGGAACGGGACTGGACTGGACTGGACGGAGCAAGAGCAGACGGGACGGCTCGGAAGGGCTGCTGCAGTCGGGCACCACGGAGAGGAGGAGTATAAACACAGGAGAAAGGTAAGGCCCCGCGGGGCGAAGCGCCGAAGCTGGGAGGGTACGGCTGGCAGCTCTGTGCAGCCGCGCACGGTGGCCGAATCAATGGTGCTTAAAGGGAGGGAGACGCGGCTTGATGCTTATAACTGGCCGGACCGGGAGCCCCTAGTGCGTCTGCCGTGCGCCGACAGGCCCGCTCACGTCTGGCGTCTGTTTCGGCCGCTTTGCGCAGCCTGTCCCGAAAGTTGGCCGCATGACCATGAAGCCGGTGACATCCCGGAGCTGCGTGTCACGCTAGTGACGGAGTGTCGGGCGCGGTGTCACGGTGTATCACGGTGTCACAGTGTGATATACACCCCGGAATGCACGGACACACGAGTGGGAGAGCTGTGCCGCCGGCAGGTGACTGGGGACATTATGGACGTGGGGATGAAGTTTCCTAGGGCACAGAAGACTGTGTCTGTGCTATAATAATAATAATAATTATTATTATTATTATTATTAAGTTGTGGTTTGTTCGTCTCAAAGGCAGAGAAGGGCTCCCAACCTGACTGCTGGTAAGGTCCATGCCTATACTCTGTGCTATTACCGGGGGGTTCACGATTTCTCTGCAACCCCTTTGTAAATATCTGCGTAATAGGCGTCTGATGTCGGTGGTTCATGCATGGCTGTGCCGACTGCGTGCGGGTTTGGGTAGAGGAAGTTTCTACGCTGTCAGCTGACCTTTACTTCGGTCATTTAACAAGGAAGCACGCAGGGTAGCCAGCTAGTTAGATGGTCACGCTGCAATTATTCGATCCCTTTGTAAAGTGCTTTTTGTTGGTGTGAATTAGTAAGACTGACGGCAGAGCACCCTCAGTAGTCGCAGGTGTTCTGTTGTGGCAGTTCCAGTTAGACACTGACAGGACTCTCCTCTTAACTGAATTTAGTCACGTCTCTGCCTCCATAACCACACTACACCAATCTAAATTAACATTTTAGGTTTCACCTTCAACCATTCTAGGTAAACACATCCAGACCCAGTGTTTTATAGTGTCAAAAGCTGGTCAAGTAAGACATCAGGTCGTTCTCCACAAAGCAAATCTTCAGTTGCTTATTATCTTTTTGTATTAACCTTTTCTATGTGAAACTCCTTTGTTGTGCATAGAGGTGATTTCCTGGGATACGTAATCACACCCTAGCCCAGTGCAAATAAACCCTTGTAATAATGCCGTTTGTTTAGCTCTGGAGTTGAATATCCCTGATCCCTTGTATGTAAAAACCGCTTGAGGCATGTTTACATGACTAGTTATGGCTCTTACAGAGTGGATTTGATTATTTCACTTCTTCCCAGTGTCCGACAGTGAGTCATATGAGTGTTCTCTATGTTCTTCTGAGCAGGTTTTCAAAGTCACTTTTGTTGCCAAAGTTGCATGGCCTTGCATAGGCAAATTCCTCAGTGGTGTATGTTTCCATTTTTGTGCTGTGTTTGTAAACTCCAGGGCATGCCTGCAATACTTTTCTTGGGTTTGGGGAGTTGAAATTGTGCCTTAGATCGAAATGTTCCCGGTAGCTTTCTGTTCTGTATGAACGGACTCGTCCCGTGTTGTTGCGGTGTGTGTTTGTGTGTGGAGTCGGGCTCTGTGTTCTTTATGTGTTTTATGTCCAAGCACAGTGGGGTGTGTCAAGATGGAGGGAGTGTCGTTGGCACAACAGACATAGAGGAATTTGATAATCAAACCAGCCCAAGCTCTGGGAAATGTGCTTTAGAGGATTTACTTGCTTGAATTGGTATAATTTTAAGATCATGAGTTTTGTTTTTTCCCTAAATGACTATTTGCAATGCGGTTTTACAGTCTCACTGGTCTTTTTCTCAATTTTTTTTCAAATATTAAACTTGCAATCCGGCTATTGGCTTTACCCATTGCAGTTCATTACAATGGACCGCTAGTACTAAATATAGGTGATCGCTGTAATTCCTAGATATATTTTAGTATCTATTTTGAAAATAGAAAACACAACTGTACCTGGGGCCTGTTTCACAAAGCAGGGTTACTTGCTTAGCCAGGTAACTTGCCAGATTTAAGGTAGTCTGGGGTAAATAGACCTTATTTTCATCAACTTACATTTACCCCAGACTACCTTAAATCTGGCAAGTTACCTGGCTAAGCAAGTAACCCTGCTTTGTGAAACAGGCCCCTGCTGTTCTTAATGATGTTGACTTGTAAACTTAAGGTTGTTGGTTCAAGGCTTTCTTGGACTTAGCTTGGGTGGCCTGTTGCATAAACTTGAGTAAAATCGCAAGTTGCATGTGAAAGAGTATCAGCTTAGCATCTGAATGCTATAGCTCGGTGATTAATATGTATTGAGCGAACCTGAAGTATGCTTCCATATTGATTTGCATGACTGTTGGCCTCAGGATTTGATACTAAGACTTTTGGGGCTAGCTGCTGTACGATGCTTACACACCTGGGCGTGCTGTCGCTGTTTCTGGCCAGCAGCACCGTGGTCACAGCACTGATGCAGACATGAATCTGTTTTGTTTTCCAGCTGCCCTCTTCCTGTCTCCCCTCCTCGACAAGGGAGTCGGTCTGCACGAGGGTGACTGGCCAGCCATGACGGAGCTGGGAGTGAAATGGGCTTGCGAGTACTGTACGTACGAGAACTGGCCGTCGGCGATCAAGTGCACCATGTGCCGTGCTCAGAGGCCCAGTGGAACCATCATCACCGAGGATCCCTTTAAGAGCGGCCCGGGCTTGGACGCGGGCCGGGAGTGGGACCCACAGTCCACGGAGGGCGGTAGCAGCCTGCTCATCTGTCCGGACTCAAGTGCCCGGCCCCGTGTCAGGCCCACAGGCCCGGCCGAGGCAGCCAGCAAGTGGTCCTGCCAGATGTGCACGTACCTGAATTGGCCGCGTGCCATTCGCTGCACTCAGTGCCTGTGCCAGAGGGAGCGAGCGCGCAGCCCCACCGAGGCGCCCCAGTCATCGGGCTCCGGCGGCCGTCCCACGCCTGTGCCGCATCACCCGGTGGACCCCTGCGAGGAGTACAACGACCGCAACCGGCTCAACACGCGCGTACAGCACTGGACCTGCGCCGCCTGCACCTACGAAAACTGGCCCCGGGCGCGCAAATGTGCGGTGTGCGACCACCCGAGGCCCAACGCCGGCCCAGAGGCCATCAAGCTGGCCGAGTCCGAGGAACCCTCGCCCATCATCAATGAGCAGGACCGTGCCCGTTGGCGGGGAGGGTGCAGCGCGAGCCAGCGGACGTCCCCGCCCACCTCCAAGAGGGGGTCGGAGGTCAAAATGGACTTCCAGAGAATCGAACTGGCGGCAGGTGCGGTCAGCACCAAAGAGGAGCTGGAGATGGACTTCAAAAAACTGAAGCAGATCAAAAACAGGATGAAGAAGACAGACTGGCTATTTCTGAACGCGTGTGCCGGTGAGTGGTCACTAATCACGCTAAATACAGACGCGTACATTCGTGCTGCTTCTGTCTTAATGACGGGGCGCTCGTGTGAAGCTGATTATGCTACACTGCTGCTTTGCACATCACCTTGGGTTGTGGAATCTGCTAATAGTTAATTACGCTAATAATTGTCTCTCAGTTCCACTTGGTACACAGTTACCCTGCGGCCTTCCCTCCTCCAGAAGCATATTAGCCACATTAGGATTCTGTTACCCCGCTGTGTGTCTGAATAACACTGGCATTGTGAAATCCTGCATTATCTACCACCCCCCCCCCCCAGTGTGATGTCACGGTGTCAGTCTACGGTTGCCGTTGTACCAGAGGCTAACGCTCGTCCTTTTACTCTTGATTGGCCCGTCCCTATTGTTGGTTCGCCTTGCCAGCAGGGTGAAGGCGTTCTGCGATCGGCACACGCTCCACTTCATGCAAACAGGAACAAAGTGTTGCTTGTTCATTTTACCTGGCATTCAGGCTTCTTCTAGAAGGATGCTGAACTTTATCTTCAGGAGGTGTGGTGAGGTTAATCTGTCTGTGAGTTGTTATATGGCCAAAAAAAGAACTACAAACCTGTTCTGGATTTACAGGTGGCCTGCATACCTATGCACTAATCACATGTATGTATATATGTATTATTATTATTATTATTATTATTTGGCTTTTGAAGGTTGAAGAACTTACATATAGATTGACTCCCTATTCCGTCATCTGGCTTATGATATTCTGATTCACGTAGAACGTTGTGATTCATTCTTCATTAAGAGCGCTGTTATCTCCCAGCTCAGGGAGTTGCTGCATTGCATAGCTCATTGATTACCAGTTGGTTCTTGTGTTCTGTCCATGACTTTCTTTAATTTAGCATGGCTTAGAAGCTATGTCCTATTTTTAATATTTGCCAGGGCTTTTTAAGCTAAACCCCCCCCCCACCACCACCACCACCTCCTTGTTGAGATGCTGGGTTTATTTTAAATTTGGCTTTCCATTGATATATTTAGTGTCGGAATAACTGCTGACATTTCGGCCGCTGAGCTGGCTGGAGTTTGGGGGATGCTGTTGGGGAGTTCTGCTGGCAGGGGTTAGGTAAGTGGGTGCAGGGAGCGAGCCAATCAGCGACTGCGCCTCGGGTTGGTGGGAGGACATGCCGTCCTCTATGCTTCCAGAAGAGAAAGGCGAAGCTGTGATGACTTCTGCTTATCAGTGACAGGAAACTCCATGCGGGGGCCACCAGGAGGGGATGGGGTTGCAAAGTTCAGTTTTCTACAGTCGCTTTCACCCCCCCACCCCCCCCCCCCCCCCCCCCCAAGGCAGCCAAGGTCCAGAGACGCTGCTGGTGCTCAAATCAAACGGGCCTGTAAACATTGTCGCTTGAATACCGAGCCAAGCATACTGCAGTAAAAATAGCTCAAGGCAAATGTATGAGGTGTAAATAAGCAGCCATAACCCAAGGTTTTTAACCGTTATGCTGCTTACTGTATATTTCACCTCTATGTATGTGTGTGTGTGTGTTGCATAAACATGCACCTTTATCAAAGGTTAGGCTCCTCATTCAAGGCTGTAGCCTTTCACCTATATTTCACTCCAAAATAGTGCGGTTTCACAATGGCGCTGCTGGTGAAATCACTCATACACCACCTCAGAATGTGTGACTGCACCCTGCCCGAGAACCAGGCTTTCAAGGTCAGGAGATCTGGCCTAGAAATGCTCTTGGCTAGACACCCAATTCATGCCAGAGGAAGTCATGTGTGTGTGATCATTTTGCTCAATTTCCCCCCCCTTTTTTTATTATAAACTTTTATGGCTCCATGAGGTTGGATGAGCTCTCCCTTGCCGTCCATCATGACTGTAAATGATGCTGGATTAATGGCACACTGGAGTATCCTTCTTCTGGATCGTATCCAGAAGTAATGGATTAAGCGACATCCAGTTAATCTGCTAGACAGCACAGGATATATAGGTTCTATAAAAAATGCCTGATAGCATTGGGGGCATTTCTTGATTACATGAGTCATCGGCTGTAGTTAAGGCAGATATTAATCCTGTAAACTTTGAAATGGAAGCTGGGAGGTCTGGCTGAATCGAGGCAGGCCTGTAATAAAATGCTTTGGCATTACTGTGTTTGTGGTGTGGCTGAGACCATTTCACAATGCTGGATCAGAGAGTGTTCTGGCTTTCCCAGTGCAAAAAAAAAAAACAGCGGACCACCCCAGTGTTTGGGGTTCTCCTATTGGTATTGTTTGATCAAGGTTGTATCTTTTTATGTGTGTAGGTTTGTGGCCATTAAATGTCAGTGTCTGGCGGAAAGCTAAAGGTGGATCATTGTACTTTCTGCACCAGTTTGCAGAGCTATTGAATGTTGCGTCTGTGGCCTTTGGAGTTTTGTTTACGAGGTTCCTGTGTTAGTGTTTAACTCGCCGTTGTTCTCCAAGAGTAAATAGCTTCTGTGCTGTCATGGTCTGCTGAAGGTCTGTCCTCTGGCTGTCGCGCAGCGCCCGTTAAAGGGCGCCCGGACCTTGCCGTGGGCTCAGACCCAACTTCCCAGGGTAATTCGGTACCCTGGCGAATCGTGCCCTTGTGGATGGCGCCCATTTTAAAATTAGCTGGCACCTTCTGAGCTGCTTTCTTTAACCTTGCTGAGAAATCAAGCTCGGGGAGCCGTGAACGATGTCGCAAAGCGGTATGTGCAGTCAGCAGCCCTTAAGATGAGGGGGCTGGTGGGGGGGGGGCAAGTGGGGTC
>JAODJU010000041.1:12975037-12988314 GCA_026776725.1 Gnathonemus echidnorhynchus
ATGTGACCGGATGCTTTACTGACGTGGCTCTTGATTAACGCGGCTCTGCCATTGGCCTGTTGCCCCAACACGTCTTCACTGATCACCTCCTTCGCTTCCACACTCCACAAGCCACAGATGACACCCTTCTTAATAGGAATCCACCCCTCTGCTCCTCTACTCAGAATCAGAATCAGAATTCACTTTATTAGCCAGGTACAATTGCATGTAATAGAAATTTGTCCTGGCAGTATTAGTGCATATATTCACAGAAAACGCAGGACATAAGTTAAGAATGTGGAGAATTCCAGAGCCGTTCTGGTATTGTGGAGATGCGAATCCCGATGGGTGGGACCCTTTCACACCGTGAGCTTGGGCATCTCTTTCTCAAACATGGTACCCCGCAGACTCTGGCAGGACATTTTAGACTGTCAAGATGGGCTTCTGCACAGGATGGGCCAGACCTCTGACATCATTCTCAAAAAAACATATATGGTCATTCTTAAACGAGGGGGATGACCATTTAGAAATCACACAAGCCTCAAACCAAACTCCTGAGCACTAAAAACCACTGTTTAAATAGTATGAGAGTTAAAATAAACAAATACATAAATCCATACAAGACCTACACGTTGCCTGAGATTTCATCTGTTTATTCACCATGCGGTACAAGAAGCAGGAAGGAGTCAAAAGTGAAAAGCTGTCTGTGTACTCACTAGTGTTCAAATGACCTTTCTCCAAATAACCGAGTTAACCTTCTAGCGAACGTGGATTAAATTTGTAGCACTACAAACTACCAGTCAGAGTACAGGATCCCCAACAACTACAAGCAGGATTCCCTGGAACTGGCTGGAGGGTGTACGTTTAACTTTTCCTTCTATCCAACACACTGAAGCACTAGTCACCACTCGGCTGAGAAATATTTTTGTTACTGAATAAATTCCGCCCATCCTCCACAGTACTGATGGTGTGAAATTCTGGAGAAAAAAAAACCTTCCCATTACACTGAACCACGCTACACAGGATTGGGAAGCTGGAGAATGACCTGGCTGCAGTGGCATCATTTAAAGAGAGCAAATAAACGGCAGGGAATTAAAATAGTCATGAGTTTTTTCCCCAAGGTGCAGAATCAGAAGTACAGTCTAAACTTTTGTAGATTCCTACAAAGCGCTACAGAGACGCACAGGATCTTGCACACCAGGTAATGGCTACTGTGTGAGCAGAATAACATTCAAAAATACCCAGAAAACTAACACTACGGTGGATCAGTATCCCCGATTGCCCGAGGTGTGTATCTGCTTCAGTTGGGATCAAAAGAAGATCCTTTCGACATTTAGAAAGTGAAGCCACTGAGCGCTTAACTACTTAGCTAGCATTTTCAAAGCTAACATGCCGACAAAATGGCTCCAAAACCCCCACGATTCCCCGAAAGGTACTACCTCAGCAGGACAAGCTAAAAGCACCACACGGGAACGCGGCATTACTTGTATCTGGCGACGCCATGGTGGAGACGATTACAGGAGGACCGGTGCGGCGGCTCAGCTTGGGGTTGTTGGGATTGTTAAGGCTCTGACCCTGTAGTGTGGCACCAGTGGCAGTGGCGTTAGCGACGGCGCCGGCCCCGGGGGCGGGTACCAGGGTGTTCTCTGTCGGCATGGTGCCCTTGCGCAGGTGCTGCGGGGTCGGGTTGGGGAACTGCGTCGGCAGGACATGCGACAGGCCTGGGGCCCTCTTCAGCAGCTCCATGGGCACCGTGTAGGTGGTGGAATAGGCCTTGGGAGCGGCAGGCATCGAGAGTTGCTGCTGCCCCGGCCCCGTCAGGTTGGACATTGTGAGGCCAGTGTGGGAGTTATAAGTGGGCAGTGGCCGCGGCTGGCCCATCGCCATGCCGGCGAATGACCCGGGGGTGATGGGGTAGCTGCCTAGGAGGTGCTGAGATGGAGCACTGCTGGGCCTCCTGCCCACGATGTCCCCGATCCGGTGGGGGACCGACGGCAAGGCGCCAAGTGGCTGCTGCGAAACATGGTGGCCATCCATGACGGGAAGGCAGGACTGCTGCAGGTACACATCACCGCGGTGACTGAAGCTGTTCGAGCGGCCACGCAGGGCACGCTGCTGGACTCCCAGGGGGTTCTGCTGCTCCGCCTTCAGCCCAAGCACCAGCCGAGAGAGCACGCGGGCCTGGCCCAGGTTGGGCGCTAGGGAGCGCACGTCGTGGTCCTCCATGATGGTCATCATTGCGGGCGAGTCGAACCCGTGCTGCAGCAGGAGGGTGACGGTGCTGTCCATCAGGCCCTCGGCACGCAACCATGCTAGGAACTCAGGATCCACGGGCCTCTTGTGGTCTAGCGTGGTTTGCGGGTGCTGCAGGGGGAGCCCGGCGGCCAGCGAGATGTCGGCAGGGGCAGCCGCCAAGCTGGGGTCGTAGGCAGGATCATAGGGCAGCCTCTGAGTTGCCACCGGGGTGTAGGTGGAAGGATTTTCAGGTCGGAGAACCATGCCGCGGGCGCCGTCTATCACCTGAGCTGTCGGGTCCACCACAAGGCTGGTGGCTGACGTCTGGCGCGTGTCCAAGGGGCGCCCGGTAACATCATTGTAGAGTGGGCGGGCAGCGAGCGCAGACGGCTCTGGGCCATACCGGGGAAGAGGCGGCTCTACCCCGTAGCGAGCCACAGCTGGGTCGCCACCTCGCATTCTGTCTGCCAACATCCTGCCGGTGACAGGATCCCTGTAATAGTGGCTAAGCTCGTGAGCCAGAGGCGGAGCGGGAGGAGCCAGAGGGGGCGGAGGGGGAGGCGGAGCGGGGAAACCTGGGGCAGGAGCGGCGGCGCTAGCATGTCCTTGATCCCACGTGGGCTGGCCCCCGCCTGTCATCCCATAATGCGACACCGGTCCGTTAAGAGGTTGCTGCTCCGCCCTATAAATGCCACGAGGGACAATGGGTGGCTGGCCGGCCAGGGCGGGGTCCTTCTGGTAGTAATCCTGGGAAGGCAAAGAGGCGCCTTCAGCTAATGCCTGTCTCTGGTACCAGCCGCTCCCGCTGGCCGCCGTGTTCGTCCCGGCCGACTGCTGGTCCAGACCGTCCATGCAGCTGGTACCATAAGGAACATCCTGAGCCTGACGGGCATCTTGCTTCAGGCCCAGCTCAGGCAGGCCCGCTTCCGGGGGGTTAGTGGCAGGGGGCAGCCCGTACCAAGCCTGCCCATCCCCCCCATACACCCCTGCGCTCTGTCGCCCCATAATCGCAGTTTGCCGCCGGAGGATAGTCTACCAGTCCCCGGCAACCTTGCCGTGCCAGCGCGGCGAGTCCCACCTCTGCGAGGAAGCGACACTCAAGTGCCTGTAGATGCACACTGGCCGACAAATGCAGGTTTAAAGGAGGAGGGGGGAGGGCAAAATTATGCGGTGGGGGTGGGTGTTTTCTTTCAAGTCTTCAGTTACACCTCCTTTAAAAGAACTGGAGCCAGGAGGGAAAATACGGTATCATTTCACCTTATCTACAGTTGCCCCCCCCTCCCAGCCCCACCCCTCCAGAGGTCGAGCTATCAGGTAGCAGCACGTAACCAGCCAAATGCTCAATAATTCATCTTAGGAAAGTGTATTTGGTGATGATACCAGACGCCATGCACAAGCATCAAACATGCACAGAGACAGGCAGCCGAGATGATTCTGTGAAATTACCGCAGTATGTAGCCAGTGACGACGTCTGTGTTCTGCGAAGTCTGTGAAAAAATAAAATGGAGGAGAAGGTCTGGCGGGGTGGGGGCATGCTAATCTGCGGGGTTGATCCTGACCTACTCTGAGTCTGGGGTTACTCACCCCAGAAATTGCCATATGGGATTACAGCCCAAATAAAACCTGCTTAACTCCACCCCGCCCAACCCCATGACATCACCTGAACCAGATATAGCTCATCGCTAATGCTGTTTCTCATCTGACAAGGAACATATCTATGTGTCCTCTCTGGAGACCAATTTTTCATCATTTTTGATCTGTCACTCAAGTTCGGTCCAGTAGTGGGAAGGCGGGGGGGGGCAGAATTGAATTGTGGATCGAAGGTTAACAAGTATCGTCCCACTGACATGATAAGTCCTGAAAATCAGATATTATTTGGTAGGTGTTGGTGGGAGAGTAGGTAGCCATCATTAACCTGAGCAAAAGCTCTCTGTAGACCTTGAGAAGTCTACAAGTAGGAGCCCCGGAAACGAATCTCATGGAGAAGAGCTGTGTGTTAAATGTAAATCTGTGAAAGCCCAGCACTAATCCACTGAGCCAGCAGCGGGAAAATCCATCCAGCAGGTGCAAACAGGTCAGCCCTACCCTGTACCCCCACAATACCCCCAGGAGAGAGGGATATGTGCTGGGGATATGTGGAGATGGCAGAGATGGATAGCGTGATCCTCGACGACGCAGTAAAGAATGGATAAAACGGCTGGAATGACTTTAGAGAGCCATCGGGGTGAAGGGGCTTCTGGGAAACGGGCGCCACATGCCGGAGCAATTCACATATACAAATGCAGAAATGGTGGCATGGAGAACACAGATCTATGGTAAGGGGTGCTTAGCGAAGGCTGCCCAGCGGGCAGCGGGAGCGGAAGGTACCATTCAAATGGGGGGGGGGAGGAGAGAGGCAGGTCAAGATAGAGTGAAAGGGGTGGGTCCAAAGATACTGTCCCGACAGTGTCCAAACCATCTCATTCCATCTGAGGTAACCCCTGAACCCAGCAGGCTTAAGCAAAGCTAGACAGGTAAAAGATCCACAGTGTTCATCACTCTACGAACCTTCGTCTTCCTCGCACTGCCTCCCACGATCCCTCGCGCCAAACAGGAGGAGGTCTTCTGGTACCAAACTGAGCGCCAAAGAGGGAGCTCAGGTATATTTATTACACTCCAAAATCTCCAAAGGAAAAAAAAAAATCTGAAAAAGTCAAGTTTATAAATGGAGGATGCTGAAGAGGGCGCAGGCTAGTTTGCTTCTGCGGGACGCCCCTTGACGAGGACTCCACATTCACAGGTTTGGCGTTCGGCGGACTGCCCCGTCTCCGTGCGCTCCGACAGTTACAGTCAGAAAAAGACTTTTAATTAGGGTGTCACATCACTGCAGAAACGGCCAGCGGAGATCACTGGTTTTTAAAAGGCCCGCACACTGATGTCATTCATTCATGCTCGCTGCCAGAGCTTTAATAATGCATTTGAGGCTGGGCGCACAGGAGCCGGGAGAAACGTCCGCAGGGCGGCCCGTGTCACTGCTTTTAAACGGATCGCACGCGGCCATATTCCCGAGTCAGCACCAGTCCCGCCCCCCCCCCCGGTCCTGCTTGATTAGACAAGTCTGATGAAGGAATACGGGACTAGCATGGATCTACTGGAACAGGCGGTTTAACCAAGCTGTACAATGGGCAAACCAGCTGGTGACTGAGAATGTAATTTTATATAGTGGCATTTCTAGTGTAATTGCTTTAAATCACTTAACAAAGACTTTGAATCCATGGTCTTTGGAAGCACGGAGTTTTCCATTCACTAGGGATCCCGGAAGATGGTAAATCCGGGAAAAGCAGCTGTCCGACACACTGGTATTCCAGAGCACTGCGGGATATTCCACAAAGTGCTCAGCCCGTCTTCATGCCGAGATCCGGCACAAACAGGCTTGTGGGATGGACTGGCATCTCCTCAAAGTTCAGGATAAGTGGGGAGAGAGGCGGGAGGTGCGTTCCGAGCCCATGGCTACTGCAAGATTCGCTTGCCATTGGCATTTTATGTGGGTTCAAAAAGAATCACAGCGACTTTTACATTGAGCTCAGTCACAGGTGCAATTCCCTCTCACTAAACCCTCCGCATGTTCCACACTGCCCGGCCCCTCTCCTCTCTGTGGTTCGGGCCATACAGGCACACTCTTGAACAGCATAAAACATCAAATCAGCTCAAATTCACGTCAAGGGAAAATAGTTTTAGGCAAAAAAAAAATGGTTCAAAAGAAGGCATCTGCAGTTCATTTTTCACATCGCTCATGAATTCGGTCTCGCCCTCAGACAGTGTTCCCACCGAGCTCCGATTAACTCGTTTCTCCCTATTTATCGATTGCGGTGGCGAGCTGAAGCCCAGCCAGGCGGCATGATGTATAACGGCTGCGGTTTTTGTTACTACGGCGCGGGTGACAAGCGCAGGGCGCTGGCAGGACTCTTGGAAGCCGGAGCGAGATCCAAAAACAAGGCGGGTCAAACTGGCACGGCGGCGCGCGGGGAGGGGAGGGGAGGACGACGAGAGCCGCGGAGTTCGAGTTTGAGTTCCTGACTCTCTGCCACTGCGGTGGGCGGATGGGTGGGGTCTGGTAGGGGGGGCAGAGGACAGGGCAGGCATTTCCCCAGCCCTCAGATAAGCTTGAATCTGCACAAAACGGCACTTTAGATCACGGTGAGCAACACCGAGTCCTGGAGCAGAGTCAGCAGAGCGGCTGGAGGCGGGGCCATGCTGAGACACAGATGGGGAGACAGATGGGTTGGGGAAGGGAAAGAGGACAAAAAAACTGCCCTGCAATAACATTCAGAGATACTATGGCCAAAGTTAAAGGAGCCAGCAGGACAGGGGCGGGGTCACAGGGGCAACGGCAGTTGATTGGCCCCTGGATTGCCCCCTCTCCTGTCACTCACCAATTAAAAACATGCCATTGGCTAATGACAAGGTTGGCCCCTGTGTATGAATTATGGGGAAAACTCCAGGCCCAGGTGCTAGGACTGACCATTCAGGGGATCCGGTCACCTTTCATTCCCAATTAGTGACAACAACCCCACATCTCTGGGGCACCACCCACACAAGTGGTTGATGGAGACTCCGAGGTGAGGCAGAGGGCAGGGCAAACACAAAGCACACAAGAGGACCAAAGTCATGACCTTTGACCTCAGAGGTAAAAAGGCATTCAGTCTTTCTACAGTGAAGCAGGCTAATGTCGAGGCCATGAGATTGCGGTTTTGATACAATAGCATGCACTTAACCAACGCCCCCCCCCCTTACCCCAGCAGGTTCTGGGTCTCACCCAAACCAGCCTCCAACCAGGAAGACACCATTATGGAGAGGAGTCATTTCCAGAGGGACTCCGTGACGTCAAACAGGACTCATTCGGTCACAGGCCAACATGGAAGTCCTGTCGTCTCTTAACTGTGTGCTACCACCTGAGAGAGAGCAAAAAAGCCAGGTCCTGCACGGCATGAACTCTGCCCAGCCGCCGATCATGTGTGCGCTTCCCCTTGGCTCCGCCCACCTCACCAGTTGCTCCATCTTAATTAAAAGATCAGAGAACCCCAGGAAAGGGAAGGGGAGATTGTTCCGGAACCTCATCATCAAAGGAAATTTTCAGCAGCTTAAATGTTTGTGAGCAGGCTGTTATGAGATTTCAAAACAGCTCCCCCCCCCACCCCCTCACATCCGCGGCAAGCTCAGAATCAGTGCCGATCAGTACCCGAGGTTGCTTTGAGTAAGATAACTAACAGCACTTAATAAAACAGTCAATCCAGACGCTGCTCCCAGTGCAAGGAGCCTCAAATTATGTTAAGTACATATCAAGTTGAAAGATTTAATGAAGACTGTCGTGCTGCGTTTCCATGGACACGGCGATATTCCACATGTCAGAATCAATATCTAGACTCCCCACCGACGGCTCTGTACACTAAGCTGACACCAATCCTGCATTGTCTTCAAATAATATGGATGCTGTTCCTTTGGAATGACATCCTCAATTCAATTATTTAAATTAGAATGAGAAATGCCTTACTGCCTCTGGATCCACTGGCAGTCGCTCTCGTAACTGGGTTTTCAGCTGCGGTCACGTTTGAAGGGAACATAACTGACAAAAAAGGTAAACGTCTGCAGTCGGGGATGGAGCACGTCGCCACTCAGCTAGGTTCTGGAAGGCCCAAGCCTCTGCTCCACAAAAAAAACGTGGAGCTCATTACTTCAATGATGCCCGGGCGGGGTGAACTGTCATGTGGGGAAGATCCAAGATGGTGTCAGAAGGGTCCTACTTTAACGCCCCTGGAACAGTCTGACTTGCTCATGTTCATCTCAGAGAAGGGTCAACACAAACACACAAACGTCCTACAATTTGCGTTATCTGGGTGAAGGTACCACTGGATTATCATGTCTACATTTACACAATTCTTATGGAAACAGAATTTCGTTATGAGTCATAAGGCAGATATGTGTGTCCCACGGGCCAAATCCACTTTGGGGACAAGGACTGGATAGGGAAACACTGCCCTAGACCACTCCCAAATGATCAAGTGTCAGCCCGTCCTCGTCCATTTCTGATCACAGGCATAACCCCAACCTTCACAAACCTAAGGTAGCCCCCCCCCCTTCATTTTGATACATTAACCCAGGGGTCCACAACTATTTTTACCCATGGGTCAAATTCCATCAGCAACACAAAAGGAGGGGGGCGTATTCCCGACAGCAGAATTTGTCAACTGGGGGGTGGAATCGATCGTGCAGTCCAGATTTAATTGTAGTTCGGACCATAAAGGTGCCCATTGGAGACCACAGCATTAACATCTCTGAGCCCTACAACCATTCAAGAATGACTTCAAGAACATACCGTGGCAGTCCACCATCATCCGGGAAGTGACTGCCGATTGCTCCACACCGCCTGGGGGGGGTGGGGCGGCCTTTGGTGAGAGTTATGCTCAACATGACATTGGGATGTGAGGCGAAAAAATAACAGATTAATAACCCAAGAAGAGCACAGCCCAGCGAACATGTTCACCGTGTTATTTTGGGGATGTAAACATCTGCAGACCCCCTTCCACCCCCCTCCCTCCCGGAGTCGACACGGGGGCTTGGCCTCATTCACATTCACAGCGGTGCATGCTGTCCTTGTTTTGCCTTTAACTCCACAAAACATGGGCGGGGCAGGGAGCCTGGTCGCTAGCGACCACCGCTGCTGCCACGGCAACCGTGCGAGCCAGGGGCCAGAGAGAGGACAGCTCAAAATCAGATCAGAATGTGTAGTGTAGGGGTGGTGGGGGGGCTTGGGGTCGAAGGAGGTGACACCGGGGAGCGTGAACGGGGGGGCGTCGCGGAAGGGTCACCCCGGGACACACCCCTGCTCTTGACCGCGCGAATACAGTTCACAGTCAGGCTCAATTAAGGAGAAGCAGGAGGAGAAGGAGATTTAGCCGATGGATAACCCGGCGGAAATGAGGGGCCATGATTTCTTCTTAACGCCGACCAGACAGGAGCTGGCGCCCCTCCCGCCAAAGCCAACCAGCAGATGGGATCCCTCAGCCCTGGAGACCCCGCGCCATGCTGTGGATCCAGGGAACCACACCCACTTCTGCCCCCCGCTGGTATGACCGTATGGGCCTCTCTGATCATCCCGTCACCAAACAAGAGCTCCCTAAAAGCCAAGAGTAGATTTCAAACCAGCGTAGGCACCTAAGTCCTAAACCAGACGTTCTAAGGTAAAGCCAAGGTTCACACACACCACAGCAAAATGGACAATTTTCGATGTTGCCCAGGCAGCAGAAAACCTTGCGGCACGCAGACAGGATCCAAGTGGAAATCCCACCTTTTTTGGTGCATTTCTGCAGTCCTTGGGGGGGGGTGGGTGCTCAAAAAGCCCAGCAGCTCAGTTCACATGAGCTGCTGGGCATTGTTCCACCCCCAACAAGCCCTCAGGCCCTCGAGGTGTCCGACCATCAAGAACCGCTTCAGTCTGTGGCGGGGGCATGCACCCCCGCGCATCTCACACCACTTTGCACAATCGCTTTACGATCACATTCACGCCTGCCCACGGTGGCCTCATTCCTTCTGGACCTTTACCTCTGTGATGACCTAAACATACAGAAGCCAGGAATTCCAGATTATCACGAAGGGTTTATGGACATCACCCGGGGATACTCCCCCACTCTCCACCATGGTGATGCGTACCCCCCCGTGGTCGCAGTTATTCATATCTAACCGATATGCTCACCCTTACTTATTCTTAAAAAGATCAAAATCAATGCTCAGTTAAATAAACAGATGTAGTGACGGCTAACAACGGCTGCGCTATCAGCACTGGCGCTGACAGCAGCTATGTTAAGACGCAGGTGCTCACGGCAGCTACGCCAAGGGCACTGCAACTAACAGCAGTTATTCTAACGACACCGGCACTAACAGCAGCTATGCTAATGGCACAGGCGCTAACAGCAGCTACGCTAACGGCACTGGCGCTAACAGAAGTTATGCTAATGGCACTGGCACTAACAGCAGCTACACTAACGGCACCAGCATTAACAGCAGTTATGCTAACGGCGCCAGCACTAATGGCACCTGTGCTAATGGTGGCCCCTCTTACCTTCACAGATCCTGTCCAGCCGCTGCCGCTTTACTTTGTGTTTGTCCGTCAGAGCCATGCTGGTGTCGGGGCCTGCTCCTCCTGATGTGGAACTGGAGTTTATCTTCGGGAACCTAACACTGTGCCCAGCGTCCTCCCCGGGACATACCGCCGCAACGAACCTGCAAGGCAGGGGTGGGGAGAGCGCATTTGGTTAGGACCCCCCCATCAGCAATGTGACACAAGCAAACATACACAGAGCACAAGGCAGAAAACACAGGGATAGGGTAACGGTTGGCCAACGATGCAGAAGGCGACCCTCGGGACAGCACGAGGGTCAAAGGTCATTTTAAAAAGTGAGCAGCTATGATGATCAGCCCTCAGGTCACATGACTGATACTGACCGAATGCCACCCCCTTCCATGTGTGGAGGAGTTTGGCTACATCCCCCAGGATAAGGGGAACAATGTTTTACTACACTCCTACGGTTAGACAAGTTCTGCGAGTATACTGGACAATTTTCAGTAGTCTAAAATGTCATTTTTCATGATGGATGTGGCCACTTAAAACAGAAGACAAGAGGTACAGCCACACGGGAACAAGCAGTAACAGGAGTTCTGAACGTGGGGCACAGAGGCACAACTCTTACGCTTTCCCCAAAGGACCGAGCTGCAATGACAAACTACGACCATTAGAGGGTGGTAAGACCTTCTCTGAGAGCGGAGACGTCGCTCTGCTCCGGAGCGGGAAGCTAATGTTGACACCGCTGCGGGCGGTGAGGATCATTACCATCTCAGCTGAAAACCAGAGCGAAAACGGAGAAGAGGGGAGGACGAAGCTTCGCTGAGAAGGCAGCCACGAGGAACTGGGGGTCTGGGCTGTTAAAGGGGAAGTTCTTCCATTTGACGTCCCTTTTGTCTGTCACGTTGCCCACCATGCCCACACAGCCCTCAACTGCATGGATGGTGGGCACGCCACAGCAGGGGCACAAGCAGGGGCTTTACTGGTCAGCACTGGGATGATCCCCAGAGCTCCCAGCTGGCCATCTCTACATCGCAGAGAGCCAGGGGCCAAGCGCTCGATAGAGAATTCAATTTAAACTTTAATTAGCGTCCAAGAGGACAAAAATAGCTATAAATCCCGTTTCGAAAGGTCAAGCTGACTTAAAAAGCAGCATGAATCAGAGCAGAAATAGAGGTGTTAAGGTAATGAAGTGAAGTGGGCTTTTCACATTTGGTTAGAGTGGTTTCATGAGGCTACCTCGCCAAACCCGCCGTGCTGGTAAAAAGGCATCATCTGTCCGCTCGGAAGATCGCCGCCGTCTCCCATAACCACGCGGTCACTTGTCTCGTGTGCCCCGTCCTCCAGAGGTCCGACCTGCTGTCAGGTGGCGATTTAATCAGGGCCCGCCTCTCAGCGGTACGGATGACGCCTCACCCAAAAAGAGGATGGTGATTTACTGCCGGAAGAGACATGCCAGTGGGTCACGAGAATAGGGTGGTGTCTCAGTCAGCCTGGGGTCAAAGGTCAAGTCCACCATTTTAAAAAAGACCACCCTCCCACTCTGCAAATTTTGACACCGTTAACCTGTAACCTGTAAGCTCACGTACACAGCTACAATGTAACCAACAAACAGCGTTATTTAAGGAGACGTAAACTACTCATTAATGCAGTATCACCATTTAAAAAAACTACACCTGGCTGTAGTTTGGAGCTGGTTCTTGACCAAAAGGTACAACAGCAGTTCCCAGTGCTGAGATTAAACTCTGCAAAATCTGGGCCTGAGGCCAGTGGAATGGTGCCACTGAATTCGCAGTCCAGACAAACTGCCGATTCCTCTCAAAGCAGTGCAAGCAGCCCATTTCTTGGACTAAGCGTCCGTATAAGACCCCAACACCCACAGGCCACGCCCTCCACACAGCATGGCTGACCACCAAAACTGGTCAGGACCGGTTCGGGTGGGTTTAGGGGCAGTCGGTGTAGCCCTATCCCACCCAAAACCTCAGATGCAGACCACCAAGGAGAAGATGGCGCCAATCCCAAAAAAACATCTCACAAGGCCACACGCCAGCGTGAGGAACATCCCTCGAACCGACGCCTAAGGAGCAGCTTCCTCTGGGTCCCGGTGCCTGTCCTGGAGCTGAGCCAAATGGCACTTCGTCCACCCAGCACACTCTATGCCCTTAAAAACATCACAGGCCTGCAACTCCATAACTGTTACAGACACGGGCCCAGGGAGGGAACGGGGGACGTATCCAGCTGGAAATGCTAAGCTCACCTCAGACAAACACAGAGATGAGTATCTCTGTGAGCTTTATGGAAACTGTACAATAGACACTAAGGAGCAGAGAAACACACACACACACACACACACACAGCGCACGGATTGCGATTAATAATGCATTTGCATAATTCCAAGGGACCATTCATCAGCAAAGTAAATACATTCACGCCAAACCCCCACAGACAGATCCCAACAAAGTCTCACACACACACACACACACACACACACACGCCAGACGAAAGACTGCCCTCCGTCTCCCCATTTACCTCACACTGGGCAGAGCCTCAGAAGCTCAAGAGGGAAGATGGAGAGCTGGCAAGGTCGCAGGTGGGAGTACAGGGACAGAAACAGACCAGGCTGAGTGAAGCTTTTGGGGGGGGGGGGGGGGGCTCGGACGCCCTCAGACGCTAATTAGCACAGACTGATTGCTTTCTTTACAAGCTGTCACTCTGCTCCTGGACGCGGGCTGTGTGACGCCATGGTTATTAGCCAGGAACCGGGGAGGTCGCAGGTGACCTTTTCCTGCTGCCGTCACGCGGGGGGGTTGATTAAAACTGCGATGCCAGAGCCACGGGTCCCCCCCCCACCCCCCACGCCTGCCCCCCACTCCGTTATCGGATTACGTTTTTGGAGCAAGACATACTGTCCCCATTTCGTCCAAGTCGCTGTACAGAGAGATGGCAGATGGGGGGAGGCGGGCGGGGG
>JAODJU010000041.1:13084795-13142794 GCA_026776725.1 Gnathonemus echidnorhynchus
GGTGCTGGAAAACACTGTGCGCATAGTCAACAAACTATGGAGGCAAAAGACCAGCCAACACTCATTTGTGTGACATCGAATTCCACTTTTCCAACTCACACTCCCCGACTTCTGTCATCCATCCTGTCATTGCAGATTTTGTTTTCTAGGTTATAATGATTTATTGTAAATTTAGCTGCCCTTGGCAATAGTTGTTCTTCATGTTCACATAAACAGACGTGATGAATTGTTCCAACCTGGTTGGTTCCAATGGTAACGATGCTCTTATTTGGACAATTTCGGAGGAGTGTGACTCGGTGCAATGCTGACCAATCCATCTGGTTTCATAATATTTCCAGAGTGGAGCTGGGATATTTGGTGGTACAGGGCTCAAGTGCCCACAAACACAGGAAAATAACGGAAGACTTCTGGATAACTGGATAAGGGGTCATGCCCAAATAGCTAAGTTGTTTTCGTACTGTAAGTGTATTGTAAGTGACCATATTAACATAATGATGGAAGCAGGGATTTTACTGGCAGAATTATAATATGTGGAATCAAGTTTAGGTGAATATTGTCATCAATTTTGAAACATACAAGTAAGTATATATCCCGGAAAAAGCCACAAAGTCTATGAATGAATTTTTACTTATGCTGAAATGAACTGAGAAAAACTGTTTTTCTGAATTAATGCCATGTTGCTTCTTAGCTGCTTTGCAGAATGCAGTGGTCTTTCTTCAGTCTCACTGAACAGATTCAACCGAGTCACATGCAGTACCTGTGAACTGAAAAATCGGCGACGTGCCCCTTGTCTTCCTGATGTAAGAGAGGGGCTTGCATCCTGTATCCCAGGCCCAGCCTTAATCTTGCTAACTTGTTCTGACATGTTTTTGTTCTTGCTTGCCCAACTTGCCTTACAGCCTGTTTGGGTTTGCTTCTTCAGTGACTCGAACATCCTGTTACCAATATCAAGGTAGAAGGGGGGAAAAAAATGAACCTTGTTCAAAGGAGAAAGGAGTGATGACTGCATATGCAAATGGAGGAAGAGGAGATGATGACATCATATACAGTGGGGGAAGAGGGAGTGATGACATCATATACAAAGCAGGAAATTAAGTGATGACATTATATACAATGGAGGAATAGGGAGTGAAGGCATATATATATATATATAAAGGGGAAAAGGGAGTGATGGCCCCTTATGCGATGCAGAAAAAGGTGACTCCATGTACATCAGTATTTATTATATATATAGTTCAACTGAGATAAACTTTTTCTACTGTTTTATGTTGAATTTATACATATGTTAATCAGCAATAACATTAAAAACCACTGACAGCTGAAGTGAATAACATTGAATAACTCATTACATTAACATCTGTCAAGGGTGTCTTTATATATTAGGCAAGTGAACAGTCAGTTCTTGAATTTGATGTGTTGGAAGCAGAAAAAATGGGCAAGTGTGAGGATCTGAGTGACAAGGGACAAATTGTGATGGCTAGGTGACTGGGTCAGAGCATCGCCAAAACGGCAGGTCCTGTGGGATGTTTGCAGTATGCAGTGGTCAGTATCTAACAAAAATGGTCCAAGGAAGGACAACTGGTGAACCAGTGATGGGGTCATGGATGCCCCATGCTCATTGCTGCACATGGGGAGTGATGGCTAGCCTGTTGGGCCTGATGGCACAGGAGGGCTACTGCATCACGAATTGCTCAAAAAGTTTATAGAAAGGTGTCAGAACACACAGGGCATTGCCGCTTGCTGTGTATGTGGCTGTATAGTCACAGACCAATCAGAGCGCCCATACTGACCCCTGTTCACTGCCGAAAATGCCTACAATGGGCATGTGGGGGTCAGAACTGAACCATGGAATGATGCAAGAAGGTGGCCTGGTCTGATGCGTTACATTTTCTGTTACATCATGTGAATGGTCAAGCATATGTGTGTCGTTTACCTGGGGAAGAGACGGCACCAGGATGCACTTTGGGAAGAAGGCAAGCCAGCGGAGGCAGTGTGATGCTCTGGGCGATGTTCTGCTGGGAGACCTTGGGTCCTGGCATTCATGTGGATGTCACTTTGACACTTACCACCTAGCAAAACATTGTTGCACACCAAGTACACCCCTCCATGGCAATGGTATTCCCCAATGCAGTGGCCTCTTTCAGCAGGAACATGCACTGTGCCACACTGCAGAAATTGTACAGGAATGGTTTGAGGAACATGAAAAAGAGTTAAAGGTGTTGACTTGGTCCTTCAGTAGTTCACAAAGGTTTACAGAATTAACAGATGTAGCAACAAATATAGTAACTGCTTGGGATAAAAGTTGCATCATGATTTATTATTTATAAACAAACATGAGATCAGTATGTAACCTGTTACTCAGTACTTGTTCCTTCAGTAGTTCACAAAGATATGCAGAATTAACCGATATAGTAAGAAATATAGTAACTGCTTGAGATATGTGCACATGACATCAGTATGTAACTAAGACTTAGTGATTAACTAATACATAAGTAATAGCGTAATACTATATTTGTACCCTTTAAAGTGAAATATAACTAAAAATTATTATTGTGAGTAGGAGAAAATAGAATTAGCTTTAATAAATATGTTAACTTTGCGTATAAAACCTTAAAAAATGACGTGTCGGAAATTAAAGCCTTTATTTTGGTTCCATTGTAAATAATGCAGCTGAAGTCCAAAAACAGCTGGTAATAAGCAGACTATTGGCTATATCTCCTTATTATTTCTTGGTGTTTGCTGAAATGTAATATTATGCCACATCTACACACACTGTACCTCGACAGGAGTTTTGCAGCTTCTTGTCACGGCGATGTGTAGATATCCTGCTCTTCAGTTGTCTAGTCTTACCCGATGCATGGGCTTTTTATCATGTAAATTGACATTGGACATGGTGCCCGTAATTATGCCTATAATCTTAAAAGTCCTGGCTGCCAATGGATGACTAATCGTATTACGTTTAATTGTTAAGTTGAAATGGGCACCGTGTCCACGTTAGTAAGTGCCGTCAGGGAGAGTGACGCCCCCCAGTTAGAGGTCGACTTATGGTAAATGACAGATTTGTGATTTTTCATTTTACAGGCACAACTTCAACGTATTTAATTTCCTAGGCTGGGGTCCGAGTTGATAATACGGCGTTTCATTTTTTTTATTATTATAATCTTTTCAAATACTGGACCACAGGAAAGTGCAGCAACTCCTGAAAGCGCTGAAGTATGTGATCAGTGCACTGTGCCTTACTTACTAAGACATTCTATTTGTGTTTTAAACTTAAAACCCGTCCGGACCCGTCTTTAATCCATTAATCGCCTCTTTGAAGTATTTCGGAACCAAAGGAGGAAAAACCTAGAGAAGAGTAGGGTACATAGATTATCTTTTTCTTAGAAGGGAGTGTTCTTTTTTTGGATTTGCGTACTCCCTTCGAGTTTGAATGAAGACTTTGATATCAAACGATTCCTTTGAAATGGTTGAATGTTTTTTTAGTGAAACAACCTTGGTCTTTATGGCATAATATAGGCCTAGTTGAGTTGCAATTTACATTTTTAACACCAATTCTGAATAGGAATGCTACCAATAAGTAACTATATACCATATATATGACATTTATTATTACACAGCTATTAGAGTATAGTGTTATGGAATGCTACATGTCAACACAAAACTCAAAAATCCCCTGTAATATTGCATTTTCTCCATATGAGCATTTATTTTCATTGCTGCGTGTGTTTTTTGTGTAGTTTATTTTTTGTGTTTAGCTTGTAAATGTAGGTGAAGACTCTGCATGCTCCATAAATGTCCAGACAGGTAGTCCTGGAACTTCATCAGGCCCGTGTCCTCATCTCCTTGGCTGCTTAAAGCCATCGTGGGGAAACTCTTCAGCTATCACTGGGAACTATAAAGTGTTCCCTGCAGTTACTGTTTTGCACTTATATGGTATTGATGTGCTTGTTTGCTGCATCACACCCTGTGATAACAGAACATAAAGCTGCCCAATAGGGACAAAATACTTGGTTGGGTTTGGTCACATGTGGCTCTTTTTAGGACAGTTTAAAGCACAGATAGGACATTTAGGAAGTACGTCAACATCAACCCTGTCACCAGCTGCTGGAACCTCTATTACTGCTGATAAGATATGAGAGAAGGAAGATCTTCATAGCTGCATTTGGTGGAAAAAGATTTACCCCAGAAGATGTAGTAAATGTGGAAGAAGTAGTAAAACCAAACTCTCTTCGGAAACATAATGCCTACACTTATTATATTATTAGTAATAACATTAAAAACAATAAATTTGGTGAGAATCTGGGCTTTCCAATAACAAAAGCAAATGAAATACATGCACAGCAAGAAGTTTTGCTTTTACTTAATTGTAGAAATAAAGAAAAAATAGTACTTTGGCAGCCATTGAGAAAGCAGAGCAAAATAAGTTTGCTTCTTTTGTTTCTTCTTAACAAGACATCTTGTGAGGCTTTTATGGCCGGCTCACATTTATAACTGGGGTTATTATAAAACCCAGGCAACGGGCAGTACTTAAACTGGATCTCCTGGATAAAACCAATATCAGATAAGAGAATTTTTACAACCCCCTGAAAAAAAACTCAGTCTGCTGAAATGTTGGCAGATCATTCGATATGAATTATACTCGGCACTGCAGTCTATAGTTTCACGATTTCAAATGAAAACACTTAATTAGGGATGAATGAAAATACTGCCGTCAGAGGCCCGGTTTCGGGGGGGGACTGGACGTCCAACAGAGGATGAATATATTCAGTGAGCAGATTAAGGTTACCCTGAGGAGCTTGGTTACCAGGCAGGGAAACGCGAAGCCAGTGGGCAGACAGTTACTCTTGTTAATAATACGATTCTTGTCATTTAAATGAGGAGACAGAAGCCGGAATCTTTCTTTGCAGTCCAAGTGCTGACTTGTCTCGCCACTGCACCGTGACACTGGGCGGCCAGTACGGAGGAACAAAAATGTCCAAAACCAAACCAGTTGCACTTCGCTAATTCTTTATTTTTCACATATGCATTAATAATTCTACACTGCCACTCAAATCATTCACAAAACCTAGTCTCATCAAACAGACCCTCATATCTATCTTATATTATATGTTTCCAGGTGGGAGAATCATTAGAACAACTGGAGTTTCTTGCAAATACCTAAGAATGGGATAATATTCCTACAATAAAATGAGAAAACAGGTAAAACGTGATGAAACCAACAACAGTTAAATACATTTAGACCTTCATAAAAATGGGTGACCCTGCAAAGTCAAAGAAATGTTACCAAGACCATCATTATTATTTATTATTTGTTATTGAACATGTGCAACATCTTTTATATGACCCCCTATAAAATTAGAGGACAACATTATTACAGGAAGCCATCGATGGTATTACAGTATTAAGGAAGATATGTTACACCTATATAACCTAATGCAGTAAAAATCCTTTATTGAAACGTGTAAAATGTATACTCCATGCTGTACTGTACGAGAGGATCAGAAACCTCACAGAAGTAGTCTTTCTACTTGAATAAGCTGCCATTCATCCACATTATAAGTGATTTTATGATTCTACAAATCATTAAAGGAATGACATGTGTTTGATATCACATCCTTCCATCTGTCATTTTTAAAAGCTTTTATAACACTGTTTTGAGAGACACTATTGTGTCAAATCCATCCATCTCTCCTTCAACCTTTTCTGGTTAGCGTTGCAGTGGGATCTGGAGCCGATCCGAGGCTGTACATTCTCACGCAGTGTCCAGAGACGCCACTTTGGCTGCTCACTTGTCTTCAGACCATGGAAGGGAGCTCCTGCGCCATGCCTACAAAGTAGAGGTGCGATTCAAACCCATAAGCTAGAGGCATGAAGCTGTAATTATACCCATAGATCTGTTGTGGCACATTTTAGCAAGGTGAGCAATGGAATTTTTTTTATAACACTTTACTTAAAGCTGTCATCTATAAAGCATTATAGATACCTTCATAATGAATTATAATGGTCTGTTTAAGAATTAATAAAGTATTACAGCATCTGCTATTGACAGTCATTATAGTGTTGATTATAATACTTCATAAGCTCTAGTGAAGCTCTAATCTATAATGCACCGTAGATGCCTTCATAATGCATTATAACATTCGGTATAAGAAGAAAGGATGTTTTGTATTGCATTATGAAGGTATTTATAGTGCATTATAGATGAGAGCTTCATAATGCATTCATAATGCATGATAAACATATCTAAAATGTAAACTTTTTAAATCATATTTATACTCATGCTTATAATGCCTTATGAACGCATTATAATGTGTTATGAATGTGTTCATTGATTCTTATAGACATGGCATTCATAGAATGTGCTACCAAAATTTGCATGTAGCATAGTGTGAAAAGTGACATTTTAAGAATCTTTAAATGAATGGACTTTTGGAAAGCGAAAACAAATAACTACAAATTTGTGTTTATTCACTTTTTATATCAAAATTAATATAAAACAACAATTAAAATAAATAAACATATGGGCAAAGGGTAAATGACAATTGAAGAGGTGGATGTATTTCATTTGAGATGGATGTATTTTGTCTGAGCCATCGCCTCAAAGAAACACAATACTTCTAGGTTATGCCTGCGAGTGGACTTGCACACACTACGTTTTTTGTTCAAAGGAGAAAAGTTTGTGAAAGAGCTTTAGTAATACAGGGTGAATGTAAAAGCAAGGAAAAGTGTGAGCATCAGTATCACTGCAGAAGTTTAGTGTGATTTAATTGACTTGCCCATTCAGTGATCCACTTCATTTCAATAAAAGGTGCATTGTCATAAGCTATGTAGCATTTATAAATGCTTATGTTGCAACTGAAGGTGTGGTTTTCTCTTAGAAAAGAGTTCTAAAAATCTTTTGATCATGTCATGTATCGTACAATGTGTTCCTTTTGTCCTCACATCAACATTTACTTTATGTCTCGGTTGAAAATTGAATAAGCAAAGGGGAGATTTGCACAGGCACAAACGCACATACACACTGGCAAATACATAGAATAACAGGAATTTGATATTAAGCTTCAGAAACATGATACGGACACTGAATCTGTACAGTAGATGGGAGCTGAGGCAGGTCTGAATATGCTTAACTTACACCTTTCTTCTGTACTGAAATGTCACATGTGCCAACTTTTACTGGAACTTTCCCCTGCAGAAACCCAAGCTGGGAATAAAGGCGCTTATGCAAAGGATTACAGGCAGAGCTCTTGTAATCATTGGCTTCATTCATTCTCTTAACTCCTGGTTAAGCAAACTTCCAGCAAAAAAAGAAAAAAAGCAACGAATTCTGTCAATGTGACAGGAATGGTAACAAGGGCACAGTATTTTAGCTGGCAAATCTTTTACATGATGCCTTCAACTGGGCACAATGGTCTCGTGTAAACTCAGCGACCATTTACGGTCCATTGTCTCTGTCGCACTTTAATTTCTAGTGGGTCCTGGCGTCGACACAAGCCGGCTTCTTTTTTTGTGCGCTTGAAGAGGAAGAGGAAGTTTGAGCAGGGTGAAAGGCAGAGTCACAGAAGAGTCACATTGTAGTCACCTCTCAGGCCCTCAACTTTCTCTCCATTAGTCTGAAGTGCTGTTGTCATTTCCTTGAGAGGAGTGAAGTAGGAAGAAAAGAATAAGTCCAGGTCATTAAGCTTTTATTTAGAAAGGGCCCTAAATTGACCATTTTGTCATAGTGTATGGTTTAAACTGGCTATATTATTCCATAGTATGTTTGTAACCACAGCAATAATTTGTGAGCAGTAACCTAATCTGGCCAGGTGGGGTGAGTACTGAGGACATTCCTACCCACAAGCACACACACCAGAATGAGGACAATAATCCAGATGTAACAGATCTCGCGTCTTTTCAGTGGGATCTGGCAACTTTTCGCCACACACAAAAAGCTGTGAAACTTATATCCTGGATGAGTTTGGGCAACGTTCGACTCTAGTGTTTATTGTTGATAGTGGCTAAATTTCATCTCCTATTTACATTGACAGGAGGGGAGAACGTGGAATAAGAAACGAGGAGAAGCCAAAATAAGAAGGTAAAGAAGAGGTCACATACATACAAGCAAACTCCAGGTTACAAACGAGATCCACTAAGTCTGTGTTTAAGTCGAATATGTAGGTAAGTCAGAAAATAACATAAAATGCTTTTTCGCAGTCTGCTCGTAAGTGAGTTGTCTGCCTGTATAACATGACATTCTATAAACAGGAAGGCTGCTTTGGAATATTAGACAGTCGAACAAAAAAGTAACGTTTATAGGGTGCTGAATTATCAAGGTTTCAGCCCTGTTCACACGGTTAAGCTTGGAACACGCCAAGCCATTGTTCGTTTGCTGGTGGGAGTCAGTGACTGCTTGTCAGGTCGGTGTGTGGGGCAGGATAACACATGGTCAGTCCCTGTCGACTCGGTTTCGGCTGACTTAGACTGTCGAATTGGCATGAAAGCTAATTGGTGAAACTCGGCTCTCTGATTGGCCATATGTCAATTGTGATCTCTAGCAAGGCCGGTGTGTTCTAGCACAAATTGGCAGCATGTTTTTTGCCAATGGCTTGCCGTGTACCCAGCCTTAGATGCATTTAGTGTTTACAAAACTGGAGGATGCTCATGCCCTGGGGATGGAAATTGAATGTAGGAAGATACATAAGTAGGAGTAACCTAATGGGTAAGTTATAAAGTACTGAATGAATATGAGGCAGGACACTTAATAGGAGTAAAAATTTGACAAAGACCTTAAGAGGAAAAACAAGTGGAGGAACAGCAGGATGGAGAAGAAGCGTAATTAAGTAATCAGAGAGTTGAGGAGAGTAATCAGCAGCTTAATGAATCTTATAAAGACGAAGCAGAGCTGTCTGTTGTTTTATGTGTAGAATGTGACTGGTTGTCTAAATGGACGTTTAAGGTAATCAGAAGCAGTGGTGGCATTTGGTCTTCATGGAATAAGGTGACGATGATGTCAGTGGTGTGTAAGGAGATCCATCCATCCATCCATCCATCCATTTTCCAATCCGCTTATCCATAAGCGACAAAAAAGATACCCAGCTAAAGGGAAGCGATACAGAGATGAAGAGGAGGGTGGGGTGTCTATCCCTGAAGTGAAGATCTGCTCCATCCAGAGTATCTCCAGGGGAGGAGCTCTTCAGGGTGTTTTTAGTAATGAACCACATTTTTGTGGCAGCCAGGAAACAGAGAGAGATGAAGGCGGCACGCGTTGCGTCAGGTTGTGCTTGTTTTGTGGCAGATTCTATTCCACAAGCTCAGTGTGGAGGTTTGAGGAGCCTAAAGGCAGAGGCTGCTGGGGGAGCCGCTCACAGCCGCCTTCTCAGAACGTCTCGGAGAGCTGAAATGGTACGATGCCCCCCAGGCTAGAGCAGAAGTAATTCCATGCTGGGCCATTTCCTGGAGCACTGTGACTGTATAGCTCACACCTCAAAATGTAGTGCCTGTTAGCGAGGGGCGATGCCACTGATTTTCTTTTCGATCCGATTCCAAATCATTCCAAGGTTAGTATTTGCCGATACCGATTCCAATGTTCAATACCATGGGGGATGTTTGTTCCAATTCCCTAGCATATGGGCCCTCCCCTTCCGCCCCCCTTTATTGGTAATTCATCTCCAGCTCCTTATAATAATATGAATATTTTTAATTACCGGGAAAAAAACAATATTTTTACTTTAGTAACGATTTTCAAAATGAAAGCATTCAGATAGAAAGTATCGATATTTCTTTATCAGTCCACCCATCCGTCCTCCCTAAGCAGCTCCAGCAAGCACCAGTATGAATTTAGTTTACAAGCCCTGTTGTGATCTAGCTTCCTCTCTACCACTAACCAGTTCAGAATTAGCTACCTACAAATGAGCTGTTCTGGTCTTAACATGAGACATTTATTTACACGTATCTGGTTTGTAAGTAATTTAGTTATGATTGTTTGTATGGATACAACCGTTTCCTGTGACTGGAGATTTGAAATGGCAAACCTTGGAAATACAAAGACCCCAAAAGCTAATGTTTTGGAACCGCTCAATGAAAGATTTCAAGGAATCTACTAAGTTTGGGAGAAACAGGTTTGCAGGCAGCTGCTGTGTTGTAGCATTAACGTCAACAACACGCTACAGTTCAATTCATTTTTTTTATCACCAAAAGATATGAAGAGGCTTTTTTGGTAGGTATAGCTTGAGATCTTATGTTTTAAAAAACTTTCAACGCCAACTCAATTTATCTTCTGACAACTGACAGAAAGGTGCCCTGTCGGGTCTAAAAATATCCTGTAGGTATTTCGGAATGTAGCCAAGCCCCCATGCAATCAAAAGAAGCAAAAAAAAGAGAAGAAAAAAGGGTTAAGCTATTTCTTTTCAGATAGTCTTTAAAGCAACATCCCTTATTGTCCTGAGGCATTTTACCAGGCCTGTTTCACTAGCTGACTAGCTGTTGGTTAAGCATAGTGCATTAGCGTGGGACAAGGTAGACTAAACGTGAGGCGGTAGGACTGCTCGTCACAACGGCCAGGTTTCTGGGGGCGAGATACGAGCAGAGATAATAAACTTTTCCTCCAGAGTGACTCAACTTAAAAATAACCTCTGCAAGAAGACCATTCCTACCGACCTAATTTGGGGAAAACCAATATCATAATTAGTGATCTCAGAAAGATCGTAATGCGAAATCCGAAGCCTGCCCCAGCCATTTTTATAATTAAGGCACCACTACAATGCCAAGGGGCAAATTCTCTTTCTTTGCTGCTCTGACAGTGGGGTATTAGGTTACATGGTCCTTTCAGGCTGTCACGAACAGGTAGGCTATCAGCCAACCGGTCTGTGACACAAAGACGGATTTCCAAAGCGGACCGTCAACAAAGGGAGTTCCGAGCATCTTGCTCAAATATGTTTGTCTGCGAACTCCTCGGGCTGCCATTACCACACCTTTAAATTATTGTTGTCTATCCACTAACTGTCAGCAATTTAAAGGTTTGAATAGTATGTGTGTGTGTGTGTGTGTGTATGTATGTATGTATATATATATATACACACACGTGTGTGTGTGTGTGTGTGTGTATATTATGATCATGTTACATTGCGGGGACCATTTTTCAGGTCCTCACAAAGAGATGTTACTTCAATCAAAAAACTGTAAATGCCAAAAGTCTCGTATTTTGTTTGGTTAGTCATGCATAGGGTTAGGGCTGGATAGGTGTGTGTGTTTGTGTGTGTGTATGTATGCAAGCCAAACAAACAAACACATATGCATTAGACAAGCAATGAACTATAAATGTAAATGTACCAAGTTTCAGAAAATGTATGGATATATGGATGAATGGATGGTCTCAACAACAAATTATTGGTCTGATAATTTGCAAGAACTAAAACAGCATGAGACCTGTGCCACCATTTACTCGTCTCTGCTCATTGCTAGAGTGAGCTGTTCGGGAAAAAAACTGGAAATTAATGAACATAGTACTGTTGCACACAAAGATAAAATCAAGAAAAGATTTATATGTAAGATTTAAATTCAAACTAACACATGTCTGGGTGTTCAGAATTTTCCAAAATATCCTCTGGCTATTTGCTGTTGAGACCTTTAAAAGCTTAATATTTCGCAAGTTTGGGTTTGGCCCATTTTTTTGCCCAGAAGTATATATGTTGTTAGTATTTTTTGACATTTCATAACAATGTAAAATTTTAAACAAAAATGACATTTCTCCAGCACCACAGATATATGTTCAATACAAGCGCAGGAAAACACTACAGGTACAACATAAAATATGTTATCATAACTTCCAATAGTTCATCGTTTCTATTTTTATTCTTATAAATTCTTATTTTTTAGATATTCATCTTTAAAAAAAAAACACAATTTCTGTAAAATATTGTAATCGTGTTTTCATTTTACATGCATTAAGATGTTTAAGAGCGTCTGAAGGAGGCTTAAGGAAGCCCTTAATGTCCGGGGTGGGGGCTCAGCGCCAGGAGGTCATGTGTTGGTTTCCCCTCGACCTTACTTCTGCTGTCACACACAATTAAAAGCGGCCTGCGTCTGCATGTCCCATTTGATGAATATGCATGTGACCTCTTTTTTATGTATTTTGTTTTTTTGGTGGCTGCCCACTCCGCTGGCCCCGGGGCCCTGAGCAGCGCCTCTCAATGAGAACAGCTTGCATGGAAGGCAGCGCCTTTGTGCCGTGAAAAAGTAGAACTCCGCGACCCCCCCCCCACCTCAACCTTTAACAATCCTCATCTAAAACAGGGACGATGAGGAAGGAAATTTGGCCCCAAAAACCTGAAGAGCAGCAGTTTTTAGAACCGTTACAGGCTTTGATCAATAGAAGGGGCATCCAAAGACTTGATATCAGTCATCTGTTGTGAAATTCCTACATACATTTATGTTTCTCTTCTGGTTTCGCTGTTTTTACGCTGATCAGTTTTCCACGCTTGTGTTTAATTGGCACGGAGGAAATTCGCCTTTGTTTAATTTTTTATGTAACTTTCTTTTTAGCTATTCAGTCTTTTGTTTTACAATTGCAGCCCAGCCTTTCGTAAATTGCTACAAAAAACTGAATCGCATCTCTGGCAGACTGATTACCAGTATGGATCCCTGTCACGACGCAGCTACACATCGCCGCGTAGCTTCCCCGCGTCATCGTCTGCTGCTGCACACGCTATCGGCTTTCTAAATTATATTCATTGCCGTAAGACGCATTGAAGCGACTGCCAAGGTCAGTCCGGGTTTCTTAATTAATAGCAAAGGCAAAACAATTTGAATAATGAGTCAGTGCCTGGACAGCATGCGCTGTATTGTTATAAATTAATTATTCGAGGTTGTATGAGTGCACGCTTTGGCCGGGGGAGGGGGCCAACGGCTGGGGGGCGAATAATGACAGGCCTGCTCCTAACTTACTGTCACTGGGCAACATCCGGAAAAGTAAAATGAACATGAGTATGGAAGTGGGACGGATCTCCGGAGGGGCCCTGAGCAGGGCGTGTCACAGCTGCGCGGCGGGGACCTCAACCTGAACTGCTGCATTGAAATTTGCTAATCATAAACTACATACAAATCGCTGGATGAGTACCTCTGGCAAGCCAAACAAACAAACAAATGTGAACAAACAAACAAATATGTATTAAACGAGCAGTGAACTGTAAAGGTAAAATATGTACACTTTTTCTTATTTCTGTGTTTTCATTGTACTAAGTAAACTGTTGCTTTTAAACAAACTTCAAGCAGTAAACTTCAAGCAATATGACGAAATCACATTATTTACAAAAAACATATCTCAAAATAAGCATAAATAAAGAGGCAAGTGAGTATATCCCATAATACTAGGGAGAAATAATGGCAACACAAGAAAACTATACGATTTACTCTGGTGACAAATATTTTTTGCAATTAAATCATGCAGGGACAATTGTTCAGAAAAACTGAAGATTAGATTCCCAGGTCAACTCTGATGTGTAAATGTTGCTTCAGTAATAAAAATAAACAGCTACAACAAAGACTTTTCCTACTTTCTAACTGAAGGTTAAAAAACTGGTCATCATTTAAGCAATATTGGATACAATCTCTGAATGATTAATTATTTTTTTTAGTTAATTATTATCATCAATAAATTTCACCAGCTTCATAAATTGCCAGTATTTATAACTGCAAGTGTGAAGAGGTTTAATTATATCTGGAGGTGTTGGACCTATGTATAACTGGGCCTACTCCACCAAGCCACTTGAATAATAAATGCCAGTTTCGAACAAACAAATAAACACATTTTAACTTGCTCTTCCATTCATGGTCATATAATACTGAAACTGCAAATTTCCACTGGGCAGGGAAACCCATCACTTCAATCAAAGAACCATATCTGTGCTACAAATTTTATTTCAAAATGCTAACCAAAGTTGGCACCATTTACCCAAGTAGCAGAAACAACTGACACATTCAGAGAAGCTGTTATTCTCTGTTTTTAATTAATCATTAGGTGCTGCTGGCTTATTCAGACCAAGTGCCTTGGAGGTTCTCACCTCCCGTTTTATCTGCGATAACATAAAAGCGAAAACAAACAAGCTTCCAGCTAACGACCGAAGACAATAATATGAGTAACAAAGCTGTGTTGACAAGAGAAACACTGATAGTCAGATCCTTTGAATAAAACACGAGACTCTTGAACTTCCATCGCAGCAAAGTAATTGCATGTGGGAATCTCCTTGAAGCAGAGTATAACGTTTGAGGAGGGTTACAGGAGCGTTTTATCAACAGAACCAGCATGCAATGGACAAGCCAGGTCCTGGCGATCCTGCTGATGACCTAGGAGACCTCAAGGCCATCAAGACCCTCCCTCAGCAGAGATGGCGGCAATCCATTCTGACTTAATAACCTTGGGTAATTGCAGACTCTGCGACAAGACCATTATTCATGGAGATATCCAATAAACTATATGGGCCCACCAAATCTTGATCCATAAGATTGATTTTAATCTCTATAAATTAAGGAGGGTCTTCAATCAAACCACCATAGTGTTTGTCCTCAAAGTTGATTAATACCAAGTTTTACTATTTTACCCTTTTAGTTTGCATGGGGATGGGCAAGAAATTGTTTTTGTAAAAACGTTGAAAGAGTAAGCTTAAAATGAAAGTGAAATTTTACCTTGACGATCACAGCCATTTCGGAGTCTGCTTGATCTCGGACAGAATACGTTTCTCAGGCTTAACATGTTTGTGTCCCAGTTCATGATAATTTAAAGCAGCCACTAGCGATAGGCTATGCTCTCCGTCAAAACTCCATCTCTTCTGCTGTTGGAAGATTCGTTAAAGATATAATGTAATGGAATACACGGTAAAGTTCAGCTCCATGCAGGAGAACAATCTATATTTGTTTCTGTGGTTAGTTGACCTTGTACTGGATTATTGAGTCTTTCTTGACTACTTTACTCTTTGAATCCAATGTTTCATTAGTAGTCAAAATAAATACTCATAACACCCTGGTAGCACATCAATAAACTGTTACATGCAAATGGAAAATTGCTAAATGATTCCCTGCATTGATAACAGGATCACTAGCGTAGGAATGAAAATGTAGCATAAGTTCTTTTGATGTTCAGTACCAGAAAAACGTTTCAGTGCTCATTGTCAAACACGACGGAGGCAGTGTCATAGTCTGGCGTTGCTTCAGTAATGACAGAGTTGGAAATCTTTAGCAAAATCCACTGCGGTCTCAACCAGCAAGGCCATCACAACATTCTTCAAGGACATACCATTCTGTCAAGATTCCAGCTGATTAAGTAGTCTTTCATTCCTATCTGGCTACAGTCCCTTCGAGGGCAAACTCAGTAACTGTTAAGTGGATATCCTGTCTAATCCTCTGAGCCCTCCCTCTGGTGCGGTCAGCCAATCAGTGTTAATGCACTGCACCCGAGTGCCAATGGCTGATGCGGGGGTTTCATGCTGGGAAATGGTGTCCAGCCCCCACAGCATAATACAACTGAGTGTCAGCCCTGCAGTCAAAATAAATCCGGCAGTAAAGGAGTGACAAAGGGTAACAAGTTTTATGAGAAAAGTGATGGAAGCAAAAAAAAAAAAAAAACAGCCTACATAAATAAAATTGGATTACGGGAAGTTTAGAGTCTCTGGTCCATAAATATTTCAGGCAGCCCAGTAAAATGGCACAATAAAATAACTTATTTAATTGTTTTGAATGATCTACCCAGCAAGACATACAGAGCAAAAGCAAGAATTACAAAAAGAGAGATTTTATTCAGCAAAATATGTTGCCTTATGGAATATGATATTTGGAGGCCAAAAAAGATTATACCAAATGAAACAGAGCACTATAATCTAATAATTCAATCATAAGAACGTAAAAGAATATTCAAACGATATATCTGTTGAAGAACCCCCTTGTCAGATTCAAAATAATCTGACTATGATGAGTAAATATTGTAGAAGCATGTAGAACATAGACGAGAAAAGAGAGAGAGAGAGAAAAGAGAGAGAGTCCATTCAAGTTTATGTCACCCTCTTCTCTAAAGTCCATTATTCAGAAAAAAAAAGAAAACGCACAACATCTCATTTCTCATCATATTCACTGCAGAGCTCCGATATCAGATGTAGGCGGGGGGGTGAGTTCTCGATCTCGCGCGGCGACAGAGGGGGTGCAAAGGAGGAACAGGGGAAGCTGGGTAGTGGTCAGGGACCCATAATCAGCCCCTGGCAGGTGTGTGGAGGACAATGGGCAATATTTCCATTCGGGGCCCTTGCTCACATTCCACCAGCCGTCTCATTGGCCACTTCATCCCTGCGCTCGTTCCCCACGACATTCGGCGATGGAGCCATCACGTTGACTTTTAAACGAATGCTGCTTCAGTCTTCTGCGTTGCTTTAGCAGCAGTGGAAGGAGGCCGTTCCTTAGTGATTTATAAACATGCATATAAATGCAAGGCTGTAGTTTAAACAGTGATGAAACATTCTCCTGTTGGCCAGCCAGCTCTTCTCTGATTTAAATAGATGACATTTACAACACGGAGGCCTATTATTCAGACCTACTGTGTGTGTACAGACGATATTTCACGTTGCACGTTGTGAAGACCGACCGCTCAGCTACCCCATGACACCGTCACGACTCGACTAGAATATTCCTCAGTGCTGGGAATTACGGCAACATGCATCCTTCATGGTGCATCTGCTCCAGCTAAACTCATTGTTCTGCCAGTTTTCTGATAACATTTCTGGAATTACAATATTGTTGATAAATTTCCTGCCTCATTGCTTAGAAAAACCCTGTGGTATTAATTAGCTTTTTACCTTTTTCCATTCATTTTTGCAGGGTACCTGCCCCGATGCCAATGATGGTAGGGAAACTACCTCACAATAGACCTTTTATATCCAGCCCTTTATCTGCCTTCATTCCTGTATTTCCACAGCATGACGTGTAGCTCAGTGTTTGCTACTCACTGTTTGGTTTGTTAAACCAAACTCCCACAGACGGGCTACACAGAAATCAATATCTCACTTGGCAGAGTTCGTAGCCCAGATATAGTTCAGTAGATACAAATAAAGCAATTACGTATGGGACTGTTTTTCCTATTTTGGTCTCCGCGCTTTCTTCTGTAACGTATAAAAAAAAAAAGACGATATGGCATCCAGCCTGAGCATGTTTCCTAACAGAAGAAGAATCGCATTCTGCAGAATTACGTTAAGATGGGTAACTTAATTACACGAGCCGAGAAAGAAAGTAATCGAATCAGATTGCTGAGATGCATCCTGGGAGCAGAGGGCAGAGATCTCTGTTGGCTGAATCTGGCTTAGCTCACAGGAGATTAGCATGTAACGACGCTGCTGGCCAGCAGAGAGGCTAATTGTTCCTGTGCCTCGGCCTGATAATGAGGCAGCCTGTGGTTAGCACGCAGCCAAGCAGCCTCAATTTAGCGTCTCTGCAGCACTTCACGTAGCCTTGCCAGGGAGCAGCCTTCGCTTTTATGTCTACTGCGTCGCGTCTGAGCTTCTTCAGGACCCTCCTTGTATCTTATTTTGATTTTAATTGCATCATTATTACGCTACACTGGGATTTTATGTATTCATAAAGGCTGTGATTGCCTGTCGGGTACGAATGCGTATTTAAATTTTTGTCACACCTGGGTTTGGTTTTAACCCAAGGGCAGTGGATGAAGTGTAAACGGTCTTATAACGAAGCCCGTTATGTGATAATAAAAAAACATGGCATAATTAGTAAATCCTAATTCTAATACAACAGACATTAACGTTTTATTCTTTTTAGTATTATGAGTTAGAAGTGCAGGTTGAGATTTGCTTTGTTTAAACTATAACTGCCCTTTAAATCCCACTGTACTAATGATTTGTGAAAAAAAAAGCTTCACTTTAGACTAAATCATAAATAATCACATAATTTATCAATTTAAAAGCACAGAATTTCAAAGCCCCTGAGAATACAAATACTTGCAACGTTCAACCTTGTTTTTACTTTTTACAGCTGCTAGAGGTTAGCTTGCTAAAGATTTAACACTGCCGAGTTCATAAGGGTTAATATAATCTGCGAGGTAATAGATGGAAAGATTTCTATGCTATAGCAATATCCCCGGTCTGAAATGAACGCCATTAAAACAAGTAGCAGCATCTAAATTAAAGTGACAGGCTGATGGATGAGTGTCGTAGCTGAAGTGGAGACGTTTCCAGCAATTTGGGTCGAGTCGAGCGAATTCTGCCCTGCAGGCAGCACCGTCGGCGGAGACACATCAATTTGCGACTCGCGCGGACCCTTAAATACGCTCCAGAAAAAGACGGGCTCTCAGCCTCTTCCAGTAAATGAGGTCTATCCAATATTTAAAGATTCAAAATGGAGTGGTGCGTGTTAGCGCTGGACCTCAGAGTTAACCCCATTAGTGGTTGACTTTTCCTCCATTCGCCCATTAAATACCATGTGATACAAATGAGGCTGTCTGTTGCAGAGAACACTACCTGTGGGGAGGAGGTCTGGCTACAGAGGGAAGCCTCGGGTTCGAGGACATAATGCCATCTTTGAAAGGTTCTCTAAAAACCAAGGAGAGTATCAAAGTACCTTTATACACATCTTTGCGAACGAGAGACTCCAGCTATCAAATCTGGGACGATAATGATTTTAAATAGTCCATGGATAGACAGCAAAGGAGGAATTGTATGGATTTTTTTTTCAGCTCACTCTGCGGTGACCTAACTAGCTATTTACATAAGAGCCTGGTTCTAGAGCACATTGTCTTTTAGGGGTAGCGAACAAAAGCTAGGTGTTTGTCACACCAGTAATGTTACATTTCTGTTTAATTAACAAACCAGCTAATGCGCATCAAGATCCGAAGAGTGCACTTATTTCTGCTGTGTTTTCTACACAGGAGAATGTTTCCTTTAATTTCAATGCCTAGGAAGGCCTCCCCGCTCAGTATTTTAGAGATGGTATGCTCACATGACCCAGATCCTCAGTACAACCTATTAGCTTTTCATTCTAACCTTGCAGAAAGAGACAGAACAAATGAACCTCATTTCAAATATGGAACAATACACTTATATACTTACCTTTGTGGGTACAGGCCTAACTGGAACAATGTAGTATTGTTTTTTTGGTTTAGGTCACACATTTAAGGCTTATAAAACTCTGTAGGAAGACTAGTCTTTTAACAGGCCTTGTCGTCTTGCTAGCAAAAGAGGATGCATTCCTGTGACGTGAACATCAGCTGCTCCTGCTGACCTTCCATGCCATTATGGTACCCAATAATGACCAGATAGGCTATTAACCAGAAACTAGTATAGGAAGTCATGGGTAGAAAGTCGCTCCACATTGTCAGAAATAAACATTAACTGGTAGGTAACATGGACTACAGTGCTCCAATTAGTCACAGGAAAAGTAGTTGTTTAACTACTTTTACCCCTGAAAATACAGTCTACAGCGACACGACTTTCCCCATCGCATTTCTGATATGTCGTGGGTCGGCATGAGGAATTTAATTGGAATTTTTTCCGGAATTGTGGAGTTTTGTGAAAGCCGCTGAAGATCAGCAGATGAGGTGCAAAAAGATTTAGTAACTTATAAATGCATTGAATATATGTGCAGTGCTGGTTTGGGGGACACCAATCGTGGTTAAGGCAGTCTCTCACGTGACATCTCGCAGTGACCTCGCAGTGACCTCACAGTGACCTCGCAGTGATCTTTGCATCTCACGTTTTTGCTTTGCTCCAGTCGTTTGCTCGTTTCGCTTGTCAAAGGGACCATGGGGACTGAAGTTTAACGAGGTTTTTCCACATTGCGGGGGCCCTGCACCCCTAACCCCCATGATGAGGAAGGGTCAACTGTATTTCTTAAAATGTGTTACAGTAGGTATATAAATGATGTCAAACATTTACATGAGAATCAAGGAGCAGACAAATCTATGCACCTGCTGGGCTACCATCAGATGTGTGAAGCACTAAAGCCTTTACTGAGGAAGAACGAGACAGCGACCTGATGGACTGGCGTCCTACCCAGAATGCACCCCATTTTATCTCCTTTGAACACTGGGATCAAGATCATCATCGATGATCATCTCAGACATAGATGTGAGGCAAACAGCACGTCACAAACAGATGTCTGTCAAGGAGGTGACTAGGCATAAGTGCAGCTCTGCTGAACTTCCTTTGAATGCCCAGGTACAAGAAAGAGCTACACAACAACTTCCAAACAAAACAAAAAGATCATAGAGGGGTCTTGGCTAGTAGGGCAATTCCTCAAACAGAAATTATTATTATTAACATTGGTAAAAAATGTCCTTGGATGAATTCGGCAAACTCTTCACCTCACCTTTGTTCTGGGCACCTCTGTTGAGTGTACATTCTGTGTACTTAGCTCATGACACGTTATCGATCTGATGATACTTGGGAAGACATGTCCCACGCCAGACAAAAAGTGAGTCTGACAATTTCTAAATATATTTTACCAACAGTATATTTTCAAACCAGCGACAAACTGAGTGCAGTGCCGCCCATAAATCAGACGTCAAGTTCTGCTGCTTAAGGAGGAATCGTTGGGAGCCTAGCGCAGGGCCGTGATTAATGAGCGCGTCGTAGATTCGCCTGAGCTATTCCCCACTTTGATACATTTTCTTTTTCAAGGTCTGTAGCAAACTGCTTTTTCGGAGCCAAACCTGAAACCGCGCCCTTTGGTGATTCTGTCCGATCTAATTACAGAACGTAGGCGTTAGTTCAGAACCTGAATTGCATCATTAAACGAGACATATATTAGAAAGCTGCTTTGCCATTTCGTCATGGTTCGGTAACATTCGCACCTTCAGCTGGCCGCAATATGGATAAAATCAGGTCACGAAACTTCTCGACAAGAAGAATTTATCTGCCGCTGGCATCCATGAAACTTTTCGCATGTTGTTCGCTTATGAGCTAGCTTCGTTCAGCGATTTGGATTTATGGAAGAAGGTCATGTGACATGCGCAGACTCTTTGAGGGGCTGGAACTCGATTGGAGGGATATGGCTGAGTGGTACATTTTTCCGGCTGGGAGGGGCCGTCCCTTCTATGAATTTTTTCGACAGGGGGCACTCTAAGCTTTTGTGCGATTGTCGGTTACCTTAAAGGGCTCTTGGAACATCAAACAGGAGGCACTTCCAATCGTTCAGACAGGAGGGCCAGGTGGTAAGATACTGCCAGCCTCCACTCTTGGCACATGGCTGATGAAGCACCTGAAATTTTACCTGACTGAAATTTCTTCCGTGCCTCAGCTGCAGGACAGATGACTCCAATTTGACCTCTTTGTTATGAACAATCGATTGCCTTATGTGTTGCAATTAATAAATACCAAAGATTTTGTTCATTGTTGTTTCGACAATATGTTCTGTAATTATACAGTTGTTCAGTCACTGGTTTAGTTCTGACTGTGGTGTTTTGTATATAGCAAGAATTCAGGTTATGTAGGCCTACCTTACTCCAGGGTATAACAAATCACATACTTTACCCAGTCAGTTCCAGGCTATACATCAATCTATGTCATGCTGCCTTGAATTGGGGTGCATGGGGATTTTCAATGTGCCCTAGTTTTTAGAGATTATATTTTTAAAAGCATTTCAAAAAATGATGAAAAAAACATTTCAAAAAATAATGAAACAAAGCGGTTAAGGGAAAAGGTCAGAGGTTCACCGACAATCAGATATGAATGGCTGTCAGCAACGTCCAGCTGCAGCTCAACTACTGTGTTAGAGAATCTCCTTCGATTTACCCCAGAATCTGGGATCAATATTTCCCCACTTTGGAACATCATGTAACAAATGATGATACGAAATCATCAGCCAATGGGAAAATATTGTCCTGAAAAGCATAATGAACCCACAAGACAAACGACGGACAGTGAAAAGCCCTGTTTTTCTATCTGCTGCAGTGTGTTTGATGGCCCATCTCAGCCTCTGAGAGAAAATCAAATATTTTCTTTGGGCTTCACTAATATCAGCAACTTTTACTATCCTAATGGCATTTTTATTGATCCACGTTTTAATGGGAAGAGTATATATTTGATGGGGCTCATTTCAGGGTCATAAAACAGTCTTTCTCCTCTGGCCTTTGAGGCGAATTGAATAGCAAGGCGGCTTTTAATCTACTGTTTGCCGCACTTAGCAACCAGGTAAAGAAGAGGCAGTGAGAGAGGAAAGGAGAAAGCACAAGAGGGACTTTTTATATGAAGGAGGGGGGGAAAAAAAACAAAATCAGTCATAGTCAAAGCACATTCTGCCCCTCCTCTACGCTGGTCATCAGCGAGCAGCCGCAACAAAGAGCCGTTGGTGGAATGACCTTGGCGGTGACATCATGTGCAGGCAGAACGAAATGAAACCATTAGACTGAGGCAGGGCTGAGTTATAAATCAGCCGTTTCCAATAAGCTGCCTTAATGGTCATCCATCATTGGGCAGAGTCGAGAGCTGAGACCCCGGGGCCTTGCATAGGCACCGAGATAAACAACGGCAGCCCCCAGCCGGCTGTCTGGGCCTCTCCAACATGGTGGAGACTGGCTTCTGTTTTTATTTTTTAGCCAAAGGTTAGTAATTAGGGTGGTTAAACGAGCAAGCCACAGGTCTCAGGACCAAAGGGAATCATGAGAACAGGCTAGAGCCTACTATGTAAGACCTACCTAGTGAACACTGACCTACAACCTTTTTCTGATTAAAATGAAATCGATCTAGTTGGAATAGTTCTTCTAGCTCACGATAGCATGTAGTAGCTATTGCATCTACAGACCTTCTTTAAAGCTCATTACAGGTTTAAAAATTTGCTTCGGAGCGTTAGCATCTTGCCATTGGTCTTGAGCCTGCTGGAGGTGCTGTCTTCCACCTGGGGGGGCGCTCCTGAGCCTCTGATTCTGAGGTCCAAGTAGGTTGTGGGATATTCGGGAGGGAGGGGGGCATTGTTGGAAATTCTGGACCCCCTGACAAAATGTCACCTTTGGTCCCAGTATATTTCACCAGGCATGGGGGATCTTCTCCATGGCCTTCCGACACCCCTGAGGATGCTTCCCAACTGGATGATGGGGCCGGATTTGAGTTGAGTTCAGTTGCACGGGGACAGTTTGAAGGTTCACATCAGCATCAGTAATAATAACCCCGATCCCTCTTTGCGCTCCTTCAATAGTTTTATGTTGCACTTCTGGCCCTTGAATACTCTCATTAGGTTCTTGCTCTTCTTGAAGCTCTTGTGTAGCCCCTGCTCCAATACTGTTTACACTCATAGTCGGCCACACTTATGCCTAGCCGTCTCCCCGACAGCACCTGTGTTTGTAATGTTCTATCTGCCTTGTGCATCACGTCAGAGACAAACGCGTCTGCTGAATGTGTAAATGGTAACGTGAGCGTTAGAAGCGTCCTGTCCGACGGGGCTGGCCGCTGTCAGACGTGCCGGTCGGAATGCGGAAGGCCGGAGCAGGCGGTTAGGAGTCTTCCCGAGCAGCGGGAGTGGGCAGTCTGCACGGAGCTGCACCCTGGCCAAACCCTAAGCCTCAAAGCCACACATTGTCCAACTGGGATTGCTCCACAGCGTCCCCGTGGAGATGTCGGCAGACGCGGAGCAGGCCGGATTTACTGCCCCACCCCCCCTCCGTGCCACACCACCACCCCGCTGACAGCCCCCCCTGTAATTCATTATGTTTACAACCTGCAATTATGGTCTGGGATTTTCAATTTCTTTTCTGCTCCTTCCTCCCACTTCATCTTCCCTCCATTTTATGTTTCCCAGGAATGCCTCTCCAAGTCTGTCTCGCTCAGAATTCCCTTCCCATTCCCTTCTTCCCTTGAACCATCTCTTTTTTTCCTCCCCTGTACCGTGTATTTACCCTTTGGCTTCATAAGAATCACAAGAATCTGCCGTTTACATTTGTAATCGAACTGGCCCCCAGGATGATGTAAAATGCCGAATGCCATATTCAGATATGCTCCCCCGAGATCGGTCCTTATGGCATTAGCGCAGAATGGAGGTTAGTGTTTTCACACTGTGATGTACTTTGGCTAAACTAACAAACAGCTGCCACTGGCCAGGACTCTTTAACCTACGGTTTGTCCACCTCCCCCTGTATCGCTCAGTGAACATTAGCCAAGCAACCACTGCGTTATTCATGGTGGCTAATCCCTCTTCTCTTCTCCCTAATCCCCCTCTCCTATTGAATGCTTTCCAGAAGCTACTTCTCACCCACTTTGCCAGAGTTTCTGGTCACTTGTCCCCAGTTATTTGGTGTCCCTCCCAGGACCTTGGCCTCCCTGTCACACCATATGTCGCCGAAGTTGTTTGCAAACCTTGGATGCTTCCATAAGCGTATACATGACAAATTGAAGTGTTTTTTTTTTTTTGCCTGAGATGAGTCATGTGGAGATTTACTTAAGCAAATTCTCTGCGGCCCGGACCACCGTCCAGCAGAGCGAACCTACAAGCTGCCCGGCCAGCCAGGCAATTTACTCTTTGTAGCCATTAAGTAGACAGCTAGGAGAATTTAAGTAAGCTGGAAATGGGAAATATCAATGTGCGCTTCCCGAAGACAGGGGTTAGAATGGAAGCTGTCGTTCCATCTGTTCCACTAACACAGACATCAGCCTGCTTTTCACAGGACATACCAAGCATGTGAATTGCTTGATAATTAATGAATAAATAAATTAATCTCTAAAATAAGGTGAAATCTGATAAACATCTCAGACTGTCTTTCCACTTCCCTAAGTATCCAACTGCCAAAATATTTAACAATAAAATAAAACAAATAAAAAATATATAACTTCAATGTCATGATATTATATGATGAAACCTGTTTTTCTCCAAAAACAATGAAATATTGGATCAAATATATAAAAGCTACAAGTATGTGATGTATTTGTGCATTTTACAATGATTTAGCTAAATCACCGTGATGTATTAAAAAAATGGTCATCTATCACTTGAACAGTCACTACTGAAAGTGTAGTATTCCATCGTAATGTTGCCATGTATGTTTACTGTCAGATTCTGTATGAAAAAAATCTGTTTCCCAGCTACTGCATATCATCTGTGTTCAAACTGCATCGGTCATATTTTTACGAGTGAAGACTAGATTCTTTTACAATCACTGTAAAATATCTCTCTCAGGAAAACTCAAAATACCCACCAGGGTTAGATCAGTGCAAAGTAAGTACATACAAAACAGCCACACAAAGATTCCTAGAAGCTGTATTTTCAGCTAATGTCAACCCAATATAACCATGAGGCCTTAATGGTGTCTCACTGAAGCTCTCAAATCGCTGTGATGTGACCTAACGCCATATGAACGTCTCAGCAACATGGTAAACTCATCCTTGATGCATGCGAGCTGATTTCTCTATCAGGTGGCTGAGTGTGCCTCTCCGTAGGAAGATGAAGCTTCCAGGCTTAGTGAGATTAAGAAAAGCATCTGGCATTTTAATGTGACCAAAAACACAGGTGAGTTGAAGCTGTCCAGGCTTTAAGTATTTTAGCTACACAGAGTGAAACTTATGTAATTATTACCAAATACAGCACATCAAAGCGTCATTCTACGAGAATCCTTGCAGAAATATCCATTGCATGTTCAGTTTTATTAAGCTAATGATAAAATGCTTCAAAAAAATAATATAATATTTCTAGGACAAAAATGATAATTATTCGTAGGTATCTGTATCGTCCGAACAGGGTTAGCTTATTGCCCTGGACCCCTGAATTTCATTTACTTTTGATCATTATTGGGTAACAAACTGGACTGTAATATTACTGCTTGGCAAGGAAGAGTGACCTAGGGGGTTTAAGTTAGGTTTGACATCTTGCTGATGACGTCTCCAGGAGCACAGGATAAGCGTCAGGAATTACTGAGGCATACAAAGAACTATTATAGTGAATCGGGGTACTGCAGCTGAGAGCTGGGGTCAGTCTTTGTGTCTGTTAGCCATTGGTTGTAAACAAGGATTCCAAAGGGTACAATTTAATGTAATATAAGTCCTTAATCCATCCATCCATCTTCTAACTACTTATACTGGTCAGGATCATGGAGTGAGGGAGTCTGGAGCCTATCCCAGAATTCACAGGGCACAAGGCTGGGGGACACCCTGGATGGGATGGCAGTCCATTACAGGACACACACACACACACACACACACACACACACACACACACACACACAGTACTGCTCTATGGGCAGTTTATAGACAGCCATCATCCTAACTGCATGTCTTTGAACTATGGGAGAAAATCCACACAGCACAGGGAGAAACTCAACACACACAAGGAGTACAGAGAGGATTTAAACCCTGAACGGCTGCGCAACCCACTGAGCCACCGTACCACCCACAAATCCTTCAATACTTAGCTAAATCATTTGCTTAAGTAATCCGAAGTGTTCCAAGAAAATCTGCCAGTTCCCGAGATCCAGGCTTTTCCTCCTGTAACTGGCTGTCACGCAGTGTTAGTTCACTAGGGTTAAACGGGATCATTATACGTCAGATCGTTCTGCAGAGCACAGAAAACACATTATCTTAATTTCATATCCATTACACAAATCCTCTCATGCAACTTCCTGTTTATCTGTTTTGGCTTTTTTTGCTGGGTTTCCTTCTTTAATATATCCTTCCATATCTGAAGGATAATGCTTGTTTTTTTTTTTTATTTATTTTTGTTTGTGTCTTGGTAATGTATTCAGAGCGGCCTTTATCAGGGCTGCCTGTCACAAGGGACTGTCCTCGAAGTGCAGCCTTGTTTATGCAAAACAGTCAAACTTCCCACAATGTAAGCGACTGGCCTTTACATTAATTCACACTTCTGCTTGTAAAATAATATGACCCCCCGGAGATCCGGCAGAGCAGCGTGTAAAGGTCAAACGCCCGCACTCTTTAAAGCTTCTATCCTTCCTCCCTAACCTCACTGTGCTCATACTCACCTGCCAAACAAGAGTCCAGTAAAACAGACGTAACTGGATTCGAACACTGGAACAGAGCTTAAGTGAATTTACTGTGACTGTTATTTAACGGGAGACATGTAAAATTCCATTGCCGCTATTATTTTTAATTATGTCGGAATCCTGCCTTTTTTAAGATACATTTGTTTGTACAATCGTCACATTACTATAAACGCGAACAGGGTCTCTTAAAATTCATAAATGCAAAAGGCTAACAATGTTTGAGTGGAGGATGCGTTTCTCATTTTCATCTAATGTGTTAGATTACATAATTACTTTTCCTACTAAGAACTGCAGCTGTGATGATTTCAGTTTAATTAGATTTGCTAACACGTTCTTTAAATTTAAATAATTTCCCTAAATAACATGCCTTATCTCCAGAGATCCTGAAATGAGGATGATTCAATTAAAGCCAGAAAAATGGGAATAAATCTTTTTTTTCCCCTTTCTATTGCGCCTTTTAATTGACATGTACTTTTTTTTAAGTGACATATACTTTTTTTTTGTTTCACATGGTTTGGTAGCACTCGTCGACATCGTGCACAAGCGAACAGCTTTTTTTTTTTTTTTTAATCATGGGTATTGTCAACCTCACAGGCAAACCATCTGAATCACCAGCACTTCCATTCTCAAAATATCTATTATCCACCCAGAAAACCGCTTGCGGATGGTTTTGTTAGGAACTGAAACCTACTGCTATGTTGGAGATCAGCCATTTTCCTACCCCGGTCCTAGTCCCTGCAGGCCCGAAATGGCATCCATTAATCAATAAACTAGATGTAATCTGGGGTGTCCAGAATGCAGGAGAGGAGATTCTAGAGCACAATGCTGCTGGTCGTCTATTGTTATTCAGACATGAGCTGCATAAGGAAGAGTGGCTTGCCTGAGCTTGATAAGAGTCGGCCCGGAGTGAGTCATAAATCAACCCGGCAGCTACTTTTTCTGCTGATTTCACACAAGGACTTTGGTGACTTTGGTGAAGAAAGGGGGGAGGGCGTGGAGTGAAAGATTTGTTATACGCGTCCCATCGCAGGCAGCGGGATGGAAAAGGGTGGCCCTCCGTGAGCGACCTGTGGCATATGAATGGACTGGGAGAGGATGTCAGAGCCGCTCGCCATTCCCTGTGCCACCCTGTGCCACCCTGTCCGCATCTGGCCCGCGAATTGGTCTCTGATCACCTTCATAGTTCATTTCTGAGATGCAGGTGGTCTCCTGTCTGAACACTCCCTCAAAAAAGGAGATTTACTGGTTTAAATGATTACATCAGTGCAACAGGGTTGCCAGCCCTTACGCATCTGCTACGACACTCAGGCTTTCAGACTGTCATGCTCATGCAAGGAATCTTACACCAAACTTATATTATTACTTTATAAACCTAAAATTAGCTACATCAAGAGCGTTGGGGTTGTCTGCAAACCCTACAGACTATTTACATGGTAAAAAAAACTGTTACATACATGTAAAGGAGTGTGCAGCCTTGTCTTGAATTGAAAATCTCAAGTCAGCCAGCTGACAGAAGTTGGCGACCCCAGTATTTTATAGGTACTGGAGGACCAGTTGTTAGTGGAAGGTCATGATATTCTGATATTTCTTGCGCTTGTGTACCTCCGTGCGGCCTAGAGAGTCTCAACCAATCGCTTTAACCGACGTCACGTCTGGCAGAATTTAGCCCTGCGCTTCAGGTTCAACTACTGAATACATGGTGTAGAAATGGCCGTTGTTCCTCAAGGAAAAGAAAATAAAAAAACACTTCCATAGATTTCAGCCACGGTCACAAGATTATGCACCAGCCACCTAATTTTCTATTCATATGTAAAAAGGCAGCACTCCTGTTGGTCAAACACATTAAGTGATAGATGTTAACATATGTAATCCTGCTCATTTAATGTAACTTGAGCGTACTGATTCTTTCTGCAGTCTCTTGGGGGATTAGCCCGGCGACGAGGCGTCGTAGATACCAAAGAGGTAGGGCTTCCCTTTTTACGAGGCACAGACCTCCCAAATCCCTCCAGCATGTGGGCACCAGTAATCCCCGCTCGGCTCAGCAAACGCTCCAGTTAGCTCCACGCGGAGGTGCCTGGAAAAGCACCATGCCTCTCACTTGTAGGGATTCTCCCCGCAGCTACATTAAGCACCAGACGCAGGCCGTGAGCCAGCCAGACGTTAGCCTACGCAGCGTCCGGTGCTCAGTACACGTCTATGAGCCTGATTATCCGTGCATTAAGTGCCATGTAGAGATCATGTCAGGTCTGGCGAGTAGGTGTATAAGGAAACATCATGATGCATAACATCAGCGCGCGCAGAGAATATCAGGTGTAATTCTATATACTGACCATATGGACCAGAAAACAACAATATCTCAAAGATGACATTGATTAAGATTCCATAATTAAGTCAGAATTTAAAGCTCACTACAGCAGGAAAGATAAAAAGATACAAATCTGAGATATGAAAATGCCTGGCAAAGTAATGTGATTTGAAAAAAAAAAAAACTTTAAAAATTCTTATAGGCTTTGTTTCTTAATCTCATTCTGCCATGATGCTTTTTTCAGAGGATTCTGTAACTGCGGATGTGGCAACCATTAAAAAAGAACCACATTAGCAACCAGTCAGCCTGGGTTCATCATAGGACTCTTCCATTAGAATGTCAAAACATGCTAAAGGATCCAGTCACATAAAAGGGCAAATAAAATCTCCAAAATACTACAGAGATACTCAACACCATGGAGTTAGATAAGCTGAAATCAAAGTCAGACTTGGTAGTAATTAGTGCCTGGGTCAGTTCTAATCTAATTCAAGTCTACCCAAGATCAGAGAGGCTATAAGCCTTGTTTGGAGGGGGAGGGGGGCATCACAGAAGCCCAGCCTTCCCCACGACGTTCGTTCTCACAAACTCCAGACCAAACCGCGATGATGCAATGGTTTCTCAGACCACTTGAATCAATTTAAACAGCATCTACCCGCAGATGTTTAGAGATCTCCCTGGCATCTCTGTCCAAAGCCTACGACAACAGCCCCAGTGCCCTTGTCAGTCCGTTCCCACATAACACACAATATATTGAAATCTGCTGCCATGCTTATTGTCATCTAATTTCTTTCTTTTTTTTTTTTTTACAATAGAATCAGAACCCAACCATCTGCCACAAATTAGATTCTCCCAGTCTACGGTGATAATGGTGCCCCCCACCCTAATGTATATTCCAAACATAACATAACATAAACTACTTTTTCTCTTCCAAGACGAATGTGATTAAATAAGTAATTTATATGAAAGGCCTGAAATTTTAATATAAGCCATTTTCACAAATTACAGTGGGTATAGGGAGAATCCAGCAGGTCGTTAACAACTTAAAATATCAAGCGTGCCACTCGCTCGCTGGAATTCGACAAATACCGTAAGCGGCAGGCTGGCGTTTAATTGGCGGAAGCCGAAACGTACATCAGTGTGTCGAAAAATATTCCAGTCTAAGAAAGAAAGCCTTAAAAAAATGCATAAAAAATACTGCATTGCCCATGTCGTGTCTGTTAAGATTTTCTTTTTTAAATATCTCTTATGACTTTCTTTTATTTGCACTTATGGAGTAATGGTGCAATTTTTCATCCCATCGATGGCTTCAAGAAGCGTAAGATGAAGGACAGTGAAGGCAGTGTGGCGGCCAGCTTAGGCAGAGCGCCGCTGATCCTCTTGGTTTTTATTATAGTAATTACTGCTCTGTTTCAGATTTGGAGCTCTTTGAATGTCTTTTCCCCCATAACTCTGGATGACACAGTTCAGGCCTGGGTGTTCTGCTGAAATGTCACCCACATTTTTCTATCGTACTTTTTTTACTATCTTAGTATTGCGAGATTCCCAAGGACAATAAAGAGCAAGCAAAAGAGGCAAGCCCAGATGCAACTGGCTTTTATTATTGCAATTTCCCATCATTAACAACAGTCAAATGACCCCCCCCCCCTCCCCATTTATCGCTGAAAATATGAAATTAGCTTAAACACGGGGGCCATTACTGGGACACCTGATGTAAACACCAGGAGTGAGGACAATGGAGAAGTCACATTCTCGAGAAGAAGAAAAAAAATCTACCTTACATTGCACATTGTTTTGAACCCCATTTGCTCCTCCTCAGACTCAATCTGTCTGGGTTTTCAGCTGGGCGCCAAAAACACAATGGGCCCTTTCTGTCGGCAGCGATGCAGCTTTTGATCCTGGCCAAAGGTCAGCCAATTATCACACCTGAACTGCCTAATTATGCTGATGCGGCTGCCCCAGTTCGGCTGCCTGGTGCTGAAGCAGAGCCCTCTTATCTCTGCAGTACATCTGCTAAAGAAAAGAAAAAGGGTGCAAATGTTCCTCCTCGTCGTATTTCTAATAATAATAATAATAATAATAAATAATATATATATATGTATGTGTGTGTGTATAAATATGTATATGTGTGTGTGTGTGTAGATATATATATATGTGTGTGTGTGTGTGTAGATATATATATATATATATATTTTGTGTGTGTGTGTGTGTATGTAGATATATATATATATATATATCCCTTCCAACTCCTGGTAATTAGGACAAATTAGCAAGGAGCTCGGAGGGAGCAAAACTGTGGACCAACTGTGGGTTCCCAAGGCCCGGATTAGGAAACATTGTACTAAAGCATAGATTATTCAGTTCGTACTACCTGACAGAGGTGAACATTTCAGGTCCAGGATTTTGTTTCAACCAACCAGCTGAGCACAAAGAGTCATAGTCATATAGTACTGAACTGGTTGGTTGAAACAAAATCCTGGTCTTGATTTTTATTTTCTGAACCTGAAATGTCCACCTGCTGCCTGATGTTTAGTCAGGACTAGACTCTCCAATGTAATTGAAACAAATATGTGGTGCAGTTTATAGGAAGCCAAAATCTGAATTTAACTATATCTTGAGGCGATCATTAAAATATAGGGAGCGTCTTCATCCATCCCGTTCACGCCCATTGTTACCGCTCACCCACGACGGATCATGATGCCTCCAGCTTTCTCCGAGCTATACTGACTGTATAACCACTTTATCCAGAAGCTTGAATGTGGACCTCAGTCATTTTATAACCTCACCTGTCATCATGCAAGCTAATCCACGTTGAGTTTATTGCCAAACACGAAGGACCGAATCCCTGGGTGACCTGTAAACCATCCTCACCTCAATACACTCTGCAATCTGCTGTGCTACTGTAATGTTCCTTCAGTTGGTTGCCAATAATCCATGGAAGCTGTTCCATATCATCTTTCCTTACATCCCAACCACTACCTCTGGCAATCTTTTCTCACTGTAGATGGCACATCACTTTAGGGGCCAATACGGCATTCCGTGGCCAACTTTCCAAACATTCCACTTCTGACAATGTCTGCGTTCCCTCTTCCTCCTAAATCCCCTTCTTCATCATCAGCCTCCTCCATCTCCCCATCCTGTTCCCAACTCTTCTGTACACACCAGCACTCCTCCCATGGCAACAATGCACCCCTTTTTAAAGAGAAATCCTACTCGAGACCCAGATGTTGTTAATTACAGGCCAGGTTTCTTGCAGGACGTATAACTTCCATCGCTGCCGACCTCTCTGACTTCTGTTTGTAGAGCTGTTTCTGCAATGCCAGCTGGCCGGTCTTCCCAAGTGCTCCTTTGCGTCGCCACAGTCTCCTTCTCGTCCTCCTGGACGTGTCTGTGGCATTTCACGCTATCGGCATATTCTCCTGACCTCCTTCGGCTAAGCTGAATATCACAGGCTCAGCTGGCACCGGCGTGGTCTGTCCTGAGAGGGCGCCCCCACCCAGCAGAGCGCTCTTTCTGCCCCCCAACCCTTATCTGCAGGCCGGGATCGGTGCTGCCCCCCTCCTGTTTCCTCTATATACCACATCCCAAGGCTCTGTTATCTCCCCTGAAGATTTCACCTGTCACCATTTATGCAGATGACCTTCATCCTGACTTTCCCCTTCAGATCCTCAGGTCTCCTCACACTGCAGCTGAAACGCCGATACACCTGTGGAAAAAATTAAGAGACCACAGGACAATTTTTTGCTTGACTCATTTCTCAGTTTCTGGGTGTGTGTCTGTGTTTAATATATATTTATATATATTTTTGCAAACTGCAGCCTGCTTCTTCTCTGTTTGTCATTAACGAAGTGCTTCTTCCTTGTTTCATCAGACAGTCCTGCTTCTAGGAGCCTGATATGAACTGTCCTAGCAGTGCACTGCACACCTGCATTTAATGTTTCCCATTCCTTTTGAAGGTCACTTGATGTCACCCTACGAGTCACGAGAAACAGTCTCTGGCATTAGAAAGTGGCTTCCGTCCTTTACCCAGCTGGCTTCTGGTCGTTCGCAGTGTCTCCTGCTTCAATTTCTTCTTCATTACTGCTGTGTTAGAAATTTTGAACCTAAAAGCAGTCTGCTTCTCAGCGTAGCCGTCTGCCAGCAGAACCAGGATTAAACCAGGATTTAAGAATGCAGATTTGTTTAAAAATATAGAGTGGTCTCATAATTTTTCCCATAGCTGAATTTTGCAGGAAGCTGGGTGTACTGTATCTTCTCTACCTTCACGCTACATGAGCGCACCCTTACAATGCAGTTCACTGGACCTGATGATCCTCATTGCCAGTGGTCACTGGCTTCAGTTAGACACACTTGAGGCTGATTAATATACAGAGCTTATGTCATAACCTATGCAAGTAGGCTATGATGTTGCAAGCATTTATACACGTGTGCTGGTGTGTCTGTGCCGCTCTGTAATTACATCGCCAAAATGCGATGTGATACATACCTTCAGATGTCTCAGTTATTGCATTCCCACCCTGTGATAAATTCAATTGTTGAATCACACAATTGAAACAAACAAAAAAACAAACATTCAACAAAGCATCCATTTAGTCTTTCTTATATTTGTCCATCAATGTTCTATACCCACTTGTCCTATTTAAAGGGGGGGGGGGGGTACTATTTTAGAGTCTACTGCCTTAAGGCAGGGAACAACCTAGACACCAACACACACAAGTAATTTGGTAACTCCAAATAACCTGAGTATGTCTTTGTACTGTGGGGTGTATCAGAACGCCTGGAGGAAACCCCTATCTACACAGGGAGAACATGCAAACTCCACACACCCCAGCAAAGATTTGAACCCAGAGGTCTGGGGAAACAGTGCAAACCACTGCACCACCATAGCACTCCCAGTTATGTTTGTGCTGCTCCCAACTTGCCATAGACAAATTTGCAAAAATGTCGGCCCACTACAGTCACTCTTTATGTATTTTCCCCTCTAAAGTTGATATCAATACTACTTCTTAGTGTTGCAAAGTACAAATAAACTCGACGGAGGTAAGTGAAATTGACGCTGTCATCTTGATTGTTTTGTAGACCTGTTGCTATGATGCCTAAGGTGCATTATTTAATGCAAAGATATAACTAATGCTTCATTCGTTTCAATCAGCGGTGTAAGTACACCTGATATTTACACTTTCTTCCCTCCCATTAAACCATTAAAAAAAACCAGATGTTACTAAGCGGACCAATCACAGTGGTTGTGACACGGAGTTACATTTCTGGGGAGGTGTGCATTAGCCTACACCATAGTGTATGGGGCTACATCGTATTTACTGTACGTACCAACTACATCGTACCCACGACGTCGATTCTACACACAAGTATAACTTAGCCATTACTGTACATGGTATCTTTATGTTCTATAAGCTATTCAATAAAAGCACAAACTTAACAGTACTAGCACCCGAATTGTCAATGGAACAATGGAAAATGGATAAATTGGTTGTTTTTGAGGCTTATTGCCCTATCTGAAGGATAACAACGGAGAAAGCTAGATAAACATTTACATAGGGGATTTGCAGTGTAATTTCTGTTTAGTCTGCATGAATTCTCTGCAATCAGCTGCAAAATAACAGATTGTAAAACAAAATAAAACAGCATAATAGTGTTATCACATAATAATAATAACTCTAGTGATCCACAGTACTTTAAAAAAATCAGTAACAACTAACATGCTGCTTGTTGCTACTCTTCTTATGAGAATTAGACAGTAAAATAACAAATAGAATACAATGAAATATACATTTTGACATAACAATTTTGCAGTAATGATAAATAATAATGTGAATGATGAAATGAGACAAGAGACTGAACTGTTGGTGACTTTTTTGGAGAACCTTTTATTGAAAATGTACACGTTCAAAATGTAACTGTTGAACTGCTGATCAGTTTACCTCACTGTACCCTTGAGTCTTCTACAATCTGGACAAGGAAGTACTGTTAGTAACTTACCATTTCATCAGAATCGAGATTATTTTGAGAAATGATTTAGAAAGAAATTATCTTAAAAAGTAACAGAACGATATGCAAATGAATGAGTTTCTTGCAAGAAACTACATGGGTTTTTTCAGATAAAGATCCATGCAAACATGTTAAAAGTAGTACGTTAATTGATAAGATGAGGCCTAAATTAACACGGTTATGATGCTGTTTCATTTCAGCCACATGAGTGTTGACCTACCAGTGTCTCCACCGACAGGAATGTTAGTTTATTTTTTTTTTTAATCAGGCACTTCAATTTCTTCCCGTCTCCCAAAAACATGCCACTTAAATTGATTAGAGACATACTTGGGGTTGATTCCTTTTCCTCCAGGAAAGCACAGGGCACTATCTGATCATTTTCACATACAGCATATTGCATGTACTCCTGAGTTATGTACTTACTCAATTAGCAGATTGCTGCTCTGACTACTGTCTGATTACTGGCGTCACGAAGTTTAATCCGATTAACTAAGGGAGCGTCCTCAGCATCTGCACAACTGGCAGGCAAATAGGAATGGAGGGAGATTTGTGGACTTCATTCTTCCCTACTTCAGATTCTAGCATTTTCACCTTGACTTTCTTAGCATTGTTTAATGGGGGCTACTGGAATCTTCTATCTGTACGGTTGCTACTAACCTACGCTGTATGCAAAAGACCAAAAAAAGCAAGAAGGAGCACGGAAATGGGTCAGGCTTAGCGATCTGGGGCAGGCTGCTCCTCAGAGCTACATGGCTGCCTTTCTGTCCATGAGTTTCTCCGAGCAGGTGTGAAGGCACTGGGCTGCTCTCGTTTCTGCAAAGGCGCTTTATATTCGCAGAGCAGACCATTATGGAAATGGAATGCAGACTAAAAATGGAGGCGAAGCGTCCAGCTGCAGACTTTGAACCAGAAAAGAGAGATTTCAAACTTGATTTATGGCCCCCGTTTATTATGTTTTACATGCTAGATGCTACGCAGATGGTCCCTAACCTTAAAATATATTCCTTTTTATCTCTAATGATAATAATGCTAAATTATCATTTCGTATTCAATTGGTTCACAGATCCACAGACAATACAGAGAAAATCAAAAGTAAGAATCAAACTGAATTAAGATCCTCACTGTCTTGTTTAGCACAGAGCTGTACATGCAGTGACATCATAGCATAGCTTTTTTTTTCACGCCGGAGACAGTTTCTGAATCATGGCCCAGAAGACGCCAAGCCGATGATTTAAAAACTCTAGCTGGACGTATAAGTGCTTGCTCCTGCCCTCTGTGTGCTGGGCTAAGCTCGTCTTTATTTCTCTGCATGCTGACATCTCAGCGGATGCAGGCAACCAGCTACCATACAGAATTGACTACGTATTCAGCATATTCAGCCGTGTGCTTTAATTCAGATCAAGAACTGGTTTGTTATTCACTTATGTTTACATTTTACTAGAGCAAGAGCCTATTATTCCAGGTGGATTTAAAAAAAAAAACATTTAAAAGTGTTTGAATGATAATTAATCGGACCAATTTTGTATTTAAAATGGTTGCACCCTGTCCTGGGTCATTTTCTGCCTTGTGCCCATTGCATAGGACAAGCAGGTATAGAAAATGGATGGATGGTTGTATGGATGGATTAATTAATTGATTGTTAGTTTTATTTAACAGTATTCAGTCCTACAGTAATATAAGTCTGTCACCTGCAACCTGCTAAAGCAAAACTGGCTGAATTGATTGGCTTTATTGGTCAGCTGATACAGTCCTGGACTGAATCAGATTAGTGAGTGAATAAAATCATCAAGTTTGCAGATTCCTTGAAGGTGCACCTTCCCACACATCAGACCTGCTGTGACCCAGTTCTGGGCCACTTTCTCAGCCTTAATATTGTCCTCATAGCACACAGAGAAAGGGCCTTTCACGGGGCCGGGCCTGGCAGGTGAAAATGCTGACCAGGACCCACTGGTGAGCCAAGCGTGCAGACTTGGCCCAGAACAATGACAGTCTACAATGACAGTGTCTATATCACATGTCCTGCTCATATGCAGACCTCTGTAACATATATAGAGCGAGTTTCACCATACATAGAGACTTTGAAAAATTACACATGGAGGTTAGAAATGTTCATGTACAGCTATAAATGAAATTTCTAACATTGCAGTACCATACCACACTTCACAGGCTAATTTAACTTTTTTACACTTTTTATTTTTGAGCCAGGGCTCATGACCTGTTTGGAATTTTAACAACTCAGCTATGAATGGAAGTCAAAAGTTAAAAATGTCATACATTTTTCTCATAGCACAATTCTGATGTCTGCAATGCATTACAAAATCACGTATGTTCAAGAATGTGTTTAACTGGATTTCAGTAAGTACATAACTAGGTTTTTTGGATTTGGTCACCATAAATACTTTGTTTTTCCTAGTGCCTTTGAGTCAGTGAGAACAGTTTAGTGAGACCATTCTGAGAGAGGCACAAGAGACTCTACCAGTGTGAAAGAGGTGTGGGAGACTCTACCAGTATGAGCTAGAGGCATGGGAGACTCTGCCAGTATGAGCTAGAGGCATGGGAGACTCTACCAGTATGAAAGAGACGTGGTAGACTCTACCAGTATGAGAGAGGCATGTGAGACTCTACTATTGTGAAAGAGACATGGAAGACTCTACCAGTGTGAAAGAGGCCTGGGAGACTCTACCAGTTTGAGACAGGCATGGGAGGTTCTACCAGTGTGAGAGCAACATGGAAGACTCTACCAGGATGAAAGAGGCACTGGAGACTCTACTGGTATGAGGGAGGCATAGGAAACTCTAACAGTATGAGAGACACTGGGGATTCTACCAATATGAAAGAGACATGGAAGACTCATAGCTGCCTGGTCATTGTGTGGAATTCTATCATCCCCTTTATCTCAGTCATTTTCCTCCTTTCTGACTGATAGCAAACTCAGCCTACCTGTTTTCCTAAAGGAAGCCTAAACCGGATAAGTTTAATAAGACGCTACTCAGAGCAGATCTCGACCTTCTGAAAAGATCAGTAAAAGGGAACGAATTAGTCGCAACTGGTAATCTAACAGATAAATCTTATGCATGGTTCTGTGTGCATGAGCATCACTTGGAGGAAGAAGGGTGTGAAGTCCAACCACAGCTACCCTGACAGACATCAGTCAATGAGTCCTCTGTCAAACCAGAGACTGTGCAGCCAGAGGTTGGCCATGTTTTCAGCTTTAACTGTCTTTAACACAATGAATATTTGCAGCTTGCTGAAAATCCCCTAGTGATTTTCTTAGGTATTGTTTTCCAAAAATGACATGATGATGTTTATTTTGCTTCATCTTTTTCAGACCAAGTGTCTCAAATCAACTTTTTTTTCCAAGAAATCTTTTACCCCAGTATCTAAAAGACTAAATGATTCCCATCCTCAAAGTCCTTTGCACATTTTTCTGAACTTCAGGCTGCCAAACGATTTTTTTAAAGCAATAGTTTATGCAGAGTCCCGGAAAACTGTGGACCAGCTACAACCAGAAAGTAGCTTGGGAATTCAGGATAGCACCCCTGCCATCGAGACGCTTTCATCTTCCACCCCGTTAAATTGAAAACAGAACCATTGGTGAGTTCTGCTGGATTGCCAGGGTGCATTAGTCATGATATCGTACTGGGGTAGTTTGTCCAGACAGAGATGGAAACAAGGTGAGATGAAGAGGTCAACACAGCTGGAAATCTCAATATGGCTGATTTTTGAAGCTGCACTACAGGTTAGCAATTTCATTTCCCCTTTTCTGTAAAGCATTTATGAAATTATTTTTGTTTACAAGCTCAAATTAAAGTGTTGACTCAGTTACCATGTTTCCATTCCATGCTCTATTGGTATATTTGTGCGACATTATATTTTTAGGTCTAAGAAATAAATTCTTCACTTATTGGTGTCAAGTAAGGATACATAAATATTTCCCAGAGTAATAATTCATGAAACTCCTCAACGACTAAGTTTCTTTCATAATTTGAAGAGACAAAACTCTGTCTTTCTGATTGAATGATGTACTTTGGTCAAGACATAATACTTCTGGGTTTTTGGCAGAATGTAGGGAATAATAAATAATTTTGCGTCGTACACAGTGTTTCCTTGAATGCAAAAATTCTTGCAACATGAATTCCAATGTAGAGTAAAATTGCTCCTAGCTGCAGCAGACAAAGTGGGATTAAAAAATTGCCCTGCAATTTATGCTCCAAAGGTAGGTCAAATCTCAAAATGGAACCTTTTGCTTTTTAAATATATATATTTGAAAATCTCCTTTCTTCATCTAGGAAATTCCTTTTTCGCAGAGGACTTGTTACTTTTGGAAAGGTCATGATGCAGCAATTTCCATGATATGGGAAATCAAAGTTTGACAAGACCAGCTACAATCATTTGGTCTAATGTGTCATTAGCTTAATAATACCTGACATTACTAAGAAGGATCTAGTCATTAACACATAGATTGAACTTTTGTTTGAACCCGTTATGAGGCTTTTATTACATTTTAATAGATGTGTTATCCTGAATCATTTACGAGGTGTCTTCTCCATCCTTGAGGGCGTGATATGAAAAACTCATACCAGTTCCATGTATTTGACTAATTTTAGCATAAAGCAGGGAATCCCTAAACCAACTGTCCCTTACTGGGCAATAATCATGTAACTTCATACTTGCAGATCTTGTAAAAAGCACCAATTCCTAGGGCTTGCAGTCAGCGACGTTCAAAATGCACACATTTTGTCCCGAATGAGACATGTATTCTTCTCAGAAAAACAAGACGACTCCTCACTCAGCTCAGATAAGGATTTGTTTCCTGTTTCAGCATCTTTGCTAAGTCTGACCTCTCCCCTCGCCATCCCCTGATATCCATATACCCGTGGGCCCAAGAGATGAGAGAAATGTGTGGCAAATTCCTTTAGACACTAAACAGAAACACACGTCTCTGCTCACAAAGAAAGGCCCAGTGAAACCAGTGATATTTCATATCAAAATCCAATCACTGCAAATGCCAGTGATGGCAGACGATTGGCTTTGAAAATTGTCAAATAACCCCAAAAAATTATAAAGTATTTTTTTACTTTAAAAGACAAATAATATAGTTGTTCAGCTATTTGTTTTATAAGAAATACAGATAAGGAAAACAAAATGAATCAATAATTGATCCATTAATCTAAGAATTAATTTTCATGCCGTGACAGCTAAATGTTTCGAGTTTTTATTAAAAAAAGAAATATACAGTATATGAATTCTTGAATGAATTTGGCTTCTCGTTCCTTCATTTTTTCTTGAGAACAGCTTGCTCTGATCTTTACTTACATTCTCATTCTTGCAGTTTTAACCAATAACCCATTCCTCTCTGGACTGCTGTATATCACAGAGACCATCATTTTAGAAGACGTCAGTCCGATAAAGGGAGGTGAATTTAATTCAGTGGACCCTATTTCATTCCTTCTGCAAACTTTAAAATATCACCCTTTTTTCCTTTTAATAGTTTGTAAAATATGGCTCCAGGACAACTCAGCAGAAAGGGCAATATCAAATAAGCTCAAGGAAATGAAGGAATATTGGATTAACTGTAGCATTTTCGTAGTGAGCAGAACACTGAACATATTTTAATAAGCAGTAGCCGTTTAATACCTCAGTTACTATTGTCACACCATTTTTTTTTTTAATTTGGCTCTAGTGAGGGAAGTTGAAAGGCTCCATGTTTACCAACCAGCAGATTAAGAAGCACCATTAATCCTGAAAAAGTCGCACTCTCACCTCCGAATGCGGAATGACTGATTCTGTGAGGACTGACCAGCAGCTGGAATGGGTTACTCGAACCCCAGTGCCTGCAGCCTGGAGTCGTCTCGCGTGAGGCCTCGCGGATGGTGCCTGAGAGGGGAGCAGCAACTGTGAAAGGAGAGGATGTCATTTTCACCCCCCTTCTGATGTTAAAAACAGGTAGGCTCCTTTTTTTAACCTCTGAAGGAAAAGTGATGGATTATTTTTTGCTCCTCAGAAACATATTGTTTTCCTTAGAGCAGCAGGATATTCTATTTGCTGAGGCTTTCCTTGAAATATTACGCATATCAATCTTTGGTGGGATGCCAGTTGTATGGACTTCGCAACATGGGGGAATGTTTAAGCATTTTCTCCCATTTTATAGATGCTGAAACATTTACTAAACAGTCCCAAAAAGCAGATGTTAGACTGTATTAACACAAAACATGTTTACACTGGAGTGAGAAAAGGTGCTCCTTTATTACTGTGTAAAACTTTGACAATGGTTTTAGTTAAATGTACCATCCAAGGATGTGAGAAAGCAAAATAAAATGCTACATACGATTTTAAAGGAAAATATTTCTAAGGTATGGTGTATTCATTTGATTACAAGTCATAATACTGTAATTGTACCAAGTGATTAATTTTTAGCATTGATGTTTCCATGCACATTATGTATGCTATTATATAAGTGGTAACAATATGGAGGATCTCAAGAAAACCATTGCGTGTGTGCGTGTGGGGGGGCATGTATATATTATATTGTGGGGATCAGATGTCCCCAGATGTGATAAAAACGTGTTATTTTGACCTTTTTCAGTCCCCACAAGGGAAAACTCAATTTTATAAAAAATTTGTGACTGCAACCAAAGAACTAAAAATGACAAAAAGTCTCGTATTTTGTTTGGTTACTTATGGTTAAGGTTAGGGCTGGGTAGGGTTAAGGGTGCTTGAGATTAGGGTTTTACCCATAGAAATGAATGCCGGGTCCCCACATAGATATAAATATAAATGTCTTAATGTCTGCCTGTGTGTATGTGTGTGTGACGGGGGGGGTTATTTAGCCCCCTGAAGCCAAGGTGGACAGCGTTAACAGGGGATGGCATTGGCGAGGAACGGGTGAACTTATAAATCAAGTCAGAGTCGCGGGGATGGCCGTAAAATCGGAGAAATATAAAAAACAGCCAATGAAATAATATCCAGGAATTAGTGGCAGAGATGGGCAGAAGTGGCAGAGTGTGAGGGCTGAGATCAGCACACCTGCCAACAGGGCTTAATGAGTGGAACGTCCCTCACTGGGCCTGGTGGCGGCGGAGGTGCGAGGGAAGAGGCCTCAGAGCTGCACCTCCGGCTCCCATCTGCAGTTTAACACCTGAGCTCTCCAACCTCGACGGCTCACCTGCCAGTGCTGTGATTAAGGGCCTAATGGCTCAAAGCTGACGGGGCTGGAGAAGGCGCCTACCTCCAGGTGCAGGGAGGACGGAAGGGGCGGGGCCTCCGCGCTTAACGAGGGAGCTGGGCAGCCCCCTTCAGGATGGAATCTTCCTGAACCGCTCGGAATCCGACGTCCACAGAAAAAATGTACAGTGCATATATACCACAAACAAAACAGCTCTCAAATATCAGAAAATGACAAGAATGATTAAGAGCACAATCAAATTTAATGGATAAAAGGGAAATACCATCTTGTATTAAGCAGGAGAAACTATATGTATCTAACATTTCACAATGTTATTCTAAATAACAAAGGACATAACAGATGAGAGTTACCCTTAATGCATCTGGGATTTATTTCATTATGTCATGGACAAATGGTCTAGAACTGTCTGTGTTCTTCCTGACCTGTGATGGAACGGCCTCCCCTCTCCTGTTGGGAGATGGATGGATTGATTTTTACAAAGGTAGACGTTTTTCTGAAATTCATTTGAGCTCTGTTGACTAATTGCCTTGTAAAATAAGCGAGCGAAGCTATCATTTATTGCAGGTAAAACCATTCATTGAAAGAAAAAAAAAATTAGTCTGAAAGATGCAGATGATCTAAGACGCCTCTAGAGAAAAGAAGTAGGAAATATACACAGGTTTTGGTATGTTTTACACGCTTTTGTCGGAGGAATAAAAAATTTAAACCTCGGTCGGCTGAATTGTGATACTGCTTGTTGCTTTTCCCGAAATAAATCAGAGACAATCTGAAGTACGGTTATGACAGATGACCCGCAGGGCAAAAGTAAGACCATGCTTTCCAGGAAAATTTCAGTTTTGAATTGAGAGAACCTGAATCATCATCTGAGTTCTCCTCCCTAGTGTGAAATACAACATTCTATATAATTAATATAATAATACATTTAATACAATTATAATAATTTTATCATGTCTGCTCTATCCTTTGATTAAAACGTGGTGTTGACTTTGCTTTCCATGTAAGGAAATGCATGAAACGCTGCTATGATTATATATCTGTCCTATAATTTAAGTTTATGAATTTGCAGATACATTATTTGTAACCGATATGTAACTAAGCTGACAAAAATCCTCCATATTAATGTGGCTCCTATATATAATTAAAATGTGTATTGCATGTATTTTTGCAGATATTTAGTTGTAATAACAAATGCTCATTTAGAGAAAGGCAACTTTTTAAGAGGCTTAAAAGGATTAGTTTGCTATGGAGGATTTTTTTTTTTTTTAAACAGGCTGTTCATCTTTAAAAGAGGATTCCACCCACTGGCTATATCATACGATTCTCACTGAGCATTTAACCATTACTGAGAATAGTCTGTACTGTTTCGTAGTCCCAAGAGTTAATGGGAAAGATTAGACTTTAGAAATCAGTAGAGGGTCTATGTCTTGTAATGTATATATGACATATTTGGATATATTATTTTAAGCAGTCTAACACATTGTTTGACACAATGCAATTCGACAAGTGGACAGAATATAGTGGGCATGGCTTTTACTGTGTTTAAGCATAAATGCAAAAATACATTATTTGTGTTACGGAAAGCTGACATATTTTAGAAAACAAAAAGCTCGTTCTTTGTTTGAGGGGAACGCAATACTGTCTACTTTCAATATGTAGCTCGTTGTCTGTTAATTCCCTAAATTAACCTAATGCCATTAAAACCTGATACCGCTCCCAGCCAGATATGCCTAAGCCCTATACAGATTTCAACACCATCCTTTTGACTCTGGATGACACCATATCTAAATAATTTAAACGGGCCTCTGTGTTAGTCCCCGCTCCTTTGTGTGCGCGTCCGGCACGCTGGCCAGCTGACCCACGGTTCTGGTGCACTGCATAAGAGACGAGGATCTTAACTGCTCCCTGTGGACCAGGGCCCATGCTCCACCGGCAAGCTAGAACCCCCAAATGCTAACGTCGCCCCTGCCTCACTAGACGTCGGCAAGCAGGATCAAACTTCCTGCTGCTTAGCTCCTCCTACCACTGGATACCTCCCTCCTAAACTAGATGCCACAAGCTTTCTGACTTTTGGCTGCTCTGCATTCACATCACTAAATTCATATACAAGTAGTTCTTTATAAACGTGCAGATCCCAAGTAGGCCTTATCAGCAGGCAGAACATGCTATTCTTTCATCCCACGATTATTTATCTCGGAGTCAAAAAACCACTGCTGATTTGAGGTATTTAACAGCGTTTATTATATGTACCACTGTGGCGAAAAGAGGCGCTAGGACCCGCGTCTATCTGCTGAGACGTGTGTTAGGTCTCGCTGACGAGCTGGATCTGTGTGTCTCCACCAAAACAGAGGAGAAGGTCCTGGAAGGGAGAGAAGAGCAGCGGCTGGCCAGAGTGTCAGCACCCCCTGCTGGCTTGGTCGGCCTGAGGCCTCAGATACCTGCTCCTCCTGACCTACTCGCCTCTCCACTATGTACGTATGAGATTTCCAGAAACTTCTCATGAATACAAAGCACTGCGGAGCAGTTTTCTTGCTTATTTGCAACGCACATCTTTCACTGGGCTCCCAGATATGCCAGATATCGCTTTGCATTGATTACTGGGTCCCCTGGGGTAGAGAGAGAGTGATACCAGACCACAGAAACACTCGTCAGTAGGAGTCGCCGATTCTGACATCGCTGAGGTTTTCTTTTCTAGTCTGCTGTCATCATCCACCTGTTTTAATGAGCCTATGCTGTCACAAAGGTCAAGCAATTAGCATAAAATATGGCACGCCAAGAAGGGCTGGTGCGGCACTAACATGAAATTAATTTCGCAGAAATCTTTCAGCATGTAGCTTATTGATTCTTACGTAAAAAAGTGGGCATTTTTGCGCCTACCGTGTTACTTTTAGACTGTGCTGAGACACTGCCAGTTCTCATTAAAAGGTTACAAATCAGCCGACCTTTTTCTCATGTCATCCTTGCATTATTTACGTTCGTAATGCGCAATCTGGGCTGGGTCTTCGTGAAACTGAACAGCCCTAAAAACGTTAGCTGAAACCTGTAACCGTCGAACTCAGAAGCATGAGCCTTTGCCAATTTTGTTCATTTATTTATCCAAAGTGACAAAGCAGGGTCATCCAGTCCCTTGGGTTAAGGCCCCAATGGCGAAAACGTTCTGTTGACCAGGGGATTTGAACCAGCAACCTTCCAATCATGGACATAGTGTCCTAACCCACTGAGGCACACACCACCCCAGCATTAGTTTGCTTTAACGCTGCCATGCTGGTATATTTGTCTTTTCATTACGTCACTTCCTGTTTGCCCTGGAATTTTGTTGCTGGTGCCACAAATTAGCAGGGGCCAGGGGTGAACGCTCTCACCTTCTCGACACATTTCTGTCCCGGCCTGTATAGGTCGGGTACACATCCATGACCTGTCGCACCTGTGAAATGCCTGTTTCAAACCGAACCACGACGTGAAAAGGAGAAGCCCGACTATTCGACAGCCTGGCTCGTTTCATATCTCTGGGACGTTTGCAGAGGGAGACGACTGTCTCCCCTGGTAAGAAGAGTCTCCGTAAGAGGAACAGAATCCCCACCCTTTCAAGAAATCCAAAGTTCACATTCATTAGCATTGTCAACGTTATAATAAGAATCAGACACATTCGATATAAAAGTGCGAAAACATGCGATGCTTTACGAAACATTAAATTCCAGGCAGAAGGGCAGAAAATCAGGGGGAGTCTGGGGAAAAGGGCAGAGCGACAGACACACGTCATTTATAAAGGCACTGGATACACACGGACAGCTTTATGCCGCGCGTATCGCCCCGCCTAATGGTTACTGTATTTTCACTGCGGGATTAATGGGGTAGCACACTGGGCAATAAATTGGAAATATAACTTCAGAGCGTACTTACTGGGACAATTAAGATAATACAGCTGGAAAAAGAAGACCCATGAATCCTGGGCTAAAGAGCGTGGATTTTCACACATTGCTTTCTGGTGCCGCCACGCATGCCCGCCGGGGCTCCCACGAGAATTTAACAGCTACGTGTCCGCTGATTAAAATCGCCACGGCAACTAGGAGGCCCCAGAGGTGCCCGGGAGGTGAAATAAGGCAAAGTTCAGGACGGCCAAACTTTAGTCCCAGGGATCTCCTTGATCATATGAAGCACCTCGGACCTCCTGTCTCCACTGTAGCGCCGTACGTTAGTGGCAAGCCAACCTCAGGCTCCGGAAAGTTCTAAAGTCAGACCTCATTACTGGGGTTCCATCTGCTTTGGGGCAAGCAGAGATTTGTGTCATTCTCTGAATGTTACTCTAAATGTCACGTTTAATAGCTCATTGTGTGAGGACAATTTAAATCGCTGAATATTATAAGATCTCAATACCAGGTTCTTTCAAATGTTTTTTAATTGTATTACCATAAATCTGTATTACTGGTCAGTGAAATATACCACCAGTACTTCCAATGCTAACACTGTTGATGAAAGGCATTAAGTAATATGTAATAGTATCATAATATTTCCATATTACGAATTTTTGCATGATGTTAAAGTATTGAACTGGGAATAACCCTGGTCTCATTTAGGGCTAATTATTGCGAGAATTAGCTTGCATTCTGTGGTCATGAGCATAAATAATTAGGAATGTTTCTGTATAGCTTATGAAGGTGTCATAAAAAGGTATTACAAAGATCTTGTTCAGGGCTCATTATGTAAAGTCTTCCCTTTCTTTGATTCATCACTCACCCTTCCTTAGTTGGTGGATAATTTGGTGCGAAACCTATTCGGCAATGCGTCTGATCACTGGTTACGTATTTAATCATCGAATGTATGATATTTGTAAACATTCTTTGATTGTTTATATACATTACTGCCAATAATGTGTGGTAATTTTTAAAGCGTAATGCCAAAAATGCAAGGTGTTTCCACACTTTAGGCCACTAGTGTACATGGAGAATCCCGTCACACCCCTTTATGTTCGTGAAAGAGAAGAACAGTCATTTGACTCTGATGGGAGGAATTCACTGGATATCACTGGCGGCTCGTTGAGGCTACTTTAATAACTAATCACTGCTGAAGTAGCACAAGCAGTTTTGTAGATTTGCTCATTTAAATAAGAAAATCTGGGCCCTTTCTCAATAAGGCACCAACAAGGAGAGAGAGGAGAGTGATTTGGGAGGTACCCAATGCCACCTTCTTAAATCCTTAAACTGCACCTTAGCCAAATTACTGATCTACATTGGCAACCACTGCACCTCTCCATTCCCGCTGCTCAGAAAGCAATGGATGCGCGGAGACAAAGAGGCACAACAAGAAAGAGAAAGATCACATCGAAAGTCTATAATTAAGATTAAAGGACTCATTGATAATTCATGGTGATACATGCCCACATTTCTCAAACACAATGCTAATTATAGACTAAAATGCCATTAATCTTTCATGAATTATTAAACTGCATTAGCTTACAAAGGCTGCAAAAAGATTGCTGAGGCATTCTGGAACAGGTGAAAAAAGACAGGTAATTTATATAATTCTGTTGAGCTAAATTAAATTAAAATTTGCACACATTGTTCTCGGCTGCAAATAAAGCCTTTCTTTGTTCTGGTTTATAAGGAAAATGCAGGTTAAATTCAAAAGAAGTTTATATTTGGTGGAGTTAAGACTAAACTCTCACTTAGCATTTAACTGCTAGACTCAAATCAGTTTTAGCACAATATGATTTTGAAAGCGTGGGTGAATAAAATAGAAGCCATTTTGAACGATTATACAAAACTGATATCTGGGTGCCATCAAAACTATTGAAGGCAAATATTTATCATTACAATAATTTTGCAAATCTTGATTATAATTAAGTTAAATTATACCTCTTTATAAACATTTTTAATTTTTGGCATATATTTTGGGATTCAGGTTTGGGATTTGGGCTTTGATCTAGAAGAATTCAGATCAATTATAGGTGAGTGTTAGATGTTTTCCAGGTCAGCCTCACGTGTTGTTGTCTGTCCTAACAAAAATCTGTATATTTTTCTGAAATGTCCTCTGTCAGCTTGATGTGGTTCAGTAAACAGAAAAGCTATTACATGCCCTTTATGAGAGAGGGGGCCCGTATTTTCTGAGAAATGCCAGGTGTTTGTATGGTGGGCACTCACTGGAGAGTCCGTTTGCAAACCTCCCCAGAAACGGGGGAACCTGGGTGTATGAGTGCTAATACCCCATATACCTCTGTGTTTTCAGCTTATTAAATACCCATCTAGAGATGGATATCATCCATATCACATTTAGTTTATATATATATATATTTGTGTGTATATATATATATATATACACACACACACACACACACACACACATATTTACAAAATACACACACACACGTAATTAAATAGCTGTTTAACAACAAATGCAAATATTTAACACAGAACAAATATTTTATCCATTTGGTCCATTACTTTATGATTTATGTCTCATAACATGTTAAACCACATTCTGATGAATCTGTTGTCGCACAAACTCTGTCTGCAGAATATTACTATGAATAACTATTGCGACATAATGCATTTCTGCATGGCTTGTTATCCTGCAGCACCTGTGAATAGGTGGGAATGAAACATCTCCAGGAAGAGGAGATGCAGAAGCGACACTGGGCCCGGCTGCCCTGTGCTTCTCTGAGCAAACGCAGAAAAGTGGTTCTGGGATTTAAATGCTGGTGACCCCCTACCCTTTCCAAAGTCCTGAAGGGATTACGCTGTGAATTAAAGATATCAATCATTAATGCATGGTTGGTAACGATCCTTTATTGGTAAATCATAATGGATGACGCTTTGCAAATGTGGCCTGCTCTGGCCGTGGCTCAAAACAAGCAAATTAAGGCTGAAAGTCTCGCTGACCAGGGCCGGAACAACCAGAGGATTGATTTTTTCCTCCGTCATGCCTGCTACAAAGAACCAGTTTTCATTTTGTTTTCATTTTATTAAGCTTCTTGTTTAAACTGTATGAAAAAGGAAGACGCGATAGACCCTGGCGTTCCTGCTGAATGGCATGTGTCACGGTGTGATAAATGATCCCCCCTCACCTACAATCCTCTGCACTGTCAGTCAGATGGGGGTCGTCCATCTTCATCGCCGTCTTGTCAGGTCGAGCAGCTTGTGTAATATAGAGAGCGGGAGAGGAGGGGGGAAGCAGGGCGTCTTGTGCCACTAGATGCACTCCAAACAATAAAATTATATTTTTATTGTCACCATAAGGTCGAATTTGCATAATTTATTGCAACCTGCAAAAAAAACGAGCTCCCCTCCCTCCGAACTGACAGATGGGGAGGGGGTCGGGACCGGCAATCGCCGAAACCCCCCGACTTGCCTAATGAGGAGCGGAGCATCCCCGCAAACCAATCAAAACGCTGGCAGTTCAATTACGGAATAATAAAGGGACATTTATCATTCAATTAGGCATCTGTCATGGATCCACAAAAGGGAAAACTTATTTCCTGACAAACTCCAGAGCCTATAGGAGGGAGAGAGGTTTACAGAGAGCCAGAAAGCCTGGATATTATATATAGAAGGTGCTTATCCTGCAGCCAGTGGAGATACCTTTGTTGACTTAAACCCCCCCCCCGCATCTCCCCGGCCGGTTCCTTTCCTCTAATAGCCTTGATTACAATGGCTGAATGACATTTCGCAGACTTACAACTGCCTGAGAACTGAGACTCAAGAGCACCTTTATCGGCTGACCCTCTCAGTAACCTAAGCCTATAACCCAATTCTCTTAGACCATTAATAACTTGCTCTGTATACAGTAACATGTCAGCAGCACTCTGTTCCCTAACCGGCCGGCCCCGGTTTCATTCCGCGCCGTCACTGCCGGTACATGCCCTTCCCGCTTCACTTTCTGAGCGCTGCCGTGGAGAAGAATTGGTCCTTAGTGTTGCATTTTGTTTTGTGTAAAAACTTCCTGAAAATTGATGAATCGATTTTTTTTATATATATATTTTTTTTGGGTTAGCATATAATTTTGTTCTACGTATAGATCAGGGCTCTTCAAATCTGGACCTCAATTCTAAATCCAGGCCTTTTTTTCAGTTCTCCCAGGTAGTTAGTTTAATAATTACTGATTCTGGTTGGTCAGAGGCTTCACACCCAGCTCACAGGGAAAGGCTCGGACCTCGAGGACCGTGATTTGAATAACCCTGGTATAGGTCATATTGCCTGTATATTTGATGCATTCCTTTGTCTTCAAAATGTATCATGAAAAAGCATACATACTTCTTAATGCATCCTGGGCACAATATCGGATAGATTTGCAACTGTGAGTTGTGCTGCAATAGTAATTGTGAATTTGAAATGTTAGGGTAACACTTTACTTGATGGGGCACAAATACTTAATAACTCAGTTACTACTGAAGTACAAATCATGAATAAATCATGAACAAATATAGTTGCTACTTGAGAAAAGATGAGTCGGTTCATTAATGATAAACAAACATGAGATCAGCATGTACTGTAACTAAGCCTTAGTTTGGGGTTGATTAATACAGTAATAGTATAATACTGTATTATTTGTTCCCTGTCAAGTGAAATGTTACCAATATGGGATATTTATAATATAATTCTTAAGTAAATTCTGTTACCTCTGTGTTACATTTTTGATATTCAAGGCAGAATTAATTTCACAAATATTAAAACTGAAGATATAGCAAACACATGCAAAAATACGAACACGACGACTGGCAGAGTAGCAGTAGACACCCATTTCTTCTCACTGGCAGAGTAGCAGTAGACACCCATTTTTAAAATAAATGTTTAAGAATTATTCAGTGACGTCACTTGCATTTCCCGTCAGCTTTGATGAATGATGTCGCGCTTTCCTTACGCACCAATCTGCATAATCCCATCGCATATTTTATAGCCTCGAATCAAAATGCCCATAAATATATGCACGTCTAGTCCGGCAAGGAAGTAGCTGCAGTTCTCACAACGCAATGAATGCAAATACCGTAATGGAGGTTTTGCATATATCCTTGGATGTTTAAGTGCACTCAGTGGTAACTGTCAAACGTTAAACCTCCCTCAAATACGTAACTAATCCTAGCTACGCTTAGGCCCCTACTAGCTTATCAAGGGTCTGCACCGTTTGTGTCCTTTTTCTTAACTTGGACCTAAGCTGCTGAAAATGTCTCCCACAAACTGTGTTCACAGGCTGCACACAGATACAATGAAAGTTCTATGTAGGTTAAGGAATCGGCACAGTATTAGTGTAATCAACAGTGAGCCAAGAAATGGGGACATCTACATTATTTTATTACAGTATGAAGTTCAGAAAACTGGAAATGAAGCATCACAAAGGCTTGGAGAATCTGAAAGAGTAATATTTGTTCCCATTTTTATTTGTCCAATTTAAAATGATTCATGTCATCAATCCATCCGTACATCTTCCATATCCACTTGTCCTATGTAGGGTCATCGGGGTCTGGAGTCTATCCTGGAAGCTACAGGCGCAAGGCACCAACCCATCACAGGGGGCACACAAACACACACACACACACACACACACACACACACACAGATTTGTAATAATATCTTTGTGGGGACTCTTCATTCATTTCTATGGGGAAAACTCTAATCCCAACAAGACGACCGCAACCCCTACCCAGCCCTAACCTTAACCATAAGTAACCAGACAAAATACGAGACTTTTGGCATTTTTACTTTTTAGATTTTATTACCTGATTTGCATCATTTTTAATACCAGTGTTATTTATTTCAGCAGGTTATGCAAAGTCTTTTAAATTTATGGCCAAAGAAAACAGGAACCTTTCAGAACACCAATTTGGCCTACCCAACTGTCACTCCCCCCCACCCCCAACAACTAAGCCAAGCCATCAACATCAACTCTATTGTTATTGTGTGCAGGGATAATGAAATACTGCAGTAGTTTCTCATAGTGCAAAAATCACAAATAATAGAATAAAATAAATATCAAAGCTTTTATATGTTTCAGCCCCTGCAAACGTTTTCATCCAGCGGTGTCCTTATCGTACCTTATAACTGAGGCACTGATGCAGCTGCATGAAGATCGCTCATCAAAAACACCCCCGCCAGCCTGGCACTAGAAGCCACGCCCCCTTCACGAAGTCCGTCCGTCCTTCTTGCGGCAGGTTGCCGCACGCACCCCCGAGCCTGTCGGCTTCTGTCTGCCGCGACGCCCCGCTTGTCCTCCCAGCTCGCGCGCCAGGCAGCGCAAACAGGCCCGAGATGAAAGAGGCGGCGGGACGGAGGTGAAATCGAGAGGGAGCACCTCGCCGCCGAGAAAAAAGCAAAGCAAAACAAAACAGACAAACGAGTGAAACAAATAGACGAAGAAAGCAAACTATTGGGAGTGGAGACGAGTAAATAATAGATGAGCTCAGCGGCCTAGTAAAGGCTGCTCATTAATATGGTCACGCGGATTAATTAAGACGCCAAAGCGTCCTTTTCTTCTCTTCGGCATTTCGCAGGGAGAGTTTCTGATGTCAGGACCTTGTCAGACACGGCAGCTGTCTTCTGGAGGCTCAGAGGTCCGGGGAGAGCTCGTCTTGGGGGTCCTTGCCTCGACTCCCTCCCCGTGCCCGGGGTGCCCGTAAAGAGCGAACAGGCTGGTGAATAAACCATAAAGGCGAGCGATCGCTGCTGAGCCTCTGCTAGCTTTAATTTTGAATGCGTCTAATAAATTATATATAAATACAACTAAATGTCAGGATTATACCATTATGGAGGTGGGAATAAAAACGCCAGCTTTAATAAATCAGGTGTCACATGCAAAGGTTTTTGATGTATTTATACCAATAAAAAGACATTCAACTAAAATCAGCACAAGTGTATCCAGTGAGGAAAAGCAAACGCAGAATATGTGTTGTTTTCTTAAGGAAGCAAGACGACAAAAATGAAATGTTGCATTTTCTTAATGTGTGGTAACTAGCAATACAAAAAATGCCATAATGATAAATGACATGCGGATAATTTGTGAAGGGAACAGCACCTGTAACTGTTTTCAATGTTAAGTTAGTTTCGGTTATGCTAAAAGAAATTTTTGCTATTAAGTTCAATGGCTTCAGATCTGTTCTCATAATCCAGGCATGAACTATGGTAAAAATGTTAATTAGCAAACGTTAATGCTCCCTGTGATCCACAAGGACCGAAGGACCAAAGCTATTTGGAGACTGAGCCAAGGTCTTGAGTCATTATGGGTCTGATTCCCACAGTCCTAATCCTTATATCTGGCTCTTTGACAACTGTATGCTTGTTAGGTATTATCTGCCTCACGTTGGACAAAAGCGTCTGCCAAATAAATAAGTGTAACAGAAAAGATAAAAAAAAGTAAGAGCCGTTCAAATTAGAATTCAGGCCAAAAGAAAGATATATGATGATTTTTAAATATAGTGTATTAATATTGCCACTGTTGTCACCATTGTTATTACAACTGGGCATACAATGACATGGGCAGAAATGAAAAACCATATGAAATGAAATTATATTGTAAGTAATATGCTGTTTCCTGTCTTGCTTATCCAGTGTCACTGCACAGTGACAGCGATGCCTTAATGTCCTCTCCTTTGAAGGTGAGCCTCTAATCACACTTGCTATAATATTATATGTGTAGGGCAGATGGTTATAGATTTATACGACAGACTGTTAGAGTGTGACCCTACAGAATGGCAAAACAACAGCCCTGAGCTAAATTGCAGTTATTTTGTGTTGCCATGGCGAATGATGGCAAGTCTTGTGTCAGCAAATGCCATTATTAATGAGGCCCAGCCGGCCCTAATTGTACTGGCTATATTGCTATGAATAAGATGAGCCAGTTGGATGGATTCTGGGAACTGGCATTTAATATCAAACAGTATAGCAGCACAATCTGACAGACTATGGCTGAGGACCAGTGAGGTATTAGCCATAGTGTACTGGGAGATTCACTCGTGATGTACTGTGATCACAATTTAGTCACCACTGTTTACTTTATCCATTAAGCTGGTACATTAATAAGCGATAACCTCGCTCTGAACATTGAGTCAATTAATTAACCAGAGTTCACACTTTCGCACTGTTAAAAATAGCTTTTTTTAAAGGATTTTAAATGGATCTATTTTGAATGCAAAAAGCTTTTACCAATTAAAGACTGTTTCTGGGATATCTACAACTGTGGCAAAAGAATCTATTTTTACAACACCGTGACTTTCCCTAGACTATTAAATTGACATTTCTTAAAATAGAATTGGAAAACAATATTAATTTTGAGCCAAATAAAAGCTAGTGAAGCATTATAGTCCTATCGAATTAGATCCCTATGCTGAGATTTTTTCTCAGCGGTCAGGGCATCCTAGCTAACGCTAGCCGCTAGGCTGCATGTAGCTACACAGGAAAATCTCCGTTTATGAAAGCGACGCCGCACATTTCCGTTTCCAGGACAGCGAGTCAAGCGACGAGTGCCTCTGAAGATGAAGGCGTTGGATGACACAGGTCTGGCAGTGATTCCTTTTCAGGGACTCCAGTGTCACCTCTCGCGATGAGGGCTCTAAGTAACTCCTTAACATTCTTCTCACGCTGCTTCCCTGTCACAGGCATTATCTGCCTGCCTTACAAGCCAGCCATGTAAGGTACATGATAAATGCCTATAAGGCTTTACTTCCAGGACAGACCAGCAGTTATTCGGTATCAGCTATTATCGGACTGCTTAATTTACACTTTGGCAGATTCATTTAAAATGGCAATAAGGAAAAAGTTTCAAAATCGACGTCTGCTTTATATGACTATAGTTATACTATCACGGTGCTTACCTGTCCATACTTGATTGACACCCTGTCAACCAATCAGAATCAAAAACTGAACAAAACATAGCATGGGACTGGCTTCCTCCTCATCCTGCGGGGCGGGTCTGTGGCGTTTACACGTCCACGGCCACAATGAAAGGCTATTCAAATAATTGATATCATTTCAATCAAAGACTTTTCTTAGTTCTGAGAGTTTTCTGAGGGGGGTCATTAAATAGGCAGAAAAATAACTATTGATGATGTCCTCAAAATGATCTAGAAAACATCGATTTGACAATAATAATAATAATAATGCTTAGTTATTGTGATAATTCTTCCAGCTCTTGCAGTTATCTTGCAATTATAGGCTCACCTTTGGAAACCTCAGGCCAGTTCAGTGAATACAATGTATACATAGCATAATATTAGTTATATTTGCAGAAATAGACATTGTTATCCAGGGAAATGTTATCGTTCCCTTCCCTTGCTGAGCAATAGCACTGCCCCTGCTTTTTCTGTTCCCTGGGCAGTAAAAATTACTTCAGCGTTTTAACTCAAACCATCCATAGCTAACTAAGACCTGCGTTCACTGTGCCAGATTTCCAAGGCTTTGTTCAGCATATTTCCTGACTCACAAAAACCAGACAAGGAAAAAAAAGGTAACACATCATAAATTATTCTGTTTATGCTAATTGGCACATTAACACATTATTTAATTATGGCTCATAGCTCTCAAAGGTATATATTTAAACTTGAGACCACGGTGACCCTCGATTGACTCCGATCCCAAAGTCAAACTGGTCGTGTTAAATTTAAAATATGTTAAATGAGATAAAAAGAAAAAATGCTATTAAATACAAAAAAATCAGTGGTGCTGACTAAATCACATGCCTGGTGAAATTACAGTTTTAATGAGACTTCACAAGGTAAAATAAATACACACCTCGCAACTCTGCTTTAAGTGATAAATTTATGTGTTTATATATAACATGCTCAGTCATAGTTATAACATGTCATAGCTGTAAAAATATGCCATTCATTTAAGATGCAGTACAGTTTGATAGACTAGATGTGGCCATACTTTGAGAGTTTGTATTCATATCTGTCTTCCAGGTTTTCAATTTCTGTATAAAGTCAACAGCGTGAGTTTCTATTACAGCTGTGATATTATAAATATTTTGAAATATTTTTTATTAAAACAGAACATTATTATGTCATAATATAGAACAACTGAACACAAAAATTAATACTTTGCCTGTGAAATTGAAATATTTTTAACTCACGTATTAATAAATGTTGCTTGTACATAACACATACAATAAAGTTGAGGAGATTAACCCTGAGAGATTTAAATTAACACCATCTTTTGCTGTGTACTGTGCGGGACAATTCTCCAGGCATTTTCATTACTGGCTTTTGTTCATTCCTGCACAGTTACTTTGATTAACATCCAAGCAATTTCCCCAAAATGACTGTATTTAAACAGAATTAAAAGTATTATTCTCTTTTAAAATCATTGGCTGATTGCATGTGTAAGCAGGTGAACACCGTTACTAAACTGTCACTGTTCCTATCAGACTTCAAAGAGCCTTTTGGACAGAGGCTCCAGGGACACAACTGACTGATTTTTGGCAAGAAGGACTAACCAGCTGTTCAAAACAAAAGACATCTGCATATATCAGATTTGTTTTTCATAAATTAAAAAAAAAGAAGAAACAACCTGCCAGGAGGTGAGTGAGGTGGAACAAGTCGGTAAATAATTAGACAAAGTTTGCCAGCTTTGAAACTTGGGGATTGTCGTAATATTTTAGGAGCAAGCGCTGTTACAGCACAAGAGCTCTTTAAATACATCTGTTTGGATTCAACAGCTCCGTAAAAAATGTCACTCCCTAAAATAATTCACCTTTCACTTTGACATTAAAACCAAATCATAGCAAAACACAGTCAATTTAAACCGCAGCTTAAGGTACAGCATGTTGGTAACAAGAATTATATCACATTACATCATTATATACAACCAGAAAAAAACAATGGAGCACTGGAGCCCATTTTTAGATGTAAGTGTACATGTAATTGGTAGTTTTGGCATGTTTTGATAATGCAATCATTACGTTAATGCTTTTTCTCAGAAGTATATTACTTCTCTGTTCGTTACTTGTAGCATCTGCTCCGCTATAACGCAGTAAAATGCTTTGTGAGTTAGTGTTAGCATTTAGCATTAGTATCTGTCACATTGAGGCCTTTAGCTAAAGAACAGGCTGATAAATGACACAACAGACAATTAGCCTTAATGTCTGAAGTCTGACTGAGGTCACATGCACCCCAGTAGCAGGGCTATTTTAAGTTGGTTACAGTCAGATATTTCATGGTGGGTTTTTCAGTGTCGTGGTTTGCAGAAGCAGAGCTGCCTCGGCCTTTTGTCCGCCGTCAGGGCTCGTGTCACCCTCCAGGTCCTCACGCCATCAGGGCTCGTGTCACCCTCCAGGTCCTCACGCTTACTTTGTTAGACACCATCTTACGCTAGACAGCATCAAAGTGCTGTTTCAGGCCAGAGGTATCACTGCTCCCCAGAGTCCAAGATTCAAGATTCAAGAGGTTTATTCGTCACGTACACAGTCATACACATACAACATGTAGTGGAATGTAACCCTGGTCACTCCTGGCAGCTGTGCATGATAACAAAATATAGAGAAAAAAATAATGATAAAAAATATATATGAAATATTCAGCTGTTCATAATCCCTGCTCGCTTTGCATGATGTAATTGTCATCCTGTCACCATATGTTGATCACTCATCTTC
>JAODJU010000041.1:13148642-13162736 GCA_026776725.1 Gnathonemus echidnorhynchus
CCCCAATTATTATCATAATTATGATTCTTTATATATATATATATATATATATATATCTATATTTTTTTTTTTTTTTTTAAGCAGTGTTAATGACATATCACATGCTATTAAATGTGTATATTAAAATTCTCATCTAACAAACAACATTGTATACAGTCAAAGACAAAATTTATTTGCAGTAAAATGTTTCAAAATATTTAAAGAAATAATGCAAGTGGAAAATACTGAGGAAGAATTAATATAATGTGAACCTATTGTTCATATATGGCTGACATTCACTCTGCTTCAGCTGTGAACATGTCATCAAGCTGTTTGACGTGTGGTCCGGTCACTTTGGTGCAGCTGATGTTATGTGTGTGTGTTTTTTTACATCCTTTTAAAGTCATGTGACTATTGTTATTCCTGTGCAGTAGTGTCAGAACTTTACCTGATTTATACATGCATTTTTAACACGTAATGGTATATTCTGGGTGCCTTATCTCCGCCACTCTCTATTTGTGTGTGTATATATAATATATAAAATAACATGATGTGACTGGGTTTAAATTTATTGGTTTTCTCTTTTTACAAATGAAGAGTTTGAGCTGATGAATATTTCAGCACATGTGCACTCCGTGGGACATTTATCACCGAGTTTGCCATTATAAACAAAATAAATGAGCAGTCAAGCCGCCACACGGGCATTTCGGCGGGCAGATTAATGAGCGCGGGCCGGTCGGTCGTCATGGCTGCTCCGCCCGCCTTGCTAGAACTACAGCATCACCAGCCGCGGCCCAGCGATGACGCCTCCACCCACCCTTAAACCCAGACTAAACACCAGCACGGACGGAATGAGCCGAAGAGTCATCACCATGCCCCAGCTGTCGACTTCAGAAGCTGGATGTGAGGGAACGTTTGTCCCTCTTTCTCTCTTCTTCTTGCTAACGTCTGCCATGTGGTTCGAGGGTCTGTAGCGACGGGCTGCATCCCAGCACAGGAGGGCCGTACTGCCATAGAAAGGCCAAACGCAATGGCTACACTGATGCTGAAAGTGAGGAAAAGGGCTTGAGAGTTTTTGTAGATAGTAGTTAGGTGTTTTCTTCAAAACTGAGCTGTACTAAGATAATCTATCACACGATAGATGAGAGCCCAAGAGACCCATTTTAGGTCATAATTCAGTTTTTGTAAAATGTGCAGTTACGAGGTTTTGCCTTTGTGGGGCAGTGTAGAGTTCTGCAGAACGCCACCTGCCAGCGGAGGACGCCGTTCTGAGAATGAATTCCGAGCGCGACTGCTTCACAGTATGGCAGACATCGGGCACCCACGCGAGGCCGGGAGGGTGTCTTCGTTCTCCCTCGCAGCCAGACGCGCTGACGGCAAGGTGTTTTCTTTCCTTTTTCAACACGCACGCCGCTTGCCTCCTTCCCCGGCGCTCTGGCGCACTGCCTTCTGGATGCGGTCCACCACACGGAAACCTGCCGCATGCTAGCTGTCACACACGCCGGGCGACACCCGGCTGAGGGGGCCCTCCGATAAAAAAACAAAACAAACGAAACGAAAAGCCCTCTGAGGTGATAATTACCTCCCCTAACGACGCTCGCCGTGTCTGTGTTGGGGTCCATGTAGCAGAGTTGGCTCGGCACGCCCTGCCGGCAGACACGGGATCGGAGAAAAACACCGTCACTCCCCAGCATCGCCGGCTACTGGGATCTCCATAAACGCCAGCAGCCGCTGTCGTAATTAGCGGCGCATTAGCTACTTTTACGATGCTCCGCGATCTCTACGGCTAGCTCCTTAATTGGAACTAATAAACGATGGTGGCATCACAGGGACTATCTACCCACTGATGGCATTGATGTCCTGCGTCTGGGTGGCAGTTGGCATTTTCACCGAGGGACGACAGAAATTCAGACATGAGGAATGTATGATGGGAGGCATGACTCCGTGCCCTTTGACCCCCGCAGATCACCAGCGCCCAGCGTGGGGGGGTGGCTACTGACCTCCTCCCTTAGACTACACCTTGCTTGACAGAGCCAGGAAGCACAACAGTGATAAAATCATTCAATATTTTTTCATTTGGCAGCAAATACAAATTTGAAGATGTGTCACCAGCACTATTACTGCTGTAAATATTTGTATAAACAATGCATTACCAAATAATACTATACATTACTGAAAATTACTATACATTACTGAATACTATACTGAATAATACTAAATATTACTGAATAATACTAAATATTACTGCATAATACAGAACTATACTGAATAATACTATACATTACTGAATAATACTATAACAAAATCACAAATAATCACAATGTTCATCCTCTAATCAGCTCTTAATGGGTCTGCCTTTTGGTTCCTCTGATTATAACCATGGAGGACTGCATACTTCATCATACTCTTTCCTGCTCGCATCTCTGTTCCTTCACAACCTGCAGATAGACGGTTTTGACATCAGTTCACACCGCACTCCCAGTTTCTGAACAAAAGAGGAATGTAGGCACCATCTAGTGCTTTGTTCAGGCAAAGCTTGCTGGCGTGGGGAAATGCGCCCAACCGCCCCCCTCTAAATGTCTGCTCTGCTCTGCCACGGTAAATCGGGTATCCGTGCCAGAGCAGCCAGTCTCAGCTGCCTCAGCACTTTCTGCTATTTGTCATGTAGATTTTTCAAATCCATTTTTTTTTACATGACTCTGGGAATTTATGCACACCAGGACCAGATTTGTTCACATTATATTTTTGACACATTATATTAAAAAAATAAGTCAGAGGCAGATGGATACTCTATGATACATATTGTACTGTTTTTGCTGATATAAAAAAAAATCATCAAAACTTATATAACCATTTTCAATGCTTACGTGTTTATTATGTTCTCATTTTCAATCAAATGATCAAATAATAGTGAAGAAGGGTAATGACGCTTATAGCTTTTGGGTAGTGCATCGCTCTTGATTGCTTTAAAGTGATCCACCCATGTTCCATAACTCCTCATCCAGTACAGAGTCACATAGAGCCGGGTGTATCTCCCAGTAAGCACATGACACAAGCAGGGGACACTCTGGATGGGATGCCAGTCATTCTCAGGGCTCACACACACAAAGGGCAATTAAAGGACATCAATTTGCTTAACCAGAAAGCAGAGTGGCCCCATGGGTGAAGATGTAAATCCCAGCCCAGCTCTGTGTCTATGGAGCTTTCATGTCTTCCCCATGTTCTTGAGCAGGTTTCATGAGGGTGTAGCCCTGCCTTAAGCCCTAGGCAGCGGCACAATAGGGACATGGATGCCCTGGCAGGTTCAGGGGGCCCAGCACTCGACAGAGGCTCTTGAATAGATGAAATTGGATGGGAGAGCCCAAGGTGACATTTTGTTAGGGGGCCCAGAACTTCTAGGTATACCCCTGGCTGTAGGCAGGAACCAAGTAGACCCTCTACTGGATAAGCAGCTGGAAAATGGATGGAGGAATGGGTGGGACTTGCCAGACCACTATTTCTAGATGGTGGGAGGAAACTGGAGCACCTGGGTTAGCCCATATGAACATGGCACGGCTAAAGCAAAACCCTGGAGGTTTACCGCGAGGCCAGAGGGCTGCCCGGCGTAGCACCAGGTCAGCTCCATTTAGCTGTCTTTCACACAGTAAAGTTCTGAAATAGAAGATCTCCTGAAGTGTGTTTTTACTGGGCATGATCAGCGAAACCACATTAAAAGTGGCTGATTGCACGACTGGGGAATTAACTCTGATCCCACTCTGATCCTCCAAATCTGCCACACTTTGTTTTTGGTTTAGTCTCACGACACTCAGTACAGCAGATGGGAAAGACCCAACGCCATCGGATGTAAACAGAGGCTGCTGCACTCCCTCAACAAACAGAACAGTGCTTCTCAGCACAGGTTCATGAAAAAAAGAAAAATGTAAAATGTGGCTAAACAAGCATTTTTATTTTTTTTCCCCAGTGAGGGTTGTGACTTAAATTATTATCCTATTTCAGAGTATTATGGGCTATATTAACACTATCGACAGGCATACCAATATTGCTGTTTTGACTGAAATGAGAATTGTCTTAAAAGGAATTCTAAGAAGTAAAAATATGGCCATATTTACTTTAATTATTTAATGGCTGTCATTAAGTAGTTAACTAACAATTTTATACAAATAAATATTTTGAACCTGCAATGGGTTGGCTCCCCATCCTAGGTTGTTCCCTGCCTTGTGCTCGTAGCCACCGGGATGGGCTCCGGACCCCCTGCGACCCTGAATAGGACAAGTGCTTTTAAAAAATGGATGGATGGATGGATGAATGGATGGAAATATTTTGAACTCCAGCTGCATTGTGGGTTTTTTCTTGGTCCATAGAAGAACACCTTAAAAATAATTTTAATTTCAAATGAACTATATTATTATTATGTTATATTATATTATAAATTAACGTAAATTATGCTAATATGTATTATTAAAATGAATTAAGTTGACCAATAAAATAATACTACTACGTATTACTATTAATATTTTTGCTATTTTTGCATGTGAGAATATAGGTGCTGTTTTTAAATTTACGATCGACTTTATAACAGTCACATAACAGTTGTGTTTAATCTTAAGGAAAAACACACAATTTCATACAATTATAACTATTGGCTATTGCACCCACCATGACAACTGAAAAAAAAAACGCTAATACGTCGCGTCGTGACCAGAGAGACCGCGAGATAAATCGTGATTTACAGCAACCAATCAGAGTCGCCGAGCCAGCAGCTCAACTAATGAGATACAGAGGAAACGTTGCATCAACATGGCGGACATTCAAACGGCGGCAGTAGGATTCGGATTTTACTCTAAGGTTATTAACTGCGTTTTTTAGTGACAAAGTGGGGAAATCAACTTTAACCATAATGTTGTGGTTTGAAATTATAAAGGAATAGCTATGAGTGGAAGGAGAAAGCACTGTGCCACTCCGAGTCGTCCCCGGTTAGACGAACGTGAAACGCAGCGGATGTCCAGGCTCTCTCAAAATAAAGCAAAAAGCAACAAGTTGAGCAGGTCTCTGAGACAAACACAGCAGTCACCCTCCCTCGAATCGTCATTTAACTATAAAAACGGTAAGAGCAAGAGGCACCCAAGTTCCAGCTAACGGTAAACTTATGACAGCAGCTCACAGTAACAGCCAGGTGCACTGAACTATTGTATTGCTATCCAGCCGGTTGTTTAAAATCGGTCGACCAACGTTACTCCTTTTCTACACCCGAAAGTTATTTTTTTAGATGTGTAGAGTTGTCAGCCTGTATGACGCTTTCTAATCTTCGAAGTAATCCCATATTTAGCAGATTGTGCGTTCAGGTAATGTATGTAAAATGCACAATTCACTATCCGTCAAACGTTCCCCGTGTATATTTTCAGTCAGCTTTCTAACTCGCCTTCAACTCATGCATGTTGATTTGATGGTCTTCACTTGTTTTGTAACTGAACCCTAGTGACGCATTATACTTTTCAATTCCAGTCAGTTTTACTGCTCTCAGATGGGTGGGCTTTATGGACTGGGACCCTATATGCAGAGCCCACTGAAGCAAATCTCCAAGGTTCATCCCATGGCTGCCTTGCCTATCACAGCAGCCTGACAAAATTTAAGTTCATGGAAGTTCTTGTGGCAGCCCTGTACATAGCATGGCCCTTTTTGCTTCTGTCTGCCACCAGATGCTAAAGTTACTTCTTGTCCCTTGTCAGACTTGAAGACTCCGAAAAGACGCACACAAATCAGGCTTAACGGTTTGAACAGTGCAGACTCTCCGAATCATGACATAGAGGATATCATATGGGATGCCACCTCACCTACGCCTGTCCGAAATGGTCAGTATTTATGTTTGTGCTTGTGTTATCATACACAGTCTTAAATATGACTTCTCATACTTCAATATGTATTTGATCCACCTGAAACAGTTTTTTTATGCACTTTGACTTTCCCGGTACTTTAAAAAAATGAATGCTGCTGATTAATTTTTTTTTCCTTCACAGTGCCTGTTTAATTTGGTAAGCTTGTTTTTTTTGTCCATACAGGTAAAGGGGCTGCTAAATCATCCAGAAAGGTTGTGGACATTTCAGAAATCGTCAGTCGGATAGCTCCCGTGGTTTGTAACAGTATTTGAATTGACTTTGGATGTTGTCTTCCTAGTGTCCCAGATTCATTTTATGTGACATTTCTGTCTTTGTTGCGCTGCATTTGGGAACTAACCTGGATGTTTTCTTTAGGGTGAGAGGCCGACCGCTTCTGATTGTAACTTACTCCAGTGGATTGGCGACAGTGCTATTCCATGTACTCCCGAGGTCAAGCACCAGCGGACCCGGAAGAAATCCACAAGGTAATTTTATTCTTAGCTCTTGAATTTCACATTATATGTTTGAGGGCGGCACAGTGGCACGGTGGTTAGCGCTGCTGCCTCACTGCAAGAAGGTCCTGGGTTCCATCCCGGGGTCGCGACCTTTCCTTGTGGAGTTTGCATGCTCCCCCCATGTTCGCGTGGCTTTCCTCCCACGGTCCAAAAGCGTGAAGAATAGGTTGATTGGCGAGTCTAAATTGGCCCTGTAATTGTGTGTGTGTGGCTGTGTGAGTGTGTGTGGCCTGCGGTGTGTTGGCGACTGCCCAGGGTTGGTTCTGCCTGTGCCCGTGGTTCCTGGGATAGACTCCGATCCCCCCCGCAACCCCAGTTGGGATTAAGCGGTTACGGTGATGGATGGATGGATGGATGGATGTTTGAGGCGCATAATTAATCTTTAAAACCACATTGGCCTCAGTGCTGCATTTTGTAGATGACGTTTCCAGTGTCTGCTACAGTTAATAGATAAAACATGCAGAAAGCATCTCTCCATTTTCAGAAATGTCTTATCCACTTAGGATCACAGTGATACTGAGCCCACTTTAAACAGCGCAAGGTGTAATACGATTTCACAGCAAACCAAAGACACACTTTATGCCCATTCCCCAAACTACGTGAATTCTCCTGTCTTCAGACTGTTGTAGGAAACTCATGCAAACAAAGAGGTGGAGCCTGATTTCACTCCACAGATGTGAGCCAAAGTACCTGCTAATTGTAAATATTTTGAAATATTTCTCTCAGTTGTTTACCCCATTAGTGTTACATTTTTATAATTTCCCCAAGTGATATTTTATTTAACAAGCTTCAGATTGTCCTGGGAGTATGAGTGTAAAGATGCAATCTACATGATTTGGTTTGCTAGACAATTTGAGACGCATGGCTTAATACATTTACAATATATTCTACAAAATATAGTAGAAAACAAACCAGGATCTCAAAAGTCTTTTTTATTACTTTTTAGACATGTAGAGAGAAAAGAAACGGAAAAGTTGTTTTCAAACCATTTTGTTTTCTTGTTTTTTTTTTTTCCTTATCCTCCAGACTCCAGTGCAAAATGCAAAACAAAAATTGGACGTTATGCCTATTGCATTAACATTAATAAATGATTTGTGTCATTGCGAAGTGCCACGGTCCATTGTTAGACCCCTACAGTGTGTATTGTCATGTGTTTTAATTGTGAAATATCCCGCTACATTGTTACACCTCTGCTTGGCAATGTAGTATTCCAGTCCTTAGGTATCTTTTGTTATTTTTAAGGTAAACATTTAGACTTGACTTCACACATCCATGTTCCTTCTACAGGCAGAATGGTGTGGAGGACCTTATGAAGCTGGCCAAGCAGTTTGACATTAACATGATTCAGCAAGAAAAAGAGCAGGCAAATGAGGTGGATCCGCGGGCTGCGGAGACAGACACGGGCGACGCCGGGACTCTGAGAGACGGTGAGATGGACCCACCCATCTTGCTGAGTAATCCGAGGAGCACCGACGAGGGGACGGCCCCCGGGAACACTAACGTTGCCCAACAGATGCCTCAGGAGCACGAAGAGCCCAGACTGGAATCCGAGGACAGCCTGGACGTGCTTTTTGATAGGTCAACTCAGCCCCTCAGTGAGGGGCTGACCCGGAACACTCCCGTCCAATCACAGGAGATGATGCTGACCCCTCCCGGGCCATCTGTTGAAAAGGCGGTTAATTCTGTTACCAGTAACCTTCCCTTAGCGTCTTCTGATAATGCAAACAAGGTTCCCAAGGATAGCCAGGACTTCGACGATGACTGGGATGACGATTTACTCAACGACTCATTTGTGCTTGAGATGACACTAAACCCGCCTCTTGCCGTAGCTCCTGAGCACTGCTCGACACAGACAGACCAGAGTGAGAACAGGGGTGACCAGGTTAAATCGGTCCAGTCATCCACTGCTGACCGCACTGCAGACTCTGGCAGGCTAAACCTGGGAGGAGAAGCTGGCAGCTTTGGATCCGCTGTGATTTTTCCTGGGAAGAATGTAAAGGTCAAAAACAGAATAACTTTCAAATTGGAGGGGAACCCCCATTTCCAGCCGCAAGGAACACTTTCTGGAACATTCCCGAAGGGCCGTTCCGCCAGTGGTGTGGTACCTGAGGTAAAGACACAGAGAAGTTTTTATCCAAGCCATGTTTCTATGGCAACCACGCACCAAGGTGACAAAATGACCCAGCACATTCCTGATAAGCAGCAGGAGAGGGCGCCACTGAGGTCGTTTGGGGTCAGAGAGACCTTGGCGACCTTGAGCAGCTCCCGCTCCATCCCGTCAGCCCGGGCCGGAGACCAGACCTCGGTAGGCCAAAGCTCCTTGACCTCAGAAAGGCCAGCCAGTATGGGCCTGGATTGTGCCCAGGAGGTCCCTGATGAAGATCTGGATTCATTTTTCACGTCTGACTCGCTATGGGATGACGCTGAAGATGATGACTTGCTGTATCAACTCTGTAACGATGTGGAAAAGACTTTGCACAGTGCCGGAATCCCCTCCCTGCCACGTGCTGAACAGTGCAGAGTTAATCCCAACCCCCTCCTGGGCGGTGAGGATGGTCAGCTGACCCGAGTCACACATAGGCAGCCGAAGTCCCCCTCTGCCTTCACCCGTTCCTTCTCAGTACCAGCAAGCAACGCCTCTGTTCCATTGGTCCCTCCCATTGCTTCCCACAGCAACCAATCCCAGGGCAAGGCCGTTGGGTCAGCCTCTAGGAGTCACACCACCTCGAACACAGGTCCTTCAGGCAACGGGAACAGGCCGTACAAGTTCACGCAAGTGAGGAGCGCTACGGTGGGAGGTTCGACCCGTGGGCCCGCAGGTGACGTGCAGGATGGCGGAAAAAAGACGTCGTGTCCAGCGTCCACGGGAAGCATGGCAGAACCCCCCCGGGCGAGCTCCTTTAAGCGGCACCTGTCTGAGCCCATAGCCCTCTCTACCAAGGGTAGGTCTAATCCCTAACCTCTGGGGTCTAGCGAACACACTTTCACTGACTGGGGCATGATCACACATTTCTTTTAATATCATAAACTTAATTCATGGCAAATAAATTATTTCTTATATATTTGTTTTGCCATTACTCTCATCTTTATTTCAATGTACTTTGTAAATATGTCAGGTTTATGTAGCCATTGGAACACTTGCAGAAACATTATAAAAGTACATAGTAAGCAATGGTGGAAGTTGTTTTGATCCCAGATATCTGATCACCAAAGTCACCACAGATATTAGACATGAAGATGACTAAATGGTGTAGTTGCAACATGTAGTTGGATAAATAAATAAGAAAAATCTAAGTCATGTCACTATTTCTGGTTCCTTCCATTGAATATGTAGGAGCTCTCATGTGTATGAATGAGCCATTGACACCTGACCACGTCCCTCCCCCCCCCTTTTATGGCTCTGATGGGGACGTATCTGGATCATGTTTCACCGTTGCGTTGTTCATCAAATTACCATGCGAATGCGATTTGAATACGCGGTAATGTGGCTATTTAGAATGCGAATAGCGATCTTCGGGTGAGAGCGATACTACACGCCCCCGATGCAGGTAAAACAGAGAGGTGACATGGTTTATATTTTGCTGATTTAACCTAATTTTAAAAACTTTAATACTTCCGACAATGGACGTTTTGAAAAGAAGACAGATTACGGATTTAGTCAGTTTTTTTTTTGTCTTCTTGTTTCTACAATAATATTTCAGCGAGTTATGAACTGAAATACAAGAGAAAGATATGCGGCATCACCGACGATAATAAGTGGCTTCATTAAATCTCTGTTAGCAGCTTTTGTTAAACAAGACCAAAGGCAATTCTCTGTTATGTAAAGCGTAAGTCATCAGCCTAAGTGGAATGAATACACCTACAAGCTAGAAGAGGTCAAGAATTTGGTTAAACATTTGAAGTTTGTTAGGTACCTGCTGTCGCACACCATGCCGTCATCCCATTTTGCGTTACGTTTCCCTCCAAACTGGATTTAACCATGTCTTTATTTCCGCAGTGTTCGTTTCCAGCCAGGTAGCTGTGAAATGTACCGAGGAGGAGATCGAACGGAAGAAGCAGCAGGCCCTGGCTCGGCGACGGCTGCGGGCCTCTCAGAGGCCCCGGGCCCCGACATGAGGGGCCCGCTCTCCAGGCCTGCTGTCCTTATTTTACCCGGGACCTGGGAACGGACACTCTGTCAGAGGTCCACCCTTTAGCCTCCAAATCAGCATTGGCTTTCAAAGCTGAGTTGTGAAGAGATGCATGGTGGGCTCAGGGAACGTGAGATGAACCCCCCCGGCTCTTTTATAGAGGGAGGCCGTTCCATTTCAACAGGGAGAGAGACCTAAAAATGAACATTTTTCAAGCTTTAAGTAGAGCAGTTAAACAGAGGCGTCCCAGGGTTTTAAAGAACCTCAGCCTGCGTTGGTGTGAAATGAAATATTAAGTGCACTTCTGAAGAAGACCGAATGGCGCCTTCTGTGGCCAACAGCTGTCATTGCAACAGCAATGCAGTCTTTATAAATAAGTTAATGTGGTCCCCGTTTTTATCTGTGGAGCTGAGCTGCACAGCCTCTCTCAAGGAGATGGAAGATGTCTCTGTCTTTCTCTCTGAGCACGCCAGCTCCTGATTACCTTATTACAATCACTGATCGTTTGTTTCCCTTCGACGGAGAAGGAAAATAAGCAAGGTGTTAAGCAGCCGGTCCGTGTTGTCGGATTGGCACCCCCAAGCCTGAGGTCCTGCACCTGTCATCTCGTCTGTCAGAAGTTTCCTCTGGGTTCAGATGCCTTTCCACCTCCTTGCTAATGCTCTCAGCATAGCTAATAACTGTAACGTGATAGTGTCGCCCCTTTAATAATGGATAAGCTTTGCATAAGTGTGAGATTCCCGGTCCCTCCTCCGGTCCCTCCTCTGTTTAACTGCCCTCACATAAACAGTATTGTGGTCTTCTGTGTTGGTTTTGTGATGTTTTATTTTTTTTTGTTGTGTAAAAGTTTTGCACAGAAGTGAGTGTTAATCACAGTGATGGAAGGAGTGTGATTTTGTTTGAGTAGATGAGTGTGTCGATTACACAGCGAATGGCTCTCACAGTCCTCCTTTAATACATTCTTTATTAAACAATGGTAATGCTTTTTACTTTTTGCAAATTGCAACATTTATTTGAAGCGAATGCGGTCAGCAGCATTCACTGTGGATCCATAATATCTGATTGACACTATACATCAGAAGGATGCAGGATTGCGAAGGAGCAAATACAGTTAAACCCAGTTGCCTCACTGATGCTTTTATTCAGAGCAACTTAATGTATTTTATTTATATAGCTGGAGCATTTATGGGAGTTTAGGGAGAACCTAACTCAAGGGCCTCACAGAAGAGCTCTTCTCAGGGCTCCAACCTGCAATCGATGGACTTTAACAAACGTAATACTCTTTCTCAGAAAGCCATTCGTGCACAGCTGTAACTTGCCCTTGCTGTATGACTGTGTCTACATGCATTAGCCTGCAGTGCCTTGTCCTGACGGCATGCACTTGACCTGTTTCTCTGTGTATAATGTGATGGGTTCAGGACTCAAGTAATTGCTTGAAATAAGCCGTCTACACCTATATATAACACCTTAAATAAAAGACCGGAGAGATGTTGTGATCAGGACAGCGACGGCCCCCGGTCACCAGAGCCTTAGTGAGCTCCAGTTAGGATCTTCTCAGGTCTGATATATTAACAGCAGAAGGCATGACAGTTTCATCTAATCACAGCACTAGCTTTTACAGGAAATAACTGGGTGATGTTTATGGTTGCATACAGATGTCATGGAGGGCTGAATATAATGCACTGTATACGTGATGTCCGACGTATTTATGTGAAAATGTATAACATGCTTGGACACAATACGGTCTTTTCACGTGCAAAGCAAAGCTTCCTTTTGTATTTTTAGCTGATGATGTTTTGTAGTAATATGTGTAATATTTTTTTTTCTTGTAATCCTGTAAGCTGTAGAAATGAACTCATGTTATACATACCAAGTTAATTTCTTCATGTTTTTCGAGTTTTTCTTCATGACTTGGGGTAACCCTGAAAAGTTTGTTTAATGAAAATCAGACACACTTTGGATAATGATTACATTATACATTTTGTTTAATACTTAGACTTTGATATCAAAGTATTGATAAGAATGATTCTGTTGAATAGCCATTGCATGGTTTGTTAATACATCTGCAGGTGGTCGTCAAAACAGCAATGATAACATTTGTTCATGTAAAGTGTCTTTGGCTTGTCCAGTTAACTTTCTATTGCCAGATCTCATTAGGTGGGAGAGTTTGGCAAATGTGGTGCTAAAATCTTTGATTTGTTACCTCTTCATGTACAGAATGTCAGTCACGTCAAGTCAGTGTTTCTCAAACCAGTCCTCAAATACCCTCAGACAGTCCACGTCTGTGCTCCCAGCTCTATGCCGCAGTACACGTCTTTTCCAAACTGGGAAGGAACAAAAAAAAAGGACCAGGTTGAGCAACACTGCTTTAAATGAATACTAATTTCTGTTAATAGATGAAGCAATAACGAAGCCTAGCAAACAAATATCACCAATGACACAGCAAAGCACAGAGGGTCGTGGAAGAATGTACAATGTTCAGAGCCCGCATGAAGATTGTCAGGCTTACCTAAGGCCCCAGAGCACTGTGACCTGGCTGTAGATGATGGCTGCTAGTCTCAGTGAGGCTGCCAGGGATGTGATCTTGTTGGAATTCATAACATTTCAATTACAACAAACTGCCGTTTCTTGATTTAAGTGATTTTTTTTAAGTTGCTGTACAATAAATTATACCTTAACTAGTGACATTATGTACTGTTTGTGCTAAAGATTATGTTTGCAGAAAGGGGAGGAATGCCTGAAGGAATATTGAAAAAGTCCTTTTTTAGTTTCATTTCCCCACAAGTAACTATTATCTTGTGTCCAGTACTGATTGCACAAATGACTATGTGAATATGTTAGTAGGCTGGTGTCTCTAAATTTGTCCAAGTTTGTAGTCTCTCCATGGGTGTGTCAGCGTGTGTGTGCCCTGTGGTGAACTGGCTTCCTGTCATAAGTGTCCCTCTGCCTTGTGAACTGGGCTTCCTCTGATAGATTCCAGGCTCAGCACAACCTTGCACTGGAAATGTGGTTATGAAAAAAGCATAATCAGATCCCCAGTACGGCAGAGCATCCGTGCTGTAAAAGTTTATAAATACATTGGCCTGTTCCAGTCCACACAAACAATGTTTCACTTGAACACTCTGAGTGACATTTTGCAGACGTCGGGCAATAGATCCACTTAGGGGCAAAGGAAGTGATCCGGACAGGCAGAATCATCCGGAATGCGATTGAGCTTCCATACACGAATGAACATGAGAAGGGGCTCAAACGTCCATGAAACACACCTCTGAATAAGATGATGTGCAGTTGTGGGTTGTTGTCTTTCTGGAAATAGTTTGCTGTTGTGCTTCAGAAGGGAAGAGGGCACAGGGAACTGATTGTTCTCTACATTCAGATCGACGGACCATGTTCTCGAGAGGTTTCATGGGAATGCACTTGGAAAGGAACGTAATGAGAAGGGGGACATGAAGCGAAAGTAAGTTAGGCCAAATATGTTGCTGATAAAAGCCGCCATATTGGCAAAGTCTCTGGTAGTGAGAGACAAGGTGGGGCATGAGGGGAGAGGGGAAATTTCAGGATTTTTTTGGGGGGGGGGCTGGTTAGCAACGGTTCTGG
>JAODJU010000041.1:13162836-13184602 GCA_026776725.1 Gnathonemus echidnorhynchus
GATTTTGTTGGGGGGGGGGGCCTGGTTAGCAACGGTTCTGGGTTTGTTTTGGAAGACTGTCGCCTTGAGGAGGATCTGCTATGCTGTCAGCTGGGTCTTAGTCATGCACTTGCAGCATTTCCGCACCATTTCGCGTAATTTAGCTCAGCCAGCATAGGGTGTGTCTTGGAGCTAAGGTCTGGATGATGGTCACCTAGACGTCAAGGGAGATTGAGCTGACGATAGGTCGTTGGTGGGGCTTGGCCTTCCACTCCCCTCATCATCTACATGCCAGTGTCAATAATGTAGGGAACCTTGGATCCTCCTGCACAGGGTGACCAGAATAGGCAGGATGTTTCTGGTCTCTGGAACACAGACATTATCCACGGACAGAGATGATAGCTTGTGTACACATATACTATTAGCTTTATTGATGAGCTTTATAGAGTAATCAATGAAATGTAGCGTAAATGCAAACATGCTCAGGACATCCCTGAAATAATGCCGGTAGACCTCTGTTTTAGCCGTCACACTGTATACACTATATGTAAAATAAAAATGCACAGGAAATAGGGAGTGGGCTGCTTGTTTTAAGGGAAAGCCCACCATTGGCTGATTGTTTTAAAGGAAAGCCCACCATTGGCTGCTTTTGCCATTAGTGTTGCTCTATGCCTCACGGAGGTCTTGTGGACCTTCTCAAGAATTCTCACCTGTGGACATTATACTCATCATGTCTAATTATGCAGCAGGATCCAGATGCAGCTTTGAATCACATAGGTGTGGTCTAGGAAACCTGTAGTGATTGTTACCCATGATTATTTGTGCTACTTGTAGGTTTCTTTATCATTCTTAAAAAAAAAAACGTGGCAAAATTTTATTGACTAATCAAAGAGAATGGTGTTACTTTTCAGTCGTCCAATTATTCATTAAATATTCGACTGGTTAAATCGGTTGAACAGCAACTGGAAAAAATGTAATTTGTCCTTTAATAAATTTATTTGTTTTCTTGCCCACATCAAAAGTAATTTTATCTTGTACATCTCCACCCATTCTTTTTAGATAATTTATTAATGCCATGAAATGTTGTGCATGTAGTTATGTAAGCTTTAAGCCAGCTGAAGTTGATGTTGGCTTAAACTTGTTTTTATTTTGTGTGATTTAGCACAGTGGTTTTGTTTGTGCAACTGAACAGGGAAGGTTAAGCCATTTAAAATGCTTAGCTATGCTGTCAAAGTAAGCAAACTCAGTCAAGCAGCAGGAGTGAATTTAGAATAATATGTTCATAATTAACAAGCAGAATCTTGTATCTCAAAAAAAGATATTTTTATTTAATGTATTTTCATTTACAGATCTACAAAAAACTAATGTTTCGGTTCATATAAATACCCCGTGACTCAATACTACATAAGTGGTTGGAAGATAAATGTAATATTCAGCATATCATATAACACTATATTTGTATATTATTGTGTAAAATTATACATAGTAGTTTTTATATCCCCATAATCCTATAAAATATAATATTTTCCAATGGAGGAACATAATCTCTGAGTTGGAGCAGAGTTAATTATACTGTTAAATCACAATGCCTCTTTAATGTCACAATACTGCAGTTTCTTGATTTTTATTTTACAATTTGTATTTTTGTGAAGACTTACCAGTGATTCATTTTCTTTATCTCAATTAGATGTTTGTTGATTTTAAATTTGACATTTGCTTTTGTTTGTTTTATACTATTATTGTAATAGTGCTTTGTCTTTTATTGAATTATGTCGCTTTTATAGGATGTACTACTGGCCCTGCAGTGACAGATGCAGACACCGTTTACTTACTGTGATTTGCCCACATCTCTGTTTTTTGATCTATGTTGGCTTGTAGGGGTTGTCACAGAAAACAAGGGACACACGCGTTAATTTTGTCCCTTCTCTCTTTCACTACACACTCACATACACACATGCATACAGTGTTTACTCTGCCCCTTGGCTATTATGGAAATAGCATGAGTTTAATTGGCAGCTGTGAATGATAGCACCTGCAAACAACTCCGGGCTTGTTCCTGCGGTGTGGCAGCATTCCTGCTCCCCTTTAAATAAAGGCTGCTCATTGACTGGAAGAGGGAGCCTGACAGGAGATGATTGATGATTGGCCATCACACTGAGCCTGACACTTACCACTCAGTCGCTACGTTTACAGCCGTCACGACACCACAACACCACCTATAACATATCTAATCAGCGGGGTCAGGCGCTCTGCTGCAGCCCTTCTTTGGCAGACTGCACAGGGGACAAAATGGCGGGCCTTTTAGCAAGGATTGAACCCCAGCCGGAGCTCTGGTAATTGTGTCCCGGAGAAAAATCCTATCCTCTCGCAGTGTTACCTTGGCGAAGGACAGGCGTGGTCAAAAAAAAATTGTTAGACGCTTTTTCAAACATGGCGGTCATTAATATTGAAAGGTATTAATTAAACATGGTGTGCAATGTGTTTGATATTTTCGCAATAATATACTAATATAATATATTTATATATTTGATATGAATCATGGAACGGGCCTACTATTACCACTCTTTACAGTGGTTGTTTTGTTATATATATTTATATATTTGTTATATATTTAAGTGTGTCTGTGTGTAAGTTTCACACAGCATGGAAAATGCCTGTTAATTTTTGCCATATTCAATGTTTTCTGATTTCTGGGTTTTTACATTAGCTGCCACTGTTATCTAGACTGACCATGTGTCCATTATGGCAAGACAATGGAGGCGTAAAAGAAAAAAAATGCAGCCCATCGTTTCATTAGACTCTTCCACTGCTGTTAAATTAATAACTCAGAGTAACAACTGCAACTGAAAAACACTCGCCAATTTATATATGAGCGGTCACTTCTACTCTGCCTCCGAGGAATAATTATGAAAATCAAATGCAACCACATAACATGAATTATAATCGTACTGAAACGCACATGCAGTTTTTTGTTTTAATTTTTTATGCAATGAGGCAATTGTATATTCTGCGATATTTGACTACTTTTGTTATTCTGATCAAATTAGTTAGCAAAGTTCCAGCAAAGCAAGACCTGGCTGCAGTTTGTAATGCAGCTTAAGGTAAACAGAGTAAGGTATGTCGCCTATTTCAGGGTAAATAGGACAACTAGTAGTATTTTAAAAGAAGTACGGAACCTTGTATTTATTTTGTGGTGTTATGTCTAAATGACGGTACATTTTTACCGCATCTATAGTTTCTGTGATTGTGTTGACGACATTTTTTAAATATATTTTTGTTCTGATTTAAAAAACATCCAGAACATAAATATGTAAATTGTATGAATGAAATGTATACTGGTTAAAGGACATAAATTATATTAGAATATAAGTCACTGATATGTTTTGTTCTTATTTTGTTCATACTTCTATCTTGTGGTAAGAAAATCGTCTCAGTCAAGCAGCACTAGTGACATCTAGTGTGTCTTTTGTTTCTGCTTTGGATGAAGAGATGTGGTCTGTCCTCTTAGGAATGGCTGCAAACGTAACACACGGGGCTAACAGCAGAAATATGGCAAGTCTGCTGCAGCGTATGAATAATTTATTATGGATGACAGATATAATTATTCTAAGTGTGACCATAAAACTGGGAAAATAAACAATGGGAAGAGGTCATTGTTACATCTGTGGTGGTTTTGTGGTGTGCATTTATATTAAAGTTCAGAATAATATATAATAGTTCATATATATATATATGTATGTATATATATATGTATATATATATATATATATATATATATACACACACACACACACACATGCACACACATATACATATTTATTTGTTATTTAAAAAAAACTACTGGCTAAACATTTATTTACCATAGTCCAATTGAAGTTTCAATTCAGTTCAGTTTCTGTTACATCTAGCTACATTGTAACATTTTCAGTTTTGATGCAGAAAACTCCCAATATGCTATTAAACATTAGTGGCTAAATGACTCGACCTCTGCCTGGGGATTTGAACATGTGGCAAAGGTCACTTACATGTCTTCTATTTTATGCAATAACTATAAATGCAACTGCATGTTTATTCAAGTGATTGAAATTCTTTTTTCTTTCCTGGGGTGCCTAATCAGGGTCTCGCACCAGACTGAAAGCCACAAATCCTCTGGGTCCTAACATAGTTCTCTGATATATGCCAAGTGCTGCTTCGCACATATTTAAGGGTCGTAAGCAATACCTCCCATTGACTTACATGTTTGTATTTCTCTGGGAAAATATCAGAAGTAATATTCCTGAAAGTAACGTATCAGAGAGTCCATTGTTTGCTCATGACCTCAGACCCCAAGCGTGAGTCTAGCAGCCTGGCTTGGCTACCGTGCTACAGCGCAATGAAAGTGACACAACAGCCTTGTGATGTAATTTTACGGACAGAAAAGGCCGTTGGGTCCTGATTTTATATGAGTATGTGTGTGTGTGTTTGCTGGAAAGAGTGAGCCCAGTGTGATGAACCATTTTTATAATGGAGTTCTCATGGAACTGTAAATAATTAATGTTCTAGAAAAGCTTCGGACATTTTCATACATTAGCCTCCCACCTAATGGCGAGAAAGGCCTCTGGGATGATCGATGTAGAGAGGACTTCATTACTACCTGGCTCCAGATACAATCCCAGCGTTTTTACGGCTCTACATCGTAAATCCTGGCTTTTCTATAGTAAGTTTTATTTATGTATTTACGTTCTTTCATTTACGTAGCTATGGAATTATTACGACAATTGCCTTGTATTGGAATATTCAATAATGCAACAAACTTACATTCTTTTAACAGAGCAGCAAGCAATGGGCCTGGCTGATTTCAAGGCGCACTTCTGAAAGGGGGATTCCACGCATGCCTCCCGAACTCACCAAGTGGGTGATGACGGCTTCTTTCCTCAGCAATGTCCTCTCTTCATCTGAAGATAAAGTTAATCTGTCCTGACGGCAAATCTCAGGGCTCTTCATCGGGGCTACCCTATCTTTTGCGTGCGCGAGAAATGCCGCACGGAGCCATTACGTAGCGAGTCAGACATCCACGGTGAACCGGCTTCCAGCACCGAGGCCGACCTCAGATAAAGCTACCAGCGCAAATCCACCTTCTTTCTCTCTGCTGCATTTAAGGGTGAAGCGAGAGGAGAAGTGAAAGTATGGGGGCAAAATAAAAGGCCGACACTGGGGATTGGAGCGATATCTGTTCTAGAGGGCAAGGTGGGGTAGGGATGTAGCTAGCTGTTGAAAAGCAGGCCTTTTGAACGGTTGACTTTGGCTTTGTAAAGGAGTATAGTATGTGCTTCGGGAATGACAACAAAGGTAGCTTTCACAGGATGCTGTGTGCTATGCCAACAATATCTCATCTATTATAAAGAGCCCTGGATGATGCAGGCTAATGAATAAGACAAAGAGAGCAGAGTCTGTACGGTGGGATTATAAAGACTCCTCAGAACGACGGTAAAATACATAGCGCGTATCATAATGGGCTGTTTACGTCGTCATTGCGCATCATACGTTATAAAAATTTGCGCAAAATTAGTATTTTATCTGACATTATTATGTTTGTTTAATATGCTTTCGGTATGATTAATCGAATTAATATAACAAAGAGTGTAATTAACAGGTCTTGATGTAACGTATAACGCAAATCAAGTGGTTTAATATGATTACAACAGGGCCCAGTTGTCATGAGAGTCCTGCTGCAGTTATGCTGTAAAAATGAACTAAAACCGGAACTGGCGAGGAAAGAGAGGGAAAAAAGCATTAATATTTCAGCAAGTGTTTGTTACGGGCTGGTTTTAGCTGCACTTAATGGCACACTTTACCAGGCAGATTCTTCATCCATTAGTAAACAGGAGTTCTGGGAATTGTGAGAGGGGGGTTGATTTACCTGAGACTGCAAAGTTTCAGACTATATTAAATGCACAGAATGTCATTTGTAACCCTGACACCTTCTCTTGCATAGAGAAAAATGACTCACTCAGGAATAGGGAGAGTGCAATTGCTGTTTGGAGAAACATCGGATTCCATCTGACAAACAGGACTTTTTCGATCAAAGCCGCGGGATAAACGTCAAGCAAACAATGAGTGCTCATGAAAAGCCTGTAATGGATTCTCAGCATCTGACTATTACCTGTTTAAGGGCTGATCAGAATCTCTCAGCTTCAGAGATCAGTATCATACAGAGGCTCCTTTCAGGGAGGCTGTGAAGTCAGCAGAACATACGGATATGTGCGCATCAATGAATCATTGATCCAAGCGGCTCTCAATTGAAGTCATACCCAAAGGAGTCATTGTGTAGTAGCCTATAAATATATCAAGGCTCCTAGCCGAACTACTAAAGCTGCCTTTACGTGTGTGTGTGCGTGTGTGTGCGTATATATATATATATATATATATATATATATATATGCGTGTGTGTGTGCGTATATATATATATATATATATATATATGCGTGTGTGTGTGTGCGTATATATATATATATATATATATATATATATATATGCACACACACACACACATTATTTAGCATTACAAGCAAATACCACTTGAGAGATTAAATTCTGGGTATTTGTGAGTTAACATCATCAGTAAAGAATATAACTGTAAAAAATACATTTGTCAACAATGGAAATATCTGCAGGCAATGTATATCAGAGTAACTGCATTTCAGTGTTTCCAATTTAAAATTATTATTATTATTATTATTGTTGTTGTTGCTGTTATTGTTGTTGTTGAGAATAATAATGCTTATCATCATCATATAGTTTTCCATTAGCATCCCAAAATCTTCTGCATGTTGTCACTTTATCATTCATATCATCTATTTTTATGGTTAACTATGCACTTTTCACACAAAAGTTTGTGGATAGGCACCATTGCAACATAGATATCCTGAGGAACTTTATAACCTTCTTTGTGCCAGATTCATTTTAACTGAAAATAAAGCAAAGACGAGTGATACAGATGAGTGAAACTGCCAAGTTTCATTAATCATGCTTGGTAGACGGCCTACTATTGTGTCGTGGCCGTCAGGAACGATGTGCCGATATGCAAGGCAGACCGGGCATGATTGCCGGTGCATGGCGTTAAATGAATCGCAGAGCTGATTGCGTTGCTAAGTTACATTTAACATAAATTATTACGGAGAGCTGTAAACCACACAATTAGAACAATGTGGCCTTACAGAACTGTTATGTCTGGAACTAATTCCAAAGTAAACATGGGTCACTTTTGTACACCTAGCTGTATTCAAACGGCTATGTGGCAGGTAACTATCACATTTTGGTGTAAAGTGGATTATTGCATTGTAGCCATAAGCACTGCGATTTTCATACGTTAATGTTAACGAACTGTGCAGGATGTTGATCCGACCACAGTAATAATAATCCTCAGTAATGGCAACACTGAAACTCTTAAAGCTGGTTCACATTTCCACCCCATTTTGATGCAGTACACTCTTTTTCAGGTTCAAAGAAATGACCTGGAGAGCGGCAATATTACAGAAAGAATGGAAACCTTCCTAAACAAATCAGTCAGTTTGTAATTAGCTTCATTGATGGTGAAAAGTGAGCAGCTTTTGTATCCATGGCAGATCAGCCGTACAGAGTAAATTGGGCCTTTACCAGAGGACACTTTGTAAATATTCCAAAACAGCCGGTTCTTATTTCCAGTGACTACCAGCATTATTTAGTGCTAATGGACTTTTTTGTTGTTTACGTTTGAATTTGGCTTGGGATGTCACATTGACTGACGCAAAACGATGGCCTCGGATGTGAAAAAGTATGGCAAATAGGAGAAAACGTTCAATAATGAAGTATAATTTAGCTTGAAGTGGGTTACTTGTTTATAGTGTAATTAAAGGATTTTGTTAGTATGTTGTGAATAACAGCATTTTATTTCAGTTAATAATGTATGACACTTTATCGGCCATTGTACAGGTACATAGGAATTGTTCATGTTTTTCCCATCATGCTCTCCTGTGAGGCACACACACACACACACACATGGGCAAAAGCAAAGCCTGGGGTCATGGTAAAGCCCTGTGATGGTACGGCTTACTGTCCTGGCCATGGGATTCGAGCTGGTGCCAATCCGAACACGGGCACAGACTCCTGACCTGCAGAGACACGCGAACCACCATCCCCCCCCCCTTGCCCCTCTAAAACTTATATACGGAAAGAAAATTAAGCCTTGAAGATCAAACTGCTCAAAGTAATCAGTGAAGGCACCTCGTAGGATAAGCAATGATTCATCAGGATGCATGCGGGAATAGTGGTGTGAGACTCATAAAAGATTAAAACAAACTGAGAATGGTTTGCCGAGCTCCGCGGTATGAGAGCCGTTATGTCCAGAAACGGTCAGAGGGGCTCGTTAATTTGGGCAGCATGGCGGCTGAGTGGGCGGCTCTGTAATCTCATGCCTACAGGGTTGGATATGCGTGTCCTGCCCCCCCAACTCTGTATGCATTGGGAATCTGCATGTTGCGTTTGCAAACGTACCCCGTTGGGTGACTTGGTATAGATTCAAGTGGGTGTGTGTGCCCTACTATGGAGTGCTGTCCCTTTCGGCTATGTCCCACCCTAGGCTTCCTGGCATGGCTTCCAGGCTGCCACTGTGACCCTGTTCTGGGCATATGCCTTTGTCTCCAAGGGGGGGGACCTGGACCGCGCAGTATTCCCAGGAATATTCCTCCAAATTTAATCTCAAGGACGGCCGGGCCGAAGGTCATCGCTAAGGATCTTTATTTAGCTATAGCAGGTTATGAAAGTTTTTCTTTCTTTTTCAGCCACACATCTGTTATCAGGCTTAACGGGGTTTATTTGAAGTGCTTGGGCGCTGGTACAGGTCTAAAGCCGTGAGCTGCCATTTAACCGGTTTCAGCCGGTGAAGGAAGAGCGATTAATCACGGAGGTGTGGAAACGGCTGGAAGGCGTCATGGAGGAGAGGGAGTGTGGGGCCGCCGTGGTCCGCGTTCAGGGATATGTCGAAATTACTCTAATAATGATGATGATAATAATAATAATAATTATTATTATTATCGTTGTTATTAGTAGTAGTAGTAGTAACAACTAATAATAATAATAATCATTATTATTATTATTATCGTTGTTATTAGTAGTAGTAGTAGTAACAACTAATAATAATAATAATAATTATTATTATTATTATTGTTGTTATTAGTAGTAGTAGTAGTAGTAACAACTAATAATAATAATAATAATAATAATAATAATAATATTGCCAGGCTCTGGACCCCGTGACTCTGTATAAACAAGTTGTATGAAAGATGACTCGATGAATAATAATACAGAGTTTTTTTTTTTTGTTACTTGCTGGTTCCAATTTAGAAGCTTTTCCAGCTAAGTACACTTACAGTACCAATTTGCAAAAACAATAGGAAACACAGTTATTCCCATTAAATGCGAAGCGACCCCTTTTTCCAGCACAAACACAACAGACAATTAAAAATTCCGCACTGCAATTCACTGCTGTATGTGCCGGATGGGATCGCATATGTCTCAGCCAATAAAAGTGTTTATTCTGAGCCCTAGATCTTGGGTTGAGGTTCAGACCCAGGGAATGAGTGTCATTCAGTGATTGTGATGGATGAGCTTCTCTTGTGGGGGAATCAAAAAGGGGGGGGGCTTTAGTCAGCCAGGAAACCTCAGCTAATCTTCTTTTGGCACCGCCGCCTTGCCAGCGGGCCTCCCACTCCCTGTATCTCTTGCATCATGATGAAAAATAAGTCCCTTAGCTGATTGGACCATGAACTGGAGGAAGGTGTGGCCTCTCTGTCTAAGCAAGTTTTTCCCAACCCGGTCCTCAGAGACCCAAACAGTCCACATTTTTGCTCCCTCCCAGCTCCCAACCATGAGCTGTCTAGGGGTCCCCAAGGACTGCGCTGAGAAACACTGCCCTAAGCAATGTAAACAGTTACCTGACAGGCAACTTTAAAACTGAAAAAATTTGTACCGATTACAATATTCCATGCAAAAATGTACAATCTCCCCTAAAAATATTACATATCTAAATTATATATTTAAGACAACATTATATATTTATATATTGATTATTGTATATTTGTGTTCATTTGTTTAGCAGACATATTTATCCAAAACAATGTAAATTTTTTTAGGAGAGCAGGGTCAGCTAGGCTTTGCTTAAGAGCCCAGTAGTTCAGGGCTGTTCGAATCACAGTCCTCAAGGTCCTAGCACTGCTAATTTCCCAGCCCTACTTTACCTGCGTCCTGTGGCCTGTACTACAAAGCGGGGTTACTGGCTTATCAGGTAATTTGTCGGATTTAAGGTAGTCTGGGCGAAATGTAAGTGAACGAATATGTTCACTTACATTTCCATTTCATATTCATATAACCCCACTGGAATATGTCCATTTCATATTCATATAACCCCACTTCGTAGTACAGACCACTGGTGTAAAACCTTTGTGGCCAATCAGAATCAGTAATTATTAAACTGGCTACCTGGAAGAATAAAAAACAAGGACTGGATTTGGAATCAAGGTCCAAATTTGGAGAGCCCTGCAGTAATAAAGTAATTCCACTGAGCTTTGGATTTGAACTGACAACCTTCTGACTGCTAACATGGCAGCCTAACCATCCCTCCAAAAGGCTGCTTTTTTAACATTAATATACTTATTTCAGCTGGGAGAAATTCATCAAAGGCACCACTGGGACTTGAACCCAGGATCTCCTGTTTACGAGACAGGCGCTTTAACCATCTAAGCCACGGTGCCATTCAAGGGTATGTACTCTTTAAAGCATGAAGTAATACAGCTTAATGTTATTGTATGATAAACATGAAATTGATGTTGCATGGTGGCTCCTACAGGCAGGGATCCAACTCCTGCTTCCTTGCTGTGTGCCTGCAGCTTGCATGTTCTCTCCACCTTGCACGGGTTTCCTTGGATATTCCAGAGACATGCAGTTGGACTAATTGGTGTCTCTCCATTGCCCGTGGAGTGTGATTATGCGCATCTGCATGCTGTCCATTGTGATGAATGTAATCTGTTAATTGGAAATGGTTCCTGCATTTAATGCAATTGTCCTGTAAAGAATCCTTTGATTTTGTTAAAATTGACCAGTCCGCTTCAGTTATTGATATTGAGAAGATCCTTGAAACACTGGAAGGGGACTGAGGTATCTGGTCTCGCCTGAATAGCTGGGGATGGGTGAGGAGCACTTGGCACTGACTTGATTTCCATCATTTCCATTTCATGGGAAAGTCACCGGGAGCCCAACTCATGGTTTCAGATGTTTTGTCTACATGACAATGACGTTCTTCTTCTTGGGGCAGCACAATGTGACAGCGGCAAATCAGTGAAAGCGAATCTGAGGAATTCAGAAATTTGAACTGCATTCTCAGAAGCTCAGTTGGAAACTCTTTCATCATTTTTATCAATATTTTCTACATTATGCCCTTTTTTGATGCCCTACTGCAAATGTTGTGCGTGAGGCTGTAATACAAGAACATGAAAACACTAAAAACCTAATAAAAGTGTAACTCATTCAGGTTCCAGGTAACCAAGACCTCAAACCCAGAAGCAAGACGCTAGTTAACCAAAGTCGCATACTGGGAAACTCAACGCCAGCTAACCAAAACCACAAACCCGGAATCAAGACCTCAGGTAACCAAAACCACAAACCAGGAAACACGATACTGGTGAACAAGACAAAAACATGGAAATGAAACAGTAACATATCAACACCAGCCCCACAAACCTGGAAACTAGCCTCTCATATCAGCCAACAAGAACCAAACACTGAACATAGTGCTTCTCAATCCAAACAGAACTTCCAGTTCAGAGCAAGGTCACACAGACCTTCCTCAGTCCCATAGAGATGCAGGCTGTACTGGAGAACACGTCTAATGTTAAGTTGACCTTGCCCTTCAACCTTTCTTGATTTTACAGAGGTGACCCTCCGAAATATGATCCTGTATGGATTTTCTGTACAGCCAGATTTGAGAGAAATCAGCGCCCAGATTCTGAATCGGAAGGTCGCTGGTTTGAATCCTGAGAACGCCTGCAGGGATCCTACTCTGTTGGGCCCTTGATGCTGTAGCCACTGGGGAAAAAAATTTGCACTCTTACATTTGGAGTAGTGTGGTGATGAAGTATCTCCCACTGCATAGCTGCCCTCAGGCTCTCATCCCTGAGGTGGTTTGTCGTGTGTTAGGTATGGCAACGTGCTGTAATCACTGTGCCCCCCTTACGTACTTTTAAAAGGGCAGTGTCATCAGAACAGAGCATGGCACTGAAACACGCGGGCATGAATTCTTCATAGGGGTATGAGCTTATATTTTTCTCACAGCCATCTGCTTCTCTGTTTTATACTGTGTCTGATCTCAGAATTATCAAAATAATTATCACCTTAGAGATAACGTGCAATGATCCCAGTGACATGGTTTCTAAAATTAAACTTCCCTGTCACACCCTGTGTGCAATTGCAGCTAGTTTAGCCTTTTATTTCATATATATTTAAAATCTTTATATGTATGCAAGTGACTTCTCGTTATCTTGACATTCACCTCCTCACCAGGTTAATCATGGCCATGGTGATCGTCTGTTTTGCTTGATGTATAAGAGGTCCTATGTGGATTATCTGCCATAAATGTATGCGGTTACAACTCTTGTATTGGACACTATTGGTCGCCCATGCATCTGCTGTGGAGGTTTAGACCGTTTTATAATTCCACTGACTCTCCATATCTTTACTTGCCAGATCCCTTCTTCTGACAGTCGTTGTGGACTGGACCATACTGGACCATACTGGACCATCAGCATCAGTGATGTCTTCTTTCTCTGAAATGTCCTTTGTATTTGAAATGCCCTCCTGTAGGTCACTGTCTCCATTCAGATCCCGAGATAACGGCTCCCAGGCTGTTATCTTTAGATCTGTTAGACATACATGGCTGCACCAACGGCTAAGAGAGATCTGAGTAAGCAGATATTTAGAGAAAAGCAATTAAAACAAATAATAAATTCACTAACAGCAACAATGCATCAAGGATACTTGTTTATTTTGGGTCTTTGAAAGTTCCTACACACATTAAAGGCCATATTACAGAATAACCCGCAGAATCATCTTTGTATATAAAATCTGCACAGATATTCGAAAACATTTCAAAGTCCAAACACTGTCTGAGTTCATGGCCTCAATGGCAGAAAAGTTGTAAAATTTTGCTGAAAAACAAAGAGATTAATGCGACACGTTAAACATTTCAAATGGGTCAAACTGACCTGCAACTTAATAGGAGGGTTGAAATAAACTGACGTAAACACAAGTGTCCTCAGATTTTTTCCGAAATGCAGTCTAATTTCTAATATATCAGTTTTATTTCTTTGGCATGGCAACACTGAGGATGCTTGGGATTCGTGACTCATCTGAAAAAGATTTGTGGTAGGATGTGCAAACACCAGTTGTGGAAAGACTGAAATCCCTTTCAGAATGTAAACAGATTAATTTTATTCGATAAATACAGATGTCTATGGATGTCAACATATGTCTGTATTCCTTCCCAGCAACATTTCTTTGTTTTTAGTTTATTCTGTTATTATAATTCTGCTTGAATCCATGCTGGTTCCATTAAAAACGACTTCTTTAAAATGATGACTTCAAAACATTTTGAAATAATTTTCTTTGGCATTCTACATCGGCATTTCAATTTATGCTTTGACTATGATGTCTTTTTATTTACACTTGGTACTCTGGTTATTTCTGTGGAAACTACACTTACATGTAAAGTATTGTTTAAAAAGTTTAAAGTGCAGTGAAGTTACTGGCGGATTCCTCATTATGTTAAATGGTCTCGATTGGTCCTTTAAAATGTGGAGCGTCAATAAGTGGAAAATAAAGAGTAAAGACGCACGGTGGGAGGGATGGATTTTGTGGAATGCAAACTCCCAAACTGTCCGCAGCCTCAATTCATCATGTCAGACATATTTGCCTGTTCTTCATTTCAAGGCCACTGTCATGCACTGGCCGGTCTATACATGAAAAGGCTTTTTTGTACTCATCAGAACACAAGATCCGTCACATAACTCAAAGGATTATCTATTTTATATTTGCTTTGCCTAAAGCAGTCACATAAATGTATTATACATACCTTCGTAATGCATGACAATGTATTCATAAGGTATTATAAACACGGCCATAACTATTTATAAAAAGGCATAGCACATTATAGCCGTGTTTATTATGCATTATGAACACTCTATGAAGCTCTCATCTATAATGCACTATAAATACCTTCATAATGCAGTACAAAGCATCCTTAATTTTTATACTGACCATTATAATGCATTATGAATGCATTTATATGACTGCTTTAAATAAAGTGCTACCCATATTTAATTTTAGAACAAGAATAGTTAATCGCACTTTAAAATAATGCATTAAGGGTTTTGTATTGTGAAAACATTGTGTGTATACACCCTGGGATATTACTTTATGCTTCGTTTGGATGTGCTATGAAATAGAATCGACACCCAGCGTGGAGAAGCCCACAGAAGCCCCTGCAGAGAGGCTGATCCCTGTTATCACTTTGTTTTTGCAAGTAGAGAGTAACATTGACCTTCATGCATTGTTTCTCCCATCTCTGATGACACATCCTTTATTCAACAGGACGGGAGATATAACACCGGCAATATAACACTATCACTACTGCAGGTCACACTACATGAAATGTTTTATAAGTCTTAAGTACATTTTGGGCATTATGGGGTATGACTGGGCGGTACCCTGCACATCCAGCGTTTCACGCCTTCTAGGAGGCTCAGACCCTGTGCAGTGTATGATCAAATGTCCAGAGGGCATTTCCCAGGACACTTCCTGCTGTTCATATTGTTCTTTGACGTATCTATCTATCTATCTATCTATCTATCTATCTATCTATCTATCTATCTATCTATCTATCCATCCATCTGTAACACTTTACTTAAAGCAGTCATGTACAATGCATCATAGATACCTTAATAATGCATTATAATATAGTCACAAAGTACTGCAAACATGGCTATAACTATTTATAAAAAGGCATAACACATTACAGCCAATTACAATGCAATACTTAATCTTTAATTCCTATACTGACAATTATAATGCATTATAAAGGCATCTATAGTGCATTATAGATGAGAGCTTCATAGAGCGTTCATGATGCACAATAAACATGGCTATAATGTCTTATGCCTTTTTATAAATAGTGATAGTGTTTATAATACTTTAAAAATGCATTACAATGCATTATGGAGGAATTTATAATGCATTATGATGACTGCTTTACGAAAGTGTTGCTAATCTAGTCTCTGTCTTAGCTCTATGTATGTGAAGTTTGCACACTCTCCCAGTGTTGTTGTGAGGTGTTCTGGTTTCTACCCACAGTCCAAAAACACACTATGGTGAACTGTAGTTGTCAAATTACCCCTAGGTGTGAATGGGTGTGTGCACTCTGCGATGGGTTGGTGCCCCTCCTGGGTTGGTCCCTGCCTTGTGCCCATAGCATGCGTGATGGGCTCTGGACCCTCATGTCCCAAACATGCAGACATAGAAAATGCATGGTTTGATGTGTCAGGTACATTCTCAGGATTTTTATTTGCTGTAAATATTAATCTAGTGAATCTTCGAATGAAAAAGTTACATACATCCATCTTCTTATTGCATGGTGTTTATCAAGGAAACCCTGAATAGGAGTGCAATACCAAACCATGACAGGGCACACACTCAGTCACATACTAATGCTGATTTACAGATACCAGTGAGCATGAACCACATCTGTTTGGACTGTGGGTGGAAATTCACACACACCCACACAGACAGGACAGGATCTGCACATAGTCCTGGAGGTGTGATGCTTCAGTGATATCAACTTAGCCAACAGAATTTAATGATGATTTCATTAATTTTAGACACTACTGCTTACAGCCTTTGCTATATTGTCATAATGAGGAATGCACATAACTGGTATGCAAGAACTCATTCGCTGTATAAAACGATGCATGCAACAATTTCTTGTTGTAACAGCACAAATGCAGACTTACATGCATTTCCGCTACTATGACAAGAAATTACCATGCATTTTAACCTATATACCGTGAATGAAGCAAGAATTAGTCATGCATTTTAACCTTTATACAGCTAATTTTTACTTCATTAACGGTATACAGGCAAAAAAATGCATGATAATTTTTTGTCATGGTAGCATTGCATAGCATGCATTTGTGCTGCTACAACAAGAAACTGTCGCACATACCACTTTATATAGCAAATGTGCATTTCTATCGCAGTTACTTTATGTGTATCACTCATTATGACGTTATTATTACTGAAAATAAGTATCTCATTCAGATAGGTTGCATTTATGTTCCTATTTTATCTGACATTATTATATACTGTAGTACTAATAACTAATTAAATGAAGTGGTACCTGGGGCTGATGCTGTATTATACCTGCAGGTTGTTAACTTTTCATAGGCGCAGCAAGTCCTGTAACTATAGCTGTGGCATAGAGTTACATGTAGCCAACAGTGACGTTTTATTTGCTTGGAGTAACTCGTAAGTGGAAAGCAAAACACAGGGTAGCAAATGCGATTTTAAATAAGCAAATTCCCAGTTCATGCCCTGTGGCAGACTGGCATCACATCCAGGGTGCCCCCTCCTCGTGTTTCCAGGGATACGCCCTATCCATGTGTTATATAAGTGGTTAGAAGATGTCCATCTGTCCATCCATCCATCCATCCATCCATCCAACTGCTTATTCAATGGGGAAAGGGGGACTGGAACCTATTCCATGCAGCATAGGATACAAGGAAGGGGCAGACTCTAGAGGGGTCTGTGACAGGCCACACGCATTCACACTGAGGCTTATTTAGAGCTCCCAGGTCACCTGACTGCATGTCCTCAGACTGAGGGAGGAAACGTGGGCAAAACAGGAAGAGCGAATGCCACTGACAGCAACCGCCAACCCTGCAGATCTCAGGTAACAGAGCTACCTAATGCACTACTGGGCCATGCATGGATGGATGGATGGATGCATGGATGGACAAAACTGTCATTACATCTCTCAGATTGCGACATTTACTTTATCCCAATATCAGAAAGATTCAAACACATATTTTTTTTTTTTTACGACTATGAAATCCACTATGCTGTAGCTAGTGAAGATCTCTCCTGAATTTATGCTGCAAAGCACAGTATCACTAAAAACACTGTCCAGTTACAGTACGTTAAGGTCAAATAATGATTCAGCTTTGGCTCTGGACTATTTGTAATATTCTGTGCTACACTTTATACATCCAAAGCTCAGATTCCCATGTATTTCGCAAGTATAGCTTATTAATATAAATATTTTAAAATATCTCATTTAAACTAAGAAGACCATGCCTTTAAATAAACTATAACAGCACTCCCAAAAAGCTGAATTTTAATGGCCCACCTGGCCCTTTTAATAGGATGTCGGAATGTGTTGAGGATATTGTTTCCTATAAACATTTCGGTCTAACAATAACAATTGCATCAGGCAAAATCAAGTTATCCGAGAATAGGATTAAACTCCAAAGGACCTCTTGCTCCTCTTCTTAGACATCCATCAATAACTGCTAATCTCATCAGGGAGAATGCATGAACTCTCGTCAGTCACATCGGGCAGCTTGCCAGATAGCAAGCATTTGCACAAAACTGCTCTTTTTCCGATAAAGATGGAGCACATATATTTCCAAAGGGTACCCAGCCCCAAATCTCCTTTTTGTTATCTGTCGCTGGGCATAGTAATATTCTTGTAAATTTATTTTGTAGGTAGCTGGAGAAGCACTGATAATAAGAAGAGATGGAGGAAAGGGAGAGAACAAACACTGTTCATCACTCAGCCAGCAATGACTTCCCTAGTGCCCATGCATCAACCATGAAGGAACTTCCATGACATCTCATTCTAAATCCATTGGCATCAATATGGAGCTGATCCCCCCTTTGCAGATATAACAGGTGCAAATCTTCTGGCTTTCCACAAGATCTTGGATTGTGTCTGTGGAAATTTTTGGCCATTCATCCAGAAGAGCATTTGCAAGGTCCGGCACTGATGTTGGACATGAAGGCCTGGCTCGCAATCTCCATTCTAGTTCATCCCAAAGGTGTTCGATGGGGTTGAGGTCAGGGCTCAGTCAAGCTCTTCCACACCAGACTCACCCAACCATGTCTTTATGAACCTTGCTTTGTGTACTGGGACACAGTCATACAGGAACAGAAAAGGCCCTTCCCCAGACTTTTCCCACAAAGTTGGAAGCACAGAGCTGTCCAAAATGTCTTGGTATGCTGAAGCATTAAGAGTTTCCTTCACTGGAACTAAGGGGCCAAGCCTAAGCTCTGAAAAACAACCCCATACCATTATCCCTGCTTATTAAGTCAATAAAGTGTTGGCAACTTTTACACACTATGCATATCATACTTTACATGGTTTGCCACTTTGTGGCTGAGTTTCTGTTGTTCCTGAACACTTCTACTTCTGCAATAATACCAGTTACAGTTTGACTGAGGAGTATCTAGCAGGGAAGAAATTTCATGAACTGACTTATGGGAAAGGTGGCATCATATAATAGTACCACACATGCATTCACTGAGCTCTTCAGAAAGACCCATTTGTCACAATTGTTTGTAAACCTGACTGTGTAGCTAGGTGCTTGATTTTATACACCTCTAAAACCTAAAAGAGGTTTCTGAGTTAAAAAGTTCATTGTCAAGCAGTCTCATTGGGTGCTTTTTAATTAGTAACACCTTTGCAATGACATAAAATGCCCCTTAGGATAGTATCCGAAGCGATACTGAAGTATCCCTTCCTTCTTTGGCAAGAAAAGAACTGAATGAGTCAGTCAAAAATTATGACAATAAAAAGAAAATGTTTATTGTCACGTGGATTATTGTACATGTTTATATAATGCCTGAGTTGACTTGATTGGACACACTGTAACCCCAAATGGTGCACTGTAACCCCTAATGGTGCACTGTAACCCCCAAATGGTGCACTGTAACCCCTAATGGTGCAGCAAACCGGCTCCCAGTGAGATAAACGGCAATTGAAGTCAACAGTTTAAAATCATTAGAATTTCTACAAGTATCAGATTTCATCCTTTTCTGTTTTCTAGACTTGACGTCACATTTTTTTTTTAATGTGATTAAAAAACTTATACCAAATTCTCAGACTCACACAAACATACACAAAGAATTCTAACATCTGTCTACTCAACACCAGTATATTTAGGCACAGGAATGTTAATTTACAAAATCAGATTTTATGTCAACCCCAAAGCAAAGCTGTCTGCCTTATTCAGTGAATAAATATAGATATACACTAAATTCCCAAAAGTATTGGGACACCCCTCCTAATCATTGAATTCAGGGGTTCCAATCACTTCCATAGCCACAGGTATATAAAATCAAGCACCACGGCATGCAGACTGCTTCTACAAACATTTGCGAAAGAATGGGTCACTCTCAGGAGCTCAGTGGTACCGTGATAGGATGCCACCTATGCAATAAGTCCATTTGTGAAATTTCCTCGCTGCTAAATTTTCCACAGTCAACTGCCAGTGGTATTATAACAAAGTGGAAGCAATTGGGAACAACAACAACTCAGCCACAAAGTCGTAGGTCACGTAGAACCACAGAGCGGGGACAACGCATGCTGAGGTGCACAGTGTGCAGAAGTCGCCAACTGGCTGCAGAGTCAATAGCTACAGACAGACTTCGTGTGGACTTCAGATTAGCTCAGGAACAGTGCGTAGAGAACTTCATGGAATGAGTTTCCATGGCCGAGCAGCTGCATCCAAGCCTTACATCACCAAGTGCAATGCAAAGCAGCGGATGCAGTGGTTTAAAGCACGCCGCCACTGCACTCTAGAGCAGTGGAGACATGTTCTCTGGAGTGATGAATAACGCTACTCTGTCTGGCAATCTGATGGATGAGTCTGGGTTTGTCGGTTGCCAGGACAACGGTACTTGCTTGACTGCATTGTGCCAAGTGTATAGTTTTGGAGGGGGGATTATGGTTTGGGGTTGTTTTTCAGAGGTTGGGCTTGGCCCCTTAATTGCAGTGAAAGGAACTTTTAATGCTGCAGCATTCTAAGCCATTTTGGACAACTTCATGTTCCCAGCTTTGTGGGAACAGTTTGGGGATGGTCCCTTCCTTTTCTGACATGACTGCGCATCAGTGCACAAAGCAAGGTCCATAAGGACATGGTTGGGTGAGTCTGGTGTGGAGGAACTTGACTGGCCTGCACAGAGCCCTGACCTCAACCCTATAGAACATCCCTTTGGGATGAATTAGAGTAGAGACTGTGAGCCAGGCCTTCTCATCCAACATCAGTGCCTGACCTCACAAATGCTCTCCTGGAAGAATGGTCAAAAATTCCCATAAACACACTCTTAAACCTTGCGGACAGCCTTCCCAGAAGAGTTGAAGCTGTTCTAGCTGCAAAGAGTGGGTCAACTCCATATTAAAGACTATGTATTAAGAATAGAATGTCATTAAAGTTCATGTATGTGTAAAGGCAAGTGTCCCAATACTTTTGGCAATATATTGTATCTTTGGAATACTGTTTAACATTAGAATTTCATTCTAATGTAACATTAGACTTCATATCCGATGGGGCTGACCCTTTTGTTAGGACCCGCCTACACATAGATGTACCACAGGGGTTAAAAAGGATGTAATTTCCACTTAATTGTAAACGCACTTCCCAGCTGTTTAAAGGTCCTGATTGGTGGGGATCTGACTACTGCCCCCCCCCCCCTTGGTTTATGGTTTTAAATGAAATGAGCAATAACCCTTGAATCCGGTGTAAAGTTTTGTTTGCAGTGGGTTTCATTTTATTGGTTTGCATTTCTTGTCCTGTTTCCTCCTTCTTTTTTTCTTTTTCTTTGTTCAGTTTGGTGTTGGCTTTGTTGATCCTGTGTTGGTATATCGGAAAGATAGCTTCTGGTCCTCTGTTTATACATTTATTTGAATAGTCTTTAGGATTACCTTATCAACTTGTCTCTTGGCTAGACTGGGTTGGGGATCTCCAACCCCAACAACAGAAAAAAGAGTGACGTGGTCGTCCTGCAGTCTATAGCGCCCCCTACCACACATGTTTTAAAGCCACTCGTATTTTATTTTAAAAATCAAAGACTTCTGTCCAGCAAACTATTCTCCCAGCCCAGCACAGGAACAAAATACAATAGTGTCTCTCCTCTTGACACACCTGCTTTGTTGACTCCCCATCTGGTACTATGTCTGTCAAATTTCACCAGGGTCCTTGTAGGTCAGCTAACATTTACTGAACAGTTGAGTGAGAGCAATAAAATGAGGCAAGGAAGCAGTCAGCCACAATATTTTAACGATGGTTCTGCGTCCATTATTAAAAAAAAAAAATATATATATATATATAGTATAGACTCACACACACACAGTTACATGTTGTGACCTCTGAGGAAATTGACCCCCATTGCGTTTTTGCAGGAAGCCGCAGTGTACCAATTTCACATTCCTCTCTGTTCTGTAGTGACACTCATAAAAACCGCAATCTTTTCATTTTTCTGAAAAATGAAATGAGTGGGAAAGCCAAACAACACACAAATAGCCATTTTTCTCTCTAACCGAAAATGAACAAACCACAAATCCACAAATTTCTAAGTGCTGGACCATTGTTTCTCTCTCTCTCTTGCTCACTCTCTCTTTCTCTCTCTCTCTCTCTCTCTCACACACACACACACACACACACACACACAC
>JAODJU010000041.1:13196180-13209564 GCA_026776725.1 Gnathonemus echidnorhynchus
GGGGAGGCGGGGTGTGGGGGGGGGGGGGGGGGGGGGGTGCTCATTCTGATTAGCGGAGTCCGGTAACGTGCCTCCAGAACAACCACTTCACAGATTTCATGTCCTTTCCTGCCTGAGATCAGCATTTTCTCCTCACTATTACTTCCTCGCTGCCGGATTACAAGGTTGCGAAGCGGCTGATTTGTTCACATGTGCAGCACAGAACACACACAGGGAATGAGTTTCCACAGAAACGCACCAAACATGCAAAGAAGCCGCTCTGTTTTCTCCCGCTGACGGTGGCCAGCTCGTTAGAACGGTCCGACTCAGGGTTCAGTCACTCACTCATACTCAACACACAGCGGTGTCACAATGTCCCCATGCTCTCCTCTAAGGTCCCTCTATAACATAAATAGAAAGTCACAGCTGAGCTGACGGTGTTGTGGCAGCATAATAACTGAAACAGTGCTAGTTCATCATTATTTTTGACTTTCACTTGAAAATCGCACTGGAGTCCACAGGCAACTTCAGTATGATGATTTTTGTAACATTCTCATTATATTAATTCAGCAGATGCTTAAAGTGGCACGTTTTTGAGAAAGCAAGGCCAGACAACTCCTGACACTATTGAGGGTTAAGGGCCTCGCTCGGGAACCCACATCACTCAGCTTACCTTGGGATTTGAACTGACGACCTTCCGACCACAAGCACAGCACCCTGACCCACTGAATCAAAGGCCCAGGCCCTGTTTGCACACATGGAAGATAGATAGATGGACAGAAGATGGATGGACGGATGGATGGATGAATGGATGGACAGATGGATGGATTCTCATTAATGACTCATGAATTCATTAAAGTTTTCCATTAATTTTATTTCGTAATTTTATTTAGCATTTTCTTTTGTCTAAAGAGGGGCAGATAGTACATTGCAGACACACACTGCATTATGCATTAATACTGTGAGGATTTCCAGTATTTATCAAATTGCTTATCCATTTAGGACAGGCTTCACCCCCCACAACCCAGGACTCCATGGACAGATTACTTAAATAATTTATGCATATAATGTTCTACATTACACTAATTTGTTAGCCTGTTACCAGTCTGACAGTCTTCATAACCTTTGAAATGTCACGGTCGAATCACGTTCCCTATCTTCAGCTACTACAGGTGCACGCAAGGGCAAAATAATAGGGCATAGCATGGCAGCAGAAGGCACGCGTACCGGTATCGGCCGGGCAATTTTAAGTGCGCCTACTTTAAGGCCAGCTGTGAGACGCTATTTTTACCTTCCGCACGCACGCTAGGGCCCGCTCCTTCACGAGCAGACATCACATGCCATCCAGATGGGCAGCTGACAAACTCATCATCTAAATAGCTTCCTGCCACCTGTTCCAGGGGTGTCTGCCGCGAGGTTTAACCCAATAAGCCCTCCGCTTCAGACACTTAATGCTGCATGCCGGAACACTGACTGGGGCCGGCAAAGCCAGTGATTTGAAATTAGCGTTAACTCGGTTTGTAGAATAATCTTTTGTTCTGGGCTTTAAATAGCAAAATAATTCCCAAAATGGCATCTTTATTAAGAATTTTCTGCTTTAATTAAGAATGTATTTTAAAAAAATATAAGTGAACACACCCCTGTTAAAATGCCCCTGTCAAAATCAAAAGATGCTTTAGGTGATTCTTATTTTTATACTTATACTGTATTGTTCTTGTATTTGGTGTCTATGTGTGATTGTGGAGTCGTAATGTGAGAAATTTCCTCCGGGATTAATAAAATCGTCTGATTCTGATTGACAAAGTATTACTTTTAGAGTGTGCATCCTTATGCAACCTGTTTATTGTATGTTTTTTATTTTATATATTTCCCCCCTAACAAATTTGTTTGTTTTTCAATTGAATTGTACATGATGTAGGTCACATTAAAGGCAGGAAAAGTTTTGAATTGACTTATCGTGGTCTCATTTTTCATCACAAACGCCTGGCATTTTAACACTGGTGTGACACTTTTTATATCCACTGCAAACGCTTGATTGCAAAGTGAATATTTTGATCATCACTTTCCTTAAAACACTCTGAAGTTCAGTTCCCTCACTCTCATCCTCAGAATATCTGGATGTAGAGTATATTAGTACTCTAGCATATTAAAAATTGATCACTATTTTCCTAGCTGCCATTGATGCTGCAGAGAAGTGACCAGTTAGTTCACAGCACTTATCCCAGCACTGTCTGAAAGGTTATGCACCCCTTTCAGAGGAAAATTACATGTAGCATTAAGTAAGACGCGTGGTATATTTTGTTTTGGGCACATCCCAGAATGCACTCTTTGAATGCCTGCTATGTTTTATCCAAATATATACAACTCAACCTCCAATCATCCCCGGCTCTCAGGCATCTCTGGAAGCTCAAGCGAACTGCAAATAAGCTAATAAATAACCATTCCGGAAGCACTGGTCACTAACCATTAAAGAGAGGGCCTAAAATAGTCCTGACAGTGTAAAGATGTAGCATTGCCTGCTGTATAAGCCCCAGTCATACACCTGCTTGTTTTGACTGAGCCGCTGTAGCGAGTGACACATTAAACATTATAGCAGACGGAGGCTTTAAATCAGTCAATCACCTCACTCAATTTCTATAGTAATACTCAGAGGTGCTCTTGAACTGACAAGGGAGCCAATTCTGTGGCATCGCGTTCCCTCTCTTTCCTTTCATCCGACTCATAAAGTCTGCAATCTAAGGGCTCTTACGGCTCCCCCTCAACATCTAATGTACATTCTTTGAGAAAAATAGGACCTCGTTGTCATGCAAATGGACATGATACTACACACGCTTCCTTTGGTTTTTCAGGGGTGAACAGGCAGTTACGAAAAGTGAGATGGACTTGTATCTGGAACAGAAAGAGGGGTGCCTGCACCCTGACATAATAAGTGCATGAAGGGTTTTAATTAATGTAGATATTATCAACAACATTTCAGAACTGAGAATCTTAGTAGTAGTAATAAGAACAGGAACAACAACAGCAAAGCACGTCCCTCGTCCCTCCCATGTCGGCATTGTAGGAGGTGCCTCAGCCTCATGATCAGTAGGTTGTGAGTTCGACCCTCGCCTGGGCTAAGCTGCCCTTTTGTTAACAGCAGTGGTTTTCACTAATGGTTCCCAGCTCAAAACCAGACAGAAATATGAATGGGGCTTTGTGAAGTTCAGAAGGTGAGTCTTCTGCGTCTGTAGTCGGAAGGTCGCCAGTTTGAATCCTCAGGTCGGCAGAATTGTCGTACTGAGCAAGACCCTTAACCTGGAATAATGTCAGATAAATGGCTGACCGTGTGCTCTGATGGCACCTTTTGGTCTCGCCTGAACACAGCGTGTGTGTATGTCTCGAAAGAGAGCATGATGGGATACGTGACAATGAAAGAATTCAAGTGTAGGTGGGCTAATGGCACATAACTTTACATTTGTGCTACAATTAAGCTACTAACACTTTGAATAGCAACTAGTTTGTGTTTGAGACAAACAAACCAAATAAACTGTGTAAAATGCACTAAATCTTTTGTAGTACAAATCGCTCTCCGTATTTTATAACAGTCTGCTGATTTTAGCCTTTCATAAATTATGTAGTATTAGTGGTTTGTAACAGCCTAATGATAAAACTGTTCAGAGAAAAAGTCGCTTGAATATTCCTCTGGAGTCCCCAGATCCAGGATTTAGAATCTGTTGGACTGCATAATTATATAAAAGGCCAAACTTTCGCAGATGTTCAGCTGAGACTGAAAAACATATATTTAACATACACTAGAGGAAACAGCAAGACATTTTAAAAGTTTGCAATATTAATGAAATTTGAAAATTAAATTTACATGCATTTTTCTGTGTGTGTTTGTGTGTGTGCGTGTGTGTGTGTGTGTGTATAGACACACACATACAAATTACTATGATTAAAAGCCTTCTCCCTTAATTCAGTGTATAATCAACAGAAAGTACTAATTGAATCCACTGACTACACTGCCCTGATGGACAGATATTGGCAAGAAGTATGAGTGTGTTGACATGTATGGACACACACTCACACCTACACACACTATCAACAATTTAGAGTCATCGACTCACTTAGCTCCCTGTTTTAGGCTAAAGGGAGGAAACTACAGGAAATTTTTAAATATGAACATGTCAAACCCACAGCCTCTGAGACCTGAAGCTACAGCAAGAATTCAGCCATCGTTCTGCCCCTAAAGATACAGTACAGGTTTATAGCAGTTACTCATGTAGATTTAACGAGTCTAATCTTTATGGAAAGCCGTGCAAATTAACAGAGAATGCTGCTCCCATCGGCGTCGCTAGAAACGGCTTTGCAAAAAATTACTGGCAAACACTGCAACCCAGCACATGATGGAGCAGATCCACATCTGCAGACTGTACAGTGCGCTGAAAATCAACTGTATGACTCGCCTGCTCGAAAATCAATTAAAATTAGCTTTGCGGTTTTTATTTGCAAAGTCCTTTAATCTGTCAGTGACGCTTATCAGCAAATGCTATCTAAATAGCTCCCTTTCATTGATTTATAGGAAATTTGAACACAGTGAGCTGATTGGTTTTCCATCTGGTCTGGCATTTTCTGTAGCTATGACTCAGTCGGACAGCATCGCCAAGACTGCGGTTACCGTGCCAAATTGAGCTGTTTTAAAAGCTGGAAATGTGCAGTTTTAGTTCTGTCTGCCTTAACTTTCCAGGTCGTAATCTGCACTGTTTTATTTTAGTTTTTTTATGGGTTATTTTCTGTTATGTTAACAATCAAATTTAGCGTTATTTTCTTTTCTTTTTTTCAGGAAAAGTAGTTACTTACAGGCAGTGTGCAGCTCTGTGGGTTTGGGGTCTATGCTTGTGTCCAGGAGGCTGTGGGTTTGAATCCTACAGCTAGGTGAGTAATCATAGAGTTGTTGGGCCCTTGAGCAAAGTCCAACAGCATATAAATTTTGTCAGAAACTTTAAGTTTAGTATCAGCACTTATTACAGAGGGATCAACTGTAAAACTTGCAGGTGCGCAATGGAATTTATTAGAAATTTAAATCGGTAGATTTTTTTTCTGATCGGTCTGAGAAATTAATTGGCTACCACATCTATCTTGATCATTTCTACTGCAAAATTAATTGATAACATAATAAATATATTTGGTTCGTCTTTGTATCTTATTTTTATTCATTCTTCCTTCTATATACCCCAACCCAGTACACAAAGCAAGGGATGCCCGGGACAGGGGGTATTTAATAATCTTACATACGCCTACAGTTTTGTAACATATTTAGAAGTTGAGGAGGCATCACTGTGAGCTACACTACAGAAAGCTGGCAGGCCGGTTGCAAGCAGAAACAATGAAGACGGATGATGAATTATGAAGACACAGGTAAGGCTAACAGGCTCCTTGGCAGCAAGTGCCTTACTGCCCCTGTCTTTGTCAGCGGTAACTACTGCCGATCGGATGGAAGCGGAAGAGCATCAGATTTTTGAAACTGAGTCCCAAAACGTATATTATTAACTCTGTATAACATTTCATTTCATAGCTGAAAAACTCCTGATCAAATGTTGTAGAACTGACTTTATGTTATACAAGGTAATACTGGACAAGCTGGACGTATTTCAGGTTCCTGGGCTCCTGATGTGTGTCAGCACCTCACTCGTAGGCCTCACTGAACAGTTCCTCCGTTCGACAATCCGCCACGGATCTGACCGATGCAGTGGAGCTGCTGAGTGCTGCAGTGTCTTGCTGCCCCCTGCAGGTAAGAGACGTTGCCACAGGCTGCGATGTGAGGCCACTGCAAGGGACATTCCAGATGTGTTGTGACTCGTGCACGTTTAAGGCTGGAAAGAATTTGGGCAACATCAGAGTACATGACTGCCAAGTTAATTTTAAAGAGAGTTGTAGGTTAGTGTCTTGCGTTGCTGACGATGAAACTTCAAGATTGGTATGGCATGATGAGTCTTTTATGGATCTTTCTCATAGTGTGAATATGTTCATAGATAATTCTTTGAAGGCAATTTGTTTGTTTAATAAACAAATAATTCCTCAGAAAAATGTTATGCATAGATACTCCAAATTTAAATGTTCACATTTTCGGTCAGTCCCAAAAATGAGCCAGTTCCTTCAGCCTGAAGTGACACTGGAACACTCAGTCTGTAATTAGACATTAATCGGAGGGCAGGGAGTAATTATTTTTCATTTAGTCATTTCCTAACAACACTGTAACACCAAACACTCTGTGGGGAAAAAATTACAGGCAGTGCTATTTAAACGTACAAACAAAGGACTCCGTTGACAGACGTGTGCTGCTTGGGAACGCGTAGCGGGCCAATTTTAAACGTTAAAAATGCCCCGCGAACCTGCGAAAAAGTGCATCAGAGAGGAGCTGACAGATTCCCAGAATTCGGACCCTGAAATGCGGGCCCCGGTTTTCCTGTAGGCTTAACCACAGGAACCCATCTCTATAGCAAATTAGCGAATTATGAGTTTAATGTCTGCGGATTACATTACTGAGAGGATTATCGCAAAATGTTTTCCTGATTCCACCTTTTATTTAGTATTTATCTACTATAGCGTTACACATTTTTTCGTATCAGGTGAGTGGATGTTGAGGTATCTTGGCTCCAAGGATACTAGCTAAGCAGAATAGGTCTGCTGAATTATCAGTCTTTTTTTTTGTTTTTTTCTTAGGGTTTGATTGCATGTTTTTATTTTTCGAAAGGGGGCTGTAGGATGGGTGTAGCCATATGGGATGGTTGTACTAATGACACGGAATTGCGTGGGACAGAAGACCACCCTCTGAGAAGCATCAGCGTACCCCTTGCCAAGTCGCTCATGCTCTTAGCGGAAATGGATTCCCCGACCTGATGAGTATCAAAGGGGCTATAGTCTCCACGCTGCTGAACCCAGACTGTTATCACACCGGGCTACACCAGGGTTTGATTTCACCTGAGCCACCCGTGGCACAGAGCCAGCGAGGTCATTCCCATCATTGCCTCCCAGCTGTTGCACCTGAGTGTGGCCTCGTTAGTCTAACTGCTCTCAGGTGCTAACGATTTACACTGTTTAAACCCCTCCGTGGCTCGGAAACGCCGAGAACCGCCGCTTTTGAATGGCGGCGTTTCCGTGTTTACGAAGCGCGCCCGTTCTGCATGGCGAGAGAATTCAAGCTGTTAACGCCGCCCAGCCTGTCAGGGCACCGTGCTTAGAATTGTGTTCCGGCGCATTTAGCAATTTTTATCTGCAGTACTTCTACTGGTGGCCTGTACAGGATGTTCCCCTGCCCTGTGCTGGGTGCAGTGCCAGCCAAAACGCATATGGAGCCCTCAATACTCCCCCCATCCCCCACCCACCACCCACCACCCCCATTGCATAGGTCTTCAGTTCCAGCACTGCAAAAAGGCATGAGTCCTTCTAGGGACACAAGGAGCATGTAGAGCGCCATGCATCATCCCAGACATAGTGAAATCGACCGGCTAAGTCTGCACCCCTCTGAGGATGGCGCCCTAGGCGGCCGCCTATGTCACCCCATGGGTTGACCGCCACTGGGTCCATGGCACATCTTTTGTGACAAGTGCACCACTCCGCTCAGCAGAGAATGCAGCTTTGCATAGTGTGACATTCCGCACCCCTGCACTTACTTACGGATTCACAACAAGCAACCGAGAGCCCTAATTGTAAATAGTACGACAAAAACACTAATGCAATAAATATAAATTCAAAATCGTTACCACAATAAAGTCCATTGTTCCTGTATCTTTCTAAAGTACTATCCACCATGTGCCTATGCGTTGCCTGAGGCTGTTATTCAGGGATTGTTAATCCCAGTCAGGGATGTCTAACTTTCCCACATCATTGCCTGATTAATAACAGAGCGTAATGAGTGCTCTGGTTCGTGGCGAGGGGGCACTTTATGGTCTTAAATTCCCTTAACTATGCAGTCAGACTGTGCCAGTGCTAATTGTTCCCCGACTGCTACTAGAGTAGCTGGGCCAAGAAGCTAAACCAGATGAAAGCCTTTCTGTGCGCTTTTCGGATTTATCAACCAGGAGACGGCAGGCGTACGCTAACTCCAGCGCTAGGCTAGTAGCTCCATAAAGCCTTGTTTACATGCCTTTGCAGGCCCTCTGATTAAGAGCTAGCGGTGTGGAATTCCTGTACGCAGGAGAAAACAGTGAAATGAAGCTGGAAATCAGGATTACAAAAGAGTCGCACAGTGATTAGCGTTGCCTCTTCATTGTTATTCCCAGAACCTCATGGTTCTGTTCAATTGTGAGTTAATTACCAAAAGCCAATTGACATATTTTCCATGTTACACTTGCGCTCTGTAGCATTCTAGACCCAGAATATGAATTAGTCAAAAAAGGAGTCGACTAATATCCAGACCCAGCGAGCAAAGATGAAGGCTCTTCAGTTCATTCATCTCTAAGTCATCGGATTTCTTATTCTCTTTGAAACAGTCTGGGCAGCTTTCATCCAATTTTATATTCAAACAAAGCAAGCTCAGCTTTTCCTCCAGGCCAAAAACTAAAGCACTGAAAAGACACGCAGTTTAGTATGAGAAAAAGCGTCTCTCGATAGCTGTGTGCTCCTCTCCCCTCCTGTACGCTGCTGATCAGCTGTGGAAATATTACGAGAGTATTAATATGAGAAAGAAGGGCAATGAAGCACATGCATTTGCATTGAGGTGGTTATTGAGAGCGGGATGGTGCCTCAGTTTTACGCCAAATCCTAAATGCATGTATTCCGGTTAACATTATTTAAAACATATTATGCTGTCAATGAACAAGCAGGATCCAGAAGCAGCTCGGATGGAAAGCAACACATTTTATAGCCCTGCTTCACTATGCCAAAAAAATCTATTTAATGCAGATCTAATCTGAAAACTTACTGATAAAGTAAAATATGGTTTTAAATCTTTACATTCATCTTAATTCAAGAGAAAATGAATACATATTTTAGATTCTTTCCATTCATCTTTTAACCACTTGTCCTGGTCAGGGTCTGGACGGGTCGGGGGGGGGTATTGGAGCCTATCCCAGGCAGCATACTGCACCAGGCTGGGGTGCCAATCCATCAAAGATTTTCGATCCCAAAAATTCTTTTCTTGGTCAATTACAATAAGGCAATGAGAAGCGTCAGGAGCCAACTGGCTGCCCAACTTGTACTTTCCATTCCATTAAACAAACGGCCACTTGAAAGCCCCTGTTTATTTTTGAGTTAAGGGCAGGTAGATTATGGAAGCCTGCGCTGATCCTGGTTTTTCCTCTAGGGCGGGGTGAAGATCAGTGGTGATGCTAGACATGTGTTTCCTTTGCAAACAAAAGAGCACGGATTGCGGGAGGCAGCAAAGGCTGGTATCAACAACTGGGTGTTTACACCCACACACAGCAAAAGCAAAAGGAAACTTTGGCAGCAAGATCACTGAGCCATTAATGACAAAATGATTTGACTGCTGGGATCACAGCTAGGTGTTTGGTTCAAAAAAAAAAAAGACATTTTAAAGAGTGTCTTACACCCCCTGGATTTAATGGGCTTCTTGTTGGCTTTTTATGTGGCAAAATATTGGTAAGAGATGGAAAACTAGTGATTAAAAAACAAAAATATGCTGGAGACTTTCCAGATTTCCATAAGGTGAACCTCGTTAAATGTAGAGAAGCCTATAATCATTAAAACTCCATTAGGAAGCGTGCAATTTTGTGGAACTAAATAGCAGACAGTAATCAGAAGCAGATGATGCCAGCTGGGAAAGTGGGGGAAATTGTTGCGATCGGTAGAGAATCCATCACTGGCGATGGCAGTCATTCCTGCCGTCACTTTTTTCATTTTGCCGGTTTCTTTTTCGTGTATTTACACAGATTGATACGGATGAAAGACAAATGGCTGAATAATCGGCCTAAGAAGCCATTTTTGTTCCTGCGCCCCAAGATTACATAAAGCGCTGAGAAAGGAGCCCTCTGTGAGGCTACTGATTGAGCAGCACCTCTCCTAGGGGATACAGAGTAGAAGCTGACCGAGGGTTTCAGTCCTGGGATCAGTGACCGCAGGAGGACACAGCCCTGAACTGTGGCCATGTAAACACCAGTATTGTTGTTATTTAAAAAAACATTTTTTTTCCCTCATGCAACCTGGATATTATGAACCTACAGCCACAATCCCTTGACAGAATCACATTTACATGCACATTCAGGAATAATGTGCATTTCACTTATACCAAGGCTCCAATTAACTTAACGGGAAAATATATTTATGGTAAAATTACCCTTTTTCCACTTAATTTAGCTCTTTATAATAGTTAGAAATCAACATAAAAACATGAAGTTAAATTGTGGGGTTTTTGATTAAACACGAAAGCAGGTATTGTGATTTTATAATTAGAGAGCAAACATCATTAATTTATGATTCCTTATATGTTATTAAGTTTAAGCATTAACACCAAGCATATTGTGCTATGTGGTCTCATCACCATGCTGGCTGATTTTTCTTTCTCAATGCAATAATGTGTAACCTCTCATAGATGACTTCTGGTAATATTCCTTAAACGGTCTTTATGAAATACAGATTTTCCCAGCCTCATAAAGTGAACTTAAGGCCCTGAGCTACAGGGCGCATGTCTCACTCATGTTAAAAGGCAGCCATAGCAGGTTTATTATGTGTAAAATGTCATTATTCATCTACAGAGGTATTTAGTCTCACCTACTTCCATTGTTCCTGTAGCTACTCTTATAGCTACAGATCAGCATAAAGCTGAAGTGTATTTTTTATTATTTTTGTTCAGATTTTTGTGGTTAGCTGAGACTTGTCGGTGCTTCTGGTCTCTACGTCAATCATCACATTGTCTTTCAAGACTTTAGAGGCATTACAAATATGTGCCTTTCGTATATTGTACATTTTCCGCTTCGTTGTCCTCACGCCGTTCATGCGTGATTGAGTAATGCATTTTACCAGCGTCACGCTGAATGTTTTGTGGAGAGGTTAAATAAAAATGCCTCTTTTCATACGTAAAACTGTACTGACCGCCGTACTGTAACTTTGACGTCCCAAGACCAGGCCCTAGGAAACTGACATCACAAAGTTCTGGTCAAATAGAATGCCTGAAGTATGGTCAATACACGGTATCACCCCATGGGCGACCTCCTGAAAGGAAACCTCAAGCACAGCCCCAGGAAGGAGATGACCAGCGGAGGGGAGGAACATCGAGGAAGGGGAGCTGCAGGATCATCATTCATCATTTGTTATGGCGCGTTCTTCGTGGTCCACTGTCAACGATGATGTCAGGAAGGTTTCGTTGGGTTAGGCTACCTTCAGAAGGGGCTTCAACACCAAGTCCTTCAAGACAGGTTACCTTGAAATTCTTCTTTATTGTGACAAAAACTAAGATACATGATTATGATACTTATCACAGCATTGTATTCATAATTTGTTAGTGCAGCTCTGAGCAGTAAAACTATGTTTAGGAGATAATGACCAGGCCAGCAATTAGTCAATTAAATAATTACATATTATATAATCTAATATAATTATAATTACTATGATTAAAATAATAACAACTATTATTATTATTAACTATTAATTGTTAAATAAATTGACAGTTAGATAATGGATGTCAGCACCTAATGTTTACTTTTAACTCAATTCCCAAACAGTGGGCCATGACTGGGCCTGTTTTTGTATCCTTGTGTGACCCAAATTACCTCGGTAAAATAAGCTAATGATTTAATTTGTTAATTGCTCTGGATAGAAGGATCTGCTGCATAAATATACACAGCTAGCCAGCAGGGATGGCAGTGGCAGTCAGACGGATGAAATGTACCGGCAAACTGCACTGGGGACAGCTATCACTATTCCGCGCCTAAGCAAACATGCAGGCCTTTTTTGTTGATCTGCGCCAGTAGCTGCAGGTTTGCCAGCTAATGTTTTGTTTTATCTTCATGCCTTAAATATGCTGTGCAGTTTGTGTACAGGCAAAAAAAAATGAACGCTTACACACTCTGTTTAGTCCAGCTTGCGTATTTACCGATTCGAAAAGATATTAGAAAGTGGGAACATCATTTATCTAAATACTGGGGAAGGTTTGGCATCATATGCTTGTGTCTGCATCACTGAATAAAAACAACGAACCCGCCGTCTTTTCTCTTGATAGTAATTGGGTGGTGCAGCCGTAAGGAAAAATGCATCAGCAAACTCCTGTTGCTCGTAATCATGGTGATCGTGCCTCAGGCACAGGAAACAGGCCCAAATGTATACCACAGGGAAGGGCGTACACAATCAGCAGCTTTTCTGGTGCATTTTAGATGTGAGACATGAAAGGATTAACTAATGCTTAAAGCTGTCTTCCCAGGACAGAGAAATACAAGCAAATGGAAATACCATGGATTTAATTAATTGACAAAAAAGTCTTGGAACATAGAACAAAGAGGAAGGGAAAAGAGATCACATCTGAGATCAGGTGTGATATAAACGAAAAATAAAATACAGATAATAACTGCTTTGTACTGAATGTCTTTATTATGAAGAAACTTATCTTTAAAAAGATATAATTCATCGTTGACTAAACACCCAGAAAAGTGTACGTGGCAAAAATTACCTTGGAGATTCGTAATCAAACAATGCGAACTCATTTAGGTGTTAGTTAGGAAACGTGACATTTCATGCAAGCAGAATTGTAGCTGTCAGTAATTGAAGTTGAAACTGCAGACACAAATGAGTCTGTTTTCCATTGACAGTCATCACTGGGCCACTGGGTGCGATCTGTCACATTTGGGTGTGTTTTTTTCCATCCAGTTCTGCATCGTAACATGGGTCAGCGCTTAGCGTACCCATCAGAACTCGAAGATTTACACTCCTCGCCCTGCTAACGACATCCGCCGCCGCCAGCTCTGAGCCGTTCTGTTAACCCATCATAATGAGGAATTATCTCTCATCGCCACCGTGCTGATCGCGCCCGCCATTGCCCTGCTGGTAGCATTCTGGTACGGCAGCTATCGACAGGCCACATCAAATTCTTTCTATTGAGGCAAAGGATATTTAATCTCCCTAATTAGGACTGGCATTGATTTTCAGCGGCTTTAGCACATATTCCCAGGATTTTTGCTTCGTTTCGATCTCAGGGGAGCCTTCCTCTTTGTGTCCTTTAGGGAGGTACTTAACCTGCATTTACTAAATCTCCACTTCTATACTTATTGGGGTATATAAGATTCTCTCAATTAGAGTCTCTGATGGCCACTTCAGCCAATACATTTTTGTTTTATTTCTTATCTATACCACCTGTACTCCACTACATGCTTTATAATGGTTTGTTTATTTTTCTCGGTTGGTCTGTTGTTATGCTGAGATTATTCTTTTAAAGATTCCGGATAACAGCAATCACCCCCCCCCCCCCCCCCCCCCCCCC